>OX578145.1:10454609-10897109 GCA_951213105.1 Amaurobius ferox
GTGTATAGCATTAACGCTTTAATTTTTTTATTTGTTTCTCCATTATCGATTCCATACCATTGATATTTGTTGATTATCTTTAGCTTGATGACTCGAAATCTGCATTATTTTTTTTTCCATTTGATTGAAGATTCGCAATTTAATACTTCTTTTTATTTTGTAGGTTTTATATTAAGTTAGGGTTTTTGAGTTGCAACTTCTCTCTATTCTATCATTGGACTTTCAAACTATTATGGTATATATATATATATATATATAAGTTTGAAAATCCACTGAAAGAATAGAGAGAAGTTGTAACTCAAAAAACCCAAACATTAAGAAATGCCTAACTAATAAAAAGAAGAATTAAATAGAGAATCATCAATCAAATGGAAAATAAAATGCAAATTTCTAGTCATCAAGCTGAAGATAATCAGCAAATATCAATGGAATGGAATCGATAATAGAAAATCAAATAAAATCCAAGCATTAAAGCTATACGCGTGGATAAGCAGTAGGCCTAAATATATTCATCTCGATAAAACACTTCTTCAAGTCCAAGTATTTTATCAAAATGAACACAAAGTGCATGTTTCTGATTTCAGTGATAGATTATATCTATAAATACTGATAACTTGGACTACATGCATTTGAAAAATTATACGAAACAAGAATACATGAAAAAGCACTGCATATGTCTGATCCATTGAAGCCTTGAATGAAGCGACCAATGTTGCCAATCGCAAAAAATAAAAGTGGTGAACTGCTGTTGCCAATCGTGAGAGATAAATAGTAATGCGGAAAGGCTATAAAAGGCGATATTCTACAGTAAGAGCTACAAAATAATGCGGCAAATGATAATGGGAAATATAGAGGCTAAATTATAAGGGGATGTAAATACATGGTAATGTTTATTCAAGATAAAGTGGATGTCTGGCTAATATAAGATACTAAGGAGAGAATTTAAGTATATGCAGCCATTCCAAACTTTTAACTATACCATTTACTAAATATGCTGGACATTTATATAATTTGCTGATAATTTTTAGATTATTAATATGCATAATATGAAACTTGTTATCTGATAATCTATAAATTCTAAAAAGTTGATTAAGTATTATATATATATATATATATATATATATATATATATATATATATATATATATATATATATATATATATATATATATATATATATATATATATATATATAAAAATAAATTATAAAATCCAAAGTTAGAATGTATGTAGTAACTCATAATACACTATTCCAAAATTTTCTACAAATACAAAGAAATTAAGACAAAAAGAGGAAATAATAAAGCATAATGCAAGTCATAAGGACAAAGACAGTCAACAAATTTCAAAAATGAGGAATGCAAATAAAAAAACAAAAAAATCAAGCAAAAAAGCTTGCACATGGAGGAGATTTAGGCTTACGAGATTAGGCTTACGAAAAGTTCATTTCGAAAAAATTCTCGTCGGGTCCATATATCTTTTCGAAATGAACACAAAAATGCTTGTTTCTGAAACACAAGATAGATTTTATCTATAAACTTGTGTTATATGGACGACAAGCATATAGATTGGAACAATAAAGGAAACATAAATACCTCAAAACGCACCTCTTCAGCGCAACCATGACGAGCAAAATATGACTGGATCAATGTTGCCATATGCCAAAATGAAAAGATGTGATTTGCTGTTGCCAAAGAGAGTAATAAAAACTGTACTGCGCAAAAGCAATAAAATGAGTTATTCAACTGTTAAAGCTTCGAGATAAAAAGATGAAAATATAATTGCAGGAGAATGAAGAAGTACGGCTAAAATAAGATAATAAGGGGAGAATATGAGAATTTTAGGCTAATCGAAACTTATTAACTATACTATTGACTAAATATGCAGCATATTGATACATTTTACTGGTAATTTTGAGGTTATTAATGTGCAAAGCATGAAATTTTTTATCTGATAATCTATAAATTCTAAAAAGTTGATTAAGTATAATATTTCTAAACAATTGAATCGAGTTGCAGGAATTAAAAAGTAATAATTTATTAATATTAAATTTAAAAAAATCTTTTTTATCATATAATTTAGTAACTATCCCATGAGCAGGTTCTATAATTAGATTTAAATCCAAATAATAAACATTATTACTAATAGAAGTTTCATTAGGTATTAATTCCAAATTATCCGGATAGAAATCTATATCTATGACATAGTTATCAGTAAATACAAGACAAATCAGATCATCTACATATCTATAAATTTTATAATCAGTTGAAGTAAAGAATTTTTCATAATGATATAGGTATAAATTAGCTAACATACTGCTACTACAGCCACCTTGTGGAACACCTGAGACTTGTAAGTATAATTTATTACCTTGAAAGATATAATTATTGAAAAGAACAAAATGGAGAAGCTTAGGAAAATTGGTAAATATTGTAAGATTAGAATGTTTAGTAATATAAGCATTATATAAAGCTAAAATGACATCATATAGATCTGTGATCTTAATATTATTAAATAGATCTTTAAAATCAAAAGTTTGAAATCCTATTATTTTACCAAGCGTTTTTAATTTATTTTTTAATTCCTTACTGTTATTTAAAATAATGTAGCTATCACCAGAATCTCGTAAATTGCTATTTAGTACATTTAAATAATTTAGTAATAATTTACTAGCAGTAGTAGAGTATGAATTATGACCACTAGTAACAGTTCTAAATTTAATAGGATTTTTATGAAATTATAGGTATAAGCACAATATATGGAAATGTCAAAAATTTATTATTAATATCTAAATCACTATACAAATTGATAATTTTCAATTTGATACTATTAAGAGAGTGTGAATCAATTTTAAATAGACTATTATTTTTTAAATAATCTAGCAGATATTGAATATAGAATTTTTTACAAATAATAGCATAATTATTAGAGGCTTTATCTACATAAGTAATAACAAAAGATCTATGTAAATCATTAACAGAATGCTTTATATTATCCATATTATATATAGATCTAGATAAATTAATACTACAAATGGTATTTTTAATAGATCTTAAAATAGTAAATTTCCACATATTAAATGCCTCTAAAGGCTGAGCATATTTAGAAGCTAATCCATAAATAAATTTATCAAGGTCCAGATTGATTGACTTTAACACTTGTTTAGAATTATTACATGAAGGTAACCTGAATTTAGTGCCAAATGACATTATAGTTCTTAAAGATTTATCTTTTACAATGGCTAAGTCTCCAGTAACTATATGACCCAAGTGTGGATTTATAAATTCAGCATAATTATTAGCACTACAAATACATTCACCATCTAAATTTGTAGAGGAATCTATGTCGACTGAGAGAGATTTTGAAATTGCATTGTAATTAAAAATGGTTCTTCCAATAGGCTTGTTATATTTAAAAGTTTTAGTAACATTCAAATCCTTTACAGGCAATAAATGATGAAATTGATTAAATAAATTCTTAAAGTTTATGGAATTATAAATAGGATGCTTAAATGATATTACACAATAAGAATTGGAACAGTTATTATTATGAAATTGATTAAGTTTTATTTTTAAATATTCTTATCTAGTAATGAGCAAATCATAGAAAATATGATTAAAATGTTCATTAGTAAGATTTAACTTTAAGAAAATAGCATAAACTGTGTTTAATTGTTTTTTCTTAACTGCAAATACCCATGATTTAATAAATTTCCATTGATATGTGTTATTGAATTGTTGATGCATACTTTTAATCTCCGCTTTAATATCATATTGGGAGGAGCTTCCTTTACCGCGTTTAAATCTTTTGAGTTTAGCCAATTTACTATTATGTAAAAGAGGTTTAAAAAAAAGGTGATTAAAAATAGAATATTTATTATCTACAAAATTATTCTTAACAATATTACCATTGAGATATAACTGATTTAATCCATATGGAAACAGAGTACAATGTGATTTAATATAGAAGTTTTCAAAGAATAATCTATCAGCAGTATTTGTTTTAATGTCCAAAATATGTATAGTTATATTTTCAAAACCATGATGAGCAAAGTGTTTATATTCGATTTTATTAGAAGTAGGAAGAAAATTATTATTGTGGATATATTTTTTTAACATGATCTCTATGTACATTCATACGTAGATGAATAGGATTACTGGTTTGTCCTATATAAGATATATTACATATATTACAAGATAATTTGTAGATGCAATTAAAAATTTTACAGAAAGTCTTATGACTATTTAGATTAGTAATTTGTGAGTTAGAAGCATATGGGCAGGTTTTACAATTTTTATTCTTACATTTATTGAAGTTATAATTTTTAGCTGGGCAATTATTATATCCAAAACAATCCATGGCACACTGTTGGTAAAATGATAACGGTCTAAACAATTCCCAACAAAATTGTAAATACCGGGCAATATTTATCAAATTATATAATAACAAGAATAAATACATTTATATTATTATATTATTATACCTTTTCATTACATTGTATTCTTCTGTAAACACTTCGCCACACGTTGGTATATTTGATTATATTTGATTTTTATATTTGATTTCTTATATATATTATCTGATCCAATTTATATTTTCTTCTACGTCGAGCCATGTGCATTATTTCTGTAATACAATTTACAGTAATGCACACAGAAACGTAGAATCCGCATTAACGAAATATGTATGGCCCTTGATAACGTACTGTTTGACTCTGACGAGAAGGTATTTGGGTCACGTGATTTTGGACGAGTCCATTAGTTAAATTCAATGACAGGTAGAAACGTCCTAGGAAGAACGGATTACCAGAATTGGCGCCTTTAGTGCGCATTAATGTACAATTTCTGCAGTACAAAAATTATTTGTGCCGAACGATAAAGAGTTTATCTGTATAAGTACAGTCAGTGTAAGTGTTGGGATTTGGTGGAATTGTTTTCTTCATAATGATTAAAATTATTTATTACAATAATGGTTGTAAATATTTTATTAAAATTGAAAGAGTTCGGGTTGAAGACCCAGACCGTCCGACTCGTCCGGGGACATGAGCAGTTATTTGGACGGCCGGGAAGAGTTCGGGTTGTAATATTTTTCCGCGTTGAAATACTTTTCTTGTAACTTAAACTCATCTATTTAATGAGAAATGCACAACGCGTTTTGTGAGCATGAATTAATGAATCATCTCCAAAAAGGAAAAATCTGATGTGGGCAGCACATGACTTTCTCTACAGACTCTTTTTTTTTTTAATTTCTTTCATAATTCATTAAAATGAGTGTATATGCACAAATAACACGAATACTTATTTGAAATGACACTGAATCTGTAGTTTTAATTCATTTTTTTTTCGAGGAAATTTTGCAAAATTAAAGAAAAGCTATTTTTAAAAATTCCAAAAATTTTTGACTGAGATTCACCTCCCCCCCCCCCCCCTATTTATGGGTTGCTCGCTTGTGAAAGCCCCAGGCCGTCCGGCTCGTCCAGGGGACTTAGAGCAACAAGTTGGACGACCGGGGGGTTGCTCGGTTGTGTAGTACGACATTTACTTTAAGAATGACCCTGGAATTAATGATCCATCATCAAAAAGGAAAAAAAAAAAAAAAAAAATACCGTGACATACACACATCTTTAAATTTTTATCATTATATATTTTACTCTTTATATGACGCTGTTTAACTTCTATGAAATACAGAGAAAAATTTTCGATCCAAATACTTTTGCTGCCATTGAAAATCATTTCAGTAATATCTATGCACCACATTTTATACAGTTACATATTTCATAAATTATTAATATTTGCTCATTTTAAAATAAATTTTAGCAATTTAATTAATTTTAAGTAGTAAATATGTTATCTAACCATTATCCTTGTTTGTGTGCCACTTTATTAGACAGTTCTGCGTTAGAGCTTAGATTGCATGACCATGTCATCTAACATCTAAATCTATCTCATTCCCCCCCCCCCCCCCCCGAGATACAAAAGTTGAGAAATTATAAAAATATATAAAACATTTAAAAGATACATAAAATATTTATATTTAGTATATATATTTATTTATTTTATATATATATATTTTGTGTCAGTTTATAATATTTTATATATAAAAATATATAAAATATTTAAAAAATTGTATCACTGTCGCCATTCTCGAAATCTGATTTCGTACTTTCAGATGACTCTGAGTCTATGGTTTCTTCCACTAAATTGTCAATTTCCCAATATTTATTTTCAACTTTTACTACGTGCTCTCAATATTTATTCCATTCCTCCTTTGTAATACTGGCAATGGCATCAGAAATTAGGTCACTGCTAACCAAGGTCATCTGCCGACTCACGGGAGCCAGACTATACATGATTTCGGAAATGCTTTTCACTTTATTCAATTTCAAAAAAAAGTTTTGGGGAGCTAGAAAAGGCCTAGCTCATCGTGCAAAACAATGTTTCTGTTTTGCAACTTTTCATCTTAAACACGTTTCTTGAATTTACACCATGTATGTTTATGCAATGAACAAGGGAATTAGTACTTTAGGTACCTGCATTACAAATATGATTTACATAAAAATACTTTCGTCTTAATGTGTAGTTACAAAACATTTTTTCACCCTCTTTACCACATGTAATTCTTATTCCATTCCTTCACTTATATATGGAACAGGGAAAAGGGGTATTTTATACCAATTTAGTACCTGTTTTACATATATTTTCTTATCATGTTCCTTTTTAAATATTCAATAGCTTATCGTATAGTCTATTTGATGTCACAATTACATTTCAGTCCGTCTTCCTTTCACTTTTGCTATACAGAACATTTTCTATTAATGATCAATCTCAGGTTGTATATTGCAAGTAAAATAAAAATTCTTCAATTATATATATATATATATATATATACTATGTGGTATTTTTTGTTTATATGTTGAATTTTGTCCTCTTTGGTCTTTTTTCTGTTAGTCTCGTTTATTGTTGTTGGGCACAGATTGCATAAAATTTTAACCACGTGCTTTTATGCAATCATAGAAACAACGGATTTTAGTATATCTGTCTAGAATGTGCCCTTGAAGACGTTTCTGGCAGATATATTATTCATTGATTTATTTTCCTTATCCTGGCCTTTCCGTGCTCTTCTTTTCCAGCCCATCCTCGTTTCTTTTATCTTAAGTTATCTGTTTGGACGGCCGGGAAGTGCCACCCAATTTAGACCGGAACCCAGTGGGGGAGGCATCCACAGGGACCGTACTCTCCTTCCCCTACCACCAACCTCTCGGAAGGACTTACGGACCCACATGTTTAACGTGATCGTACTCCGCGTGAACACGGCGGCAGTTCGGGCAACGGCGGGAATCGAACCCGGGCCTACCGAGTGCAACTTCCGCGCGCTAACCACAGGGCTACCGCGCCCCTGTTAATATTACTTGAATTTTTTATTATTACATATTTCCAATATATATATATATATATATATATATATATATATATATATATATATATATATATATATATATATATATATATATATATATATATATATATATATTATAATAATAGTTTGAAAATCCAATGAAAGAAAAGTGAGATATATATATATATATATATATTATAATAATAGTTTGAAAATCCAATGAAAGAAAAGTGAGATATATATATATATATATAATTTTCGAATTATCTTTTCTGAATTTCTGTGTTCCACGAACATGCAGTTTGGGATGGCTCTCCATCAATTAAATATCAACGAACATGCAGTTTGGGATGGCTCTTCATCAATTAAATACAACAAATCATCTCCACAATATCTATATATGCCCCCTCCCCACGCATAAAATACATTCTTTTCACTTACCACAGACCCCCCCCCCCCCCCTCTTACATCCTTTCTTTAAATATATCATATTTATATTCGGGAAGATTTGGCGCAGAAAAAAAACTCTGAATGAAGGAATTTTGAAGTGAATGTTCAGTTGTTACATGGATGGGGTGTTTCGAACATTTCTCAAGAGGCAAAAGAACGTCATGATTAAGCCGAAAGTGCATTACCTTTTTAAAAAGGCTCTCATCCAAAGAAAAGCACCCTATTTTAAATCATATTGCCATTCAGAAGCTGGACGAGTACCCTCTATATGAACTCCATGGCTGGGCCCCCCCAAATCCCCGGCTTAACTGCTGAATGAATGATGAGGTATTCATTGCATATCTATATGTTTATGTAAGCTATCCGCATAAACCTCCGGAGAGCATTTTAAAAACGAATTGATCCTCAAATATGATCCGTCTTTTGTTGGAGCTGCTGGTTCCATTATGGACTAGTCAAGAAAACTCAGAGGATTTACCTAGGCCCCACGAAGTCGCCACTTTCCTTGTAAACGATAGGACCACTTTACCTTTTGAAGCAGGCTGTGTATGTATCCGAGGATTTTTAGAAGGGGGTAGGTGGCCAGGTATGATACTCGCACAAGTATGCTTGAGAAAGACACGAACCTTTCTCCAGTTGGAAAGGCAGCATCCAGCGCTCCTTTCACCAGTTTGGGAAGATGTATAGATTCCGCAGAATGAGGGATAGTTGGATAAAGAATAAATCCCCCCCCCCTTCTCTTGATTTCTGTAACCGTGGGAGGGGGGCACGAAGAGGGATGTCCTCTCAAACAGACACTGTCATGAGATCTTGACGTCGAGAAGAGGAGGGTTGGAGTAAAATGTTTTCTGTCGATAAAGGACCTTTCAACGAGACTTTACTTGAATGGGAGAAGCAGCAGCAGAATCTTGGCATCATCGCTTTTGATATTTTTTGACCGGGCCTCCTCTGCTCGGGACAGCAGTCAAGATAGCGAAACCAGGGGTGGAGTGGACAAATTGACAGCGAGGGCTGCTGCCATTCAGCCAGCACTGTCACCCCCCGTTTATAACGATCGATCTTTTAAAAATTGAGGTTCATTACGTCGGAAGTTTTTTTCGTTTTATTGGTGTTTTTTCGTTTAAAGTAGTGCTTAGGCGAGTCTAAACGATTCCATAATAATTGTCACTGATTTCTGTCTGGATTTCTCTCCGACGAAATTCCTGGTAACGGCAATTTTTGTGAAATATTTCAGGGTATAACTTTCCCTGGTCGAATTGGGCATTTTGCTGTATACGGAATGCCACGTGTTATACTCGTAACAATCTGTATTTTAACACTTTCACTACCCTTGTCCAGTTAACTGGACATGGGCAGTGAAAAATGAAGCTTGCCTCAGGCCCAGATCCATTCTCAAAGCTCTATCTACAATCCGATTGAAATAACATGTTGAATGCAATGCGTGTGAGGACCAGTTAACTAGACAATCTGTAAATTGAAACATGTTATATTCAGTTAACTGGACATGGGCAGTGAAAGTGTTAAAAGCAAAACAATAATTTCAATTCTTGGATCCACTTGTGAGAGCTGAATCATGAAGATTCAATCCACTGATGGTATCAAAACCCATCATGCGTGCCATATATTTTTCATTGTTTTATTCTTTTCAAACAGCATTTAATCTCGCCGTTTTACCACTTTTTTTTTATCTGGTCAAAGGTTTAGAAGCAGTTCATTTCGCCGTTTCGAAAAAAAAAAAAATTTAACGCTAGTGAGAAGGTTCGACTTGAGACAACCATAGATCATTTTGCACAATTTATGAAATAGGCAATACAAAGAAAACCACAAAATCCAACCTAATTAATTTAGCCATATGGGGGTTTCCCATTGCGATGTACAACCGAGCCTTGTGTATCTAGATAAAATCTTTCTTCATTTCCAACATACCTGGACGCCCCATTGCACAGAAATGCATAACTATAATGTAGATAAGATCTTAAGTCAATTCCATATCTAAAAATGAATACTCATCCTGGTGTTCAGAAACATGTTGTCGGTAAGCTGTTCTAACAGTCATTGATTCTTCAGCAAACCTCCATTAACAATTACAGTTCTGCATTAACAATTACAATCTGAATTAACAACGGAAACCTCTTCGAGGAATTAGCGACACAATTATTTGCTCTTTCAGATGTTCAGACAGACACCCTTTGCAAATACCTTCGAAAACAAACCACCCTTTCTCGATGTAACCACTCAACAAAAAACTGCTCACCGGCCAGCTCCTTTGCCCAATCGAATCAAGTCCCCCCCCCCCCCCCTCACACCCGAAAACGTGTGTGCAATCGCTTTTGCACCTAATCTCGTTATCCTAATGAACAGCAAATCTATATCAATGGCTAGAGCGTTGGTAACGAGATTACGGGTTGTTACAGAGAAGGGATTCGCTTGTAAACCGGGTAAAGTACCTAAGGGGAAAAATAGACGGATATACCAGGAAAATGCAACGTTCAGTGTAATCTGTGAGCTTTGTGCATGTAAATTTTGTGTCTTCAATCCGGGAAAAAAAAAAAACGCTGTGTGGTTGGGTGTGGTGCTTCAGGCTATGTGAATTCGCGTTTAAAGTAGAGATGCTTTTCTAAATGTGTGTTTTGGTATGTTTGCTGGGTACACCATTCAAGGGTAATCTCTATCAAAGTGAAATAAAAATTGTATATTTTCGTGAACTTTCGTTTGAAATGATTTGATTCTTTATAAGTTGGCAACCGATTGGTCAAGCTGATTGATTCATTCAATTTATTTGTGTGTGTTGATATGTAGTATTTTAACATCTTTGATATACATAATGGATTTAAAACTCCTTGAGTTATTGTATTGTGGTTCCGGAATTAAATGTCACATAAATCGTCTGTGGCTTAAGACATTTACAAAGCAGGGGCACCAAAAACAGATTTCTAAAAATTGTATAAATAATCTTTAAAGCATGTTTTTAAATTTTGCGTTTCAATATATTTAGTAACATTTTAAAAATTATATAATCTTTAAAGCACTTTTTGTTTAAATTTTGCTTTTCAATATATCTAACAACTTTTAACTGAAAATATTCAAAAAGTTTAAATTATTTAAACATTATATTTTGTAAAATCTAATATATGTATCTAACGCATGTTTAAAGTAAATGTTTACAAATGAACGACTCTGAGAACTCCCCCCCCCCCCCCCCCCCCCGACACTCGTTCTACAAAAATTTTCTCAAGTCTCCCTTTAATAAAATATCATTTCATGTAAATAACTTTCAATTAAACTTTATTTTATATAAAGACATTTTAATAAAACCCCATTTCATGTAAATAAATTTTAATAAAACCATATTTTATTTAAATAATATACAATTACTAGACCGTTATTTCTAAATTCCTGCGGGTCATAAGGAATATTTTGAGTCACGAAATGCGACTCTCTTAATGTTTAACCTATCACCAAACATCGGGTAAATATGTGCTTAAAAATCTAATATATTTTATCTCAGAGAAAGTGTTGTTCCGTTATATATATTAATGCAATGTATGTAGTCACGAAATGCGACTCTCTTAATGTTTAACCTATCACCAAACATCGGGTAAATATGTGCTTAAAAATCTAATATATTTTATCTCAGAGAAAGTGTTGTTCCGTTATAATCATTTTAAGACAAATAGAATGTTGAGAAAATAATTTTTTATACATTGCATTAATATATACAGAGTCCACTTCGATAATAAGAGCTTGCAATTTAGTCTCAGTAGCTCAACGGTAGAGCGTCGGCTAGCCAGCTCGGAGATCCAGGGTTCGATTCCCGGTTGGGGCAGCAAGGTTCTTTACAATGGCGCCTGAACAAATCAACCCTGCAGGTTAGTGCAAAGATGTCGGAGGATAAGAGTGACCTTAGTACGACTAGCACGGATTCAGTGGACTCTGGGATACTGAGCGCCGTTTTGAAATTAAGAGAACAACGACCACGCAGGATACCACCCTTGGTAAAAAGAGTAGTATCAGGAGGCTAACCTGAGGTAAAAATAGCAGGAGGTGGTCAGCCAGATTGTCTGTTGCACGCCAATCTGACATTAGAGGGTGGAGAATCCAGAGTCCACTTCGACGATAAGAGCTTGCAATTTCTTCCCAGTAGCTCAACGGTAGAGCGTCGGCTGGCCAGTTCGGAGATCCAGGGTTCGATTCCCTATTGGGGCAGCAAGGTTCTTTACATGCATCTTAAAATTGATTTTGGGCTTCCATAAGCAACATTCTGAAATAAGACTAATTGACAAATGATTATAAGCCTAAAAAAGTGTGTGTGGTGTGGGGGAGGGGAGGAGCGGTTGCTTAATAGTTAAAATGTTATTTATTCACTTTGGTCGATTTTATTTTTATACTATACAATCCATAACACATGAAGTACGTCCGATTCTTTTACATCCACCCTCTGCAGACGATCTTAAATCAAACGTAGCAGCTATTACTCCGTAAGTACACAATTTATAAACACACTCTCGCCGAACCCTCCACACAACGCGAGTAGTACTGCGTCATGTTAATTACTTAATAGAATGAATGATGTTAACATCTGTTTTCTGGCCATGGGTTGCTGAATTCGAACAAACAGCGACAGAAGCCAAGTGCAGGCGCCCCCTCTCTCAGCGAGGGAGGGTTTTGACAAATTAAAATGATCGTCCATCAAGGGGGAGGGCTTTCCCTCCTTTATCGTCTACACCACTTGATAATGCTGCAACCTCCTAGCCATAGAGGAGCAGCGGAGCAATACTAAAATATCATTAGGAATGGAAGGATGATTTTCAAAGCTTATAGGGGGGAGTGAGGGGCAGAGCAAGAACTTTTCCTTTGTGGAACACCGTAGGGTTATTATTGGGTGTTCCTTCCTTTTTCTGGATTTTTTTTTTCTTTTCTTTAATTCTTTTTTCCGAGTTTTCTAGGATGTCAGAGAAAAGGTAGCAGAGATTGAGACGTCTGTGGTCGAAAATTGTGGAACGGAAATGATTGTAACAGAAACTGTGTAGAAGCTTTGTACTTGCGTAGATCTCGTTCGTTTGAATTTCACAGCATAAAGTTTTGGGTGAGTCATTCGAAATCATGCGAGGTACATGCAAAACAAAAAAAAAATTTTCAGAAAGATTAATATATTTGCATTAACCTCTATTTTAAAACAACATGTTGTGTTTGAGCATTGACGTAGCTGTGATTTCAGAAAGGGGGTTGGGGAGATACAGTACTGAATTTCTTTTTCCAATATGTAGCGTATGAAAAACTACTGTATTTTTTTGCTAACGATGGGGGGGGGGGGGGGGGGGGCAGGTTGTAAAGGGCCTTGCTGCCTCAACCGGGAATCGAACTGATCAACCGATGCTCTACCGATGAGCTACTGAAACGAATTGCAAGTTCTTATTGTCAAAGTGAACTCTGCATTCTCCACCCTCTAATGTCAGATTGATGGGAAACAGACAATCTGACTGACTATCTCCTGCGTGGTCGTTATCCTCTCAATTTGAAATCGGTGCTCACTCTTCCAGAGACTGAATCCGTACTAGTCGTACTACGGTCACTTTCAGACCTCCGCCATCTTTGTACTCACCTACAGGGTTGATTTGTTCGGGCGCTATTGTAAAGAGACCTGCTGTCCCAACCGGGACTCGAACTCTGGATCACCGAACTGTTCAGCCGACGCTCTACCGTTGAGCTACTGGGACGAAATAGCAAGCTTTTATCGTCGAAATGGACTCTGCAAAGTGAATCAGGATTTTCAAAATGTTTAATTATTCTGCGGAATCGCAAGTGAAAAAAAAATAAATGTTAAATTTAAAATCAACAACAACGATATTGCCACGCACATGTGATATTTTTGAACTGACAGTAGGGTGATTTGTAATTCAATTTTATTTTTATGTAGCTGTCAAAGTCTTCTCTCAAGTTTTTTCAATCCAAATTTAGAATTTGAAACTTTTAAAGAAATTAATACTTTCTCTGGGCAATAAAATTTTTTTGGAAAAAATAAATAATAATATAAATGAGGGAAGAAACGTATCCGGGATGTTTTACTGGAACCTCATTCATGAAGTTCCGTATTGCAAAAACTCCTGCACACCAAAGACGTGATCCACAACATCCATTTTGACATCTAAAACGTTCCATAATTATACAATCCGCGAAACACCAATCTTATGTTTTCATCATTATTTATCCACAGGTAAGATATATCCCGTTGAACTTAACTGAAACCGTACCCAACCGTATAACTTTACAGCATGAACCGCTCTCGCAATAACACGGAGGGGGAAAAAACAACAAAAACAAGAGCCTTGAAAAAGTTCGAAAATAAGAACACAAAATCCTAAGATGGAGTAGTTTCGAAGGGGGGGGGGGGGGGGGGTCTCGGAGGAACAGGTTGAAAACGATATTGTCGTCAGGTTAGTGAAAAGATGGATTATTTTACGGACTGGACCGAAACTGGCAAGAAGTCCAAGGACATTCTGTTTAGAATGGTTTTGATGTGTCCCGAGCCATTTTTTCCTCGATGGAAGATTTCTTTTAGCACTCTACGTCGTTTTATGCACACATGAGCTCGTTTGATTGTGATTTCAGGAATGCCATTTGAGGGAGAGGTTGGCCATTCGGCCGTCTCCTAAATTATTTAAAGTGGATTTTGGACCACTACCTACATTTGTGTATACAGGGTGTCGAGGAACGTCACGAACCAGGCCCATAGCTGAAGAATTATTAGGATTATCGTATATATATTTTTTTCTCATACAATGTAATAAGTATAGTACAGAAAAAGTATTCGAAAGTAAAGAAAAAAAATTCGAATTCGAGATTTTGATGCCAATATATGTTTTAAGATTTCCTGAACACATTTTGACTGTTTTGGGAGTGATGTCCGTTCGTCTGTGGTCGATATCTTGTGTGCACGATAGCAGCCACACATATTAATGGATTTTCACGAAACTTTATGTCCGGCTTTGCTAAAAAAAAAAAAATCTAGAATTAGATTAGCCGCAATAATTTTTTTTGTTAGTGACGCCATTAGCCCCCCTCGGGAGGGGGCAGGTTACCCCAATAGGAGAGTAGGAGGGGTACATTGTCAAGTATGGTATCCATCGAAATATTTTTCAAGCCCTCTAAAAGGAAGGCTAACATGCTGTAATTGGAATCATTTGAACCCACGATATCGATTTTTCAAATTTTTTCTTGTAAAATTTGAAGAGGGTGGAATGGGAGGGGAGCTACTGAAAATGAAATTTGGTATAAAAAAGTCGAGTTGAGCCCCACTGCAGTTAATTTTCACTGTGAAAGAAGTACATCATATTCATCGCAGTATTATAAGGAAAGTCATATGCTGCCGACATCAGATTTATTTTTAATATAGCGAAAGATGCATTTTCATTTTCGGCACCTAGCTCAAGTTCAATCCTAATCTAGAGATCAAGCCATCTCTGGGTATACATATTCGTTCATTTTGTTGTGTCAATAAATATAGGAAGAACTCGATTCAGTTTGAAGTTCATTTTGAAAAGAGTGTATGCTGCTACCCCGTGAAATTCCTTTTAAATGATCTTGTCATTAAAGGGCTTCGGTAATCGTTTCAGGCCAACGGGGTTTTTCTAATGACCACCCCCCCCTCTCCTGCGGTTAAAGATAATATTTTGAAACGTAGATTAATTTGTTTCGGACCATTAAATTCTCCGTACGCTATTAAAATTTTCAAATTTTTGAACAGTTATGTTATCATGCAAAGCACGAGAAACAGCTTTTCCTTTTATTTCTTTCTTTTTTTTTTAATTTACTTTCTCTACAGTATACAGGGTTTCTAGAAAAGTCCTTAAAGCACGCCAATAACTTTGTAAGGAAAGACCCATGAGTGTACACGTTAGGTCTATCTATAGTTAAAAAGCGATGCTTCATCGAATGAAAAGGATTGCAGCGCCCCTAGCAGAGAATTTATCAGTTAAAATAACGAATCTTGCGATAAAGCGAGATAAATAAAAAAAAGCCAATTACAAACATGTAGAGGTAATGTCTAATGGATAGGAATCGATACCAGAAAGGAGCGAGAGGCGTATACGAAAGGCAATAGATGTTTATCAAAGTGTTGTATCATCAGGCGTCTAACAGGGTGACATCTGCAATGTTTGCGGTTGTATTCTTTCTGGATTTTAAATGTGTACTGTCTATGACGGAGGACACTCGATATCTGTTCTTGAAGTGTTTATATATATATATATAACGTATATATATACACACAAGATAAGATCAAAAATTTCGGAGACTGTGCTGATATCTCCAACCCTGATTGGAAGAGAGGGAAACTATTTTACCGTGGCGTAGAAGCACATGTGACGCGAGGTATGAAAAGGAAGCAGCAGGTGTTTTTCCAAACAATATGTGTCAGTGAACTGTAGTTGTTCGCGTTCGTCGAAATGGAAATGGCGTTTGAAGAACACCGACGAATATCAAATTCTGCCAGCGTTTGGGAAAATCGCCGACAGAAACATTGCACCTGCTGCAACGCATTGTCTGGAAAAACACCTGCTTCTTCCTTTTCACATCTCGCGTCGCATAAGCCTCTACGTCAAGGTAAAATAGTTCCCCTCTCCTCCAATCAGGGTTGAAGATATCAGCACAGTCTCCGAACTTTTTTGATCCTGCCTTATATATATATATATATATATATGATGAGAGTGCAATTTCGAACTAACCGCCATTTTTGTGTAGTTTCAATTGATTGTTCTCTATGTCTTAATCTTTTATCTTGAGCTAATTATTATTGCCTTTTCTCATTTTTTCCGTGTTTTATTTTTATTTTTATTTATATTTATATTTATATACTTTTAATTGTGAATTTTGTATCCTAATATTCTTCTCATCCCCCTTTCCATTGTAGTGATATGTTACCTTCTATCTTTATCCTTAGTCTTGGTCTATAGTTACTCATTTGTAACAGATATGCTAGTGATGGGTTTTTTTGTACATACAGTAGTTTATGCGTAATTTTCGATTAAAATCTTTCAATTTTAATTTATATATATATATATATATATATATATATATATATATATATATATATATATATATATATATATATATATATATATATATATATATATATATATATATATATATATATAATATAAAAGGTTTAAAGGTCCAATGAAAGAAAAGTGAGAAGCTGTAACTCGAAAAACCTAACTTTCTAACTGGCTTACAAAATAAACATATAAAACAGCAAATCTCAAGCAAATGAAAAAAAAATACAAATTTCGAATCATCAAGTGTAAGAAAAGTATCAAAAAACAGACGAAATATATATATATATATATATATATATATATATATATATATATATAATATATCAATAAAAAATTGATAGTTTGCGATTATAAATATACATAAACTACAGTAAGTACAAAATCCCCATCTGTAGCATACCCTTTTGACAAATAAGAAACAATAGACCGAGACTAAGGATATGACTAGTAGGTAACTTATCGCTATATTGGTAAAATGGGATGAGAGAGAGGCATAATGAAATACAATCGTAAAGGCAAGAGTATAAATGTATACATTAATCATTAATAAATAGATATTTATATATAAAAATATATATAAAATAAAAGCGCAAACATGGCAAAAATGAGAAAGAGCACTAACAATTAGCTCAATATAAAAGATCAAGACAATGTGAACAATTAGTTGAAACGAAGTAAAAAATGGCGGTTAGTTCGAAATATATATATATAGTTTTTGAAATTCCAAAAATATAATAGGGGTAAATAGTAACACTTATATAAAACCTTAACTTAAATATTAATATATATATATATATAATTTCCAAATGACAAATATTTTTATAACTAAAGTGCAATTAATTTTAAATAAGTATCCATTTTATGAATTATTTTTTACATTAAAATTTAATGCTTTAGGACTGCATATAAAAAAATAACACGAGTCTATGGAGACAATCATCTGCTATAATGTGTTTTTTAACGCGCAATTAAAAAAAAAAAAAAGTTCTATATTTTCTAATAAACGGGTTATGGATGACTTTACTGCATGTACTATATTCTTTGCATATACAAAAAAAAAAAGTACAGACCCAATGTATATACTTCAAGTAAATAAAAAACTGAAAAAATTTAGAGCATTGCAAGACTAACAAGCAAGGAGGTGAAATCTGTGGACCATGCTTGATCCCCCCCCCCCCCCCCCCCCGCCAAAAAACGACATCTGCCCCAGTCTCCACGAATCGCAGTCATCCGTGCCGCAGAAGAATCAAATCTTCCCCAACCTCCCCGCCATCCCGATGACAAGCTGAATTGAGTTGTAATTGGGTGACAATCGAACAGGACGGCTTGTTTCCCACTCCTCATTTGAATACCAGGAGAAAGGGGGGCAGATTATTGCATCAGGCTAATGATTTAGAGAGGGGGGGGGGGGTCGCCTCCCATGTGCGCATTCAGTGATAGTACAGCAAAAGCGGGAGCGGGGAGGTGACCGCTCTTTAAGCTTAAATTAAATAGTCACGACGATTTGCTATATAGGAAAATCAAAATGCAGCACTTGTTATTCCCTACAGTAATTATTTCATTATGACTGCAATAGCTCAAAATATTTATTTTATTATTCGTTACATTCAGTTTTATCACGCAGAGGAAAACGTTGAATTAGCAATTTTAAAATAAATTCGTTGGCGAATTTGTTTCATTTAAAAGATAATCAAACTCTCCAAACTGTCAAGAAATAGAAATCGTTTATACCACTCAACGCCCGCCTTACCAGACTTCACAAACAGATGGCGCCACATTACAAACAATTGTTCAGGTAATGGAAAGTAAGCATTTTCCTACTTCTCAGAAGCGCTCGCAGCTGCGTGTTACTTTCCCTGCAATACAGGGCTATAAGAAAAGTGTTAGAATTTTTGGAGAAGTTTCCAGTCCCCTAGAACAGGAAAAAACTATTTTTAGAGTGGCGTCTGTGCAATTATTCGACTAAATTTTACAAACTTGAGTAGGTAACTCACTCATGGATTACCGTGGTATTAGATTCTGGTACGATTCTCAAAATATTTTTATTTTTTGCGAAATAGCCCGAAAAAATCGTAAAAGGCATAATACGAAACTAAATATGCTTGTTTACATAATTGTTTCGTACTTAATTTTTGGCGACAAATAGAATAAAACTAACCCCATTTCTCGAGGTCAAACCGTTCTTGAGATGTTTATTTATTTGGTTACTTTTGCAAGCTGCCTATGTTTCGTAATGCGATTAGTCGCCAGATGAAAAAATATATATATTCTTAAACCATGTACATGCGATTTTTTTACCGAGAGGTGTTTATTCCGAATATTACTGGGAAGGTGATTATTTTTTGATCAGATATATTTCGTCAATATTTTATAATAATAAAAGGGAATGTCTGTCGGTTAGCTCAGTAGAATATCCAAGCGACGTACAGCTACGAAATTCAATACGAGGATACTTCCCAGAACACCTCGCAGCGACTTTTTCTTTTTTAATTTGGTGTTTTAGTTATTAATGTCTAAAATCAATTTTCAACTGTTTTACATGAAACGAAAATTATATTATAACATAACATTTTTCGTAAACTAACTGCCTGGCTCAACATTTCGCACGAAAAAACAAGCTGTGATAAATGGACTTGGATTAAAAATAAAAAAAATTCCAACTTCCTCAATTTTATATATGTCAAATTGGATATATAGGCCTATTTCATTGCTATCGATAATCTGTAATGACTATTATGTACGTTACTATCGATAATCATGCGATTCTAATAACAATTGCGTGATTCAGGGGAATGTTTTTCATTTTGCTATATTTTTGAGACCCTATTTAACACTTTCCACCATAGTTGAAAGTGTTTATGACTTTGGTCATTCTGTTTATCTGTCTGTTCGCACGATAACTGCCGTAAAAATAACTTTATCAAAATGATATTTTAGTATGTTGTTCAGATGGTCTGTGGGACATATGGGAATGTAAATGAATAATATCACCCAATTAGTTTTGGATGGAACCCGGGTTGAAAAAATGAAATACATTGAACCCTATGGGACCTCATTTTTCAAATATTTTTTAAGTGAAGTTAAAATTCACAAATTGCTTCGAAAACTTTAGGAAATATTCAAATTATCCCATAATATATATATATATATATATATATATATATATATATATATATATATATATATATATATATATATATATTAGTAAAATATGTTCGGTAGTTTTTTAAATAAAAATAATAATGGCGTCCATATTATATGAAGAGATCACGTGACCCACTTCAAAATAAAATAAGGCATCTATCTTTTTTTCGCCAGTGTCAAAATCGTGATTTTTAAAGTTCTTTTAAATTTATATTGAGTGTTGCATCCGTCTTAAAACCGCTTTATTTTTGCGTATTTTCTGTGGATCTACATTCTGCGCAAACGCAATTCCAATATTTTTGAGTTTAAATGATCATCACACTTTGATTATGTCTACAACGAAGCCTCATTTTAATGGGTGCCGAATGTAAACCAGCTATTGTAAGATAAGTTGTATAAGAATTGCTGAATTTTTTTTTCACGCAAAATTATTGAACTCTGGAATAAAAGTGATATGTATGAAACATTCACTACTTTTACATAGAGATCCAGACGATTTATATTTCGATGACGTCATTTAAATAAAGTTTATTTTTTTGGGCGAAGTTTTAAGTTTCCAAATATAATAATATACAGCGATTTATATATATGCCTTACACTCACTCATAAGAAATGGAAATCTCAGCTACCAAAACAAGCTTTTACTTTATAAATCGGTCATCCACCCCGGCATGCTGTATGCAGCACCGGTATGGGGATATGCCCGTAAATATCAAAGAGACTCCCTAGAAGTAAGACAAAATAGAATTATCAGGAAAACCCCTAGATACTTAAGAAACTCTGTGATTAGAAACATTTCAAAATCCAAACCACGAGAGCTCAAATCAAAAATAACGCGCTCAATTTTTTCAATAATTTACCCCCCCCCCCCCCCTTTCCCAGCGTACCAGGATAATAAATATTCTAAATCATCTCCTTAAACCGCCAAGTAACCCAAAAACTATCCAGATCTATGCCAGCTCCCTGGACTGACTAAATCCAAATATGCACCCAATGCCATATTAGACAAAAGTGTTAGTAAATGAATTCCGAACCTAGAAACTCCATATATGGGTCATCGAATTCATGTCATAGAATGAGGATGCATGCCAGAATCTGATATCGCTCCGTGCCTGGTGAGTGTTTTGTCCTGTACGACACCCGTACGTCCACTCTCCACACCTGACACTCATAGATGTTTGCCAAATGTGCAAAGGAATACGATTTAAATTTATTCTCAGAATAGCCGAACAGTTCGTTCCTCCTCCTTTGTCTCCTGACATGATAACAATGTTAGTGATGCCAAAGAAAGGACAATTGTTTACAAACATTGTTCGGGGTGAAATCTTCAGTACAAAAAAAACACAGTTTTCTTTGTGAAATGAGCGTCCACATGTGAACAAAAGGCGAGATTCGGCTGAAATTCAAAAGAAGGTATTTCTGATCGGAGAAGCGACTCTTTAATGCAAAAAAGTTCCAGAAATAGCTTTTATCCTGAAGATATAATGTTGTTGTTGTTGAGACCCAGACCGTCCGACCTACCAGAAAGGTGTAAGGTAACAGTTTGGACGGCCGGGAAGTGCCACCCAATTTAGACCGGAACCCAGTGGGGGAGGCATCCACAGGGACCGTACCCTCCTTCCCCTACCACCAACCTCTCGGAAGGACTTACGGACCCACATGTTTAACGTGATCATACTCCGCGTGAACACGGCGGCAGTTTTGGCAGCGGCTGTGGAATCAAACCCGGGCCTAAAGATATAATGTGAAAGTCTTGTACAAACTTTACTATAGAAACGCACGCATCAATGATAACAAACTACTTAAATTAGAGATCAAAAATAACAAACTACGGCCGGGACAGGGCCACCCAATTTAGATTGGAATCCAGTGGGGGCGGCATCTACAGGGACGTACCCTCACTTCCGTACCACCGACCTCTCGGTAGGACTTGCGGACTCACATATTTAACGTACTTGTACTCCGCGTGGATACGGAGACAGTTTGGACAAAACCGGGCATCAGACTCGAGTCGTCCGAGTACAATCCCCTTGCGCTAACCACTGGGCTATCCCACCTCTAAGCTCACTCTTAACACCATAAAATATGCATTTTCAATATTACGTATATAACGAAGTAGACATTAAACTCCGATGACCTTACATCATGTGTATGCAGCAATAAAAATCTTGCCCCTTATGTCAACTCCTCTCATGGACACATTATTACTGGGGATCTCAGTATAGTTCAGGATGATATACTTAGGGATATTATGAATAAAGGGTCTAAATTTCGCATTCCATTCTGCCATCACCCTAAACAACTTCTTCAGTCTATATCTTTTGATTTTGATAAATTCATATATCAACTTGCTTGTTCACATTCCATTCCTATTGAAGCATTCCATCTATGGAAGTATACTACCTTACATCTACTTAAAAATGTTATTATAAACAAATTAAATTAACGAAGCCTAGGTATCCTTATAAACAACTCCTATCTGCTATTAAAGAACTACAACAACATTTTGTCATAACTTATGTAGATAAAGCTTCTAATAATTATGCCATCATTTGTAAAAAATATTATGTTTCTCTGTTAGAGAATTACTTAAAAAATAATCAAATTTTTAAACCCATTAATAATCAGTCTATCAAAATCAAAACTAAAGTGCTAAAATTATATGCACAATTAAATATTAATTGTAAGTTTTTTAAATTTCCTTATGTTACTTTGGTTCCTAAATTCCACAAATCATCTCTCAGTTTTAGAACGGTCACTTGTGGACATAATACATTTACCACTACAGTTAGTAAGTACTTGGTTAACTGTTTAAATAGAATTAATGAATCTCTTAAATTTAGGAATTCAGGATATTTCATTTTGAACAATAGTTTTGATTTAGTTAATCACCTTAGTAAGCTTCCACAAATTTTTGGTTTCCAAACCTTTGATTTTAAAGACCTTTTTACTTTCCTTATATACATAATGTATAAGGAAAGTATTGTGACGGGGTCGAAAATTCGAATTCGAGTTTTCGACGGGAGAGCACGTTTCAAGCATCCCTGATCACGAATCAAACATTTTTGATGTGATGTCTGTGTGTGTGTATGTGTGTGTGTGTGTGTGTGTGAAAGTATGTGTGTGTGTGTGTCAGTGAGTCTGTGGAGACGATAACTGACGAACGAATGGACCGATTCGAACCAAATTTGGTACGAAAATCACAATCCGTAAACACTGGAAGCCTATTGTTTTTATACGTAATCGAATGTTCAGAACCCCCCTAAATTTTCGAATGAAATTTTGAAAAAATCGTCAAAAAATCAAAACCGCTAATAAAGTTGCGGAAATAGACATTTCCTATGTAATTTTTCATTAGAAAACGATTGGCATAAATTTTAGAACGCTAACATGAACCGTTCTCGAGATATTGTACATTTTTCAAAAAAATTATGAAAAAGTCACATAAAAAAAAATTCATATTGAGAAACATGTTCACTTTTCATATGTAATACTATGCGATAAATTGAATGATATCATTCTCGTGGATCTAGCTCGTTCCATTCATGAAAAAATATACTTTGAATAATACTTTTGTATTTGAACGCCAATAGTCATTTATCTGCTGTAAGAATAACTTTTTTCTTAGTGCATAACGCTAAGATTTTGGTGACGAATTTGGCGGAATGTCGCCAACTTGGCGACTTTTTGAAATGTTGCCAAATTAATGAAAATCTCGCCAAATGGATAAAAATGATGCTAAATCAATAAAAATGACGACTAATTGTCGAAAATGCAATATCTTGGAAAGAATATTAGTATCTACTATAAGAAAAACCTATTTTTTACTGTAAAAGTAGTAAATTCAATACATTATATATGGAAAGTCATGTGTTGCCCACATCAGATTTTTAATAATATTGTCATTAAAGATTTATATAAAGTTATTATCGCTCTTTATCATGAATATATATCTTCCAATCATGTTGCTTTTAATGTCAAAAATTTTCCTATGCTCTTGCACTTTGTGTTATATAGCAATTATATTATCCAAGGTGATAACATTTATTTACAAACATCTGGTGTACCACAAGGTGACTGTAGTAGTAGTATACTCGCTAACTTATATCTTTATTATTATGAATGTCATTTTAACTCTTAATTCATATATTATATATAGATATGTTGACGACTTAATTTGTATTATCATTGATGATTCCGAACCAATTAATATTGATTTTTACCCATCTAACCTAAAATTAATTCCTAATGAGCCTAGCGTTAGTCAAACTGTAAACTTTTTAGACCTAAATTTAGATACCCTCAATAATCATGTTATCACCAATCTATATGATATAAAAAATTCTTACAACTTCACTATCATAAAGCTGCTATCATACCAATCTTGCAATTCTATTCAATTGTTTAGAAACATCATTTTAATCCAGCTATTTCAAATACATCGACTTTCTGATCCTCGGTTTCACTTTCTCCACATCAATAATCTTAAACGCATTTGTCAAAATTGCCAATATCCGGAAGTATTTGTAAATATTATTATTAATCATTTCAAATATACCACGTAATATTTTTCCACATGCATTATTTATCTTTGATTGGATAACTCATTTTTTAGAATTCACCCATTTTTATCACCTAACTTACCACTTGGCCTGAGTCTATTACGTCTCCATACATATTATGTATCGTTCAAATGTATTCATTCCGGTGCCCACTCGCATTGACAAAGTGAGGTGAAATGCTCAGTCGCTTCTTCTACTTACACGTGGTAACTATGCTTCTGAGTTCATATTTCTGTTCGAGGAGGTATTAATTTTCTTATTTGTAATTCAATTGATTTATTTTTCTCCTTCCACTAGCCAGTAGACAGTTCCAATGGTGTCTATAGTTAAATACTATCGCCATTGTCAGAAACTGGCTATTCTATCGTTTTTAATTCGAATTGTATGGCTGTCATGATGAGAATGCAATTTCGAACTAACAGCCATTTTTTGTGTAGTTTCAATTGATTGTTCTCTATGTCTTAATCTTTTATCTTGAGCTAATTATTATTGCCTTTTCTCATTTTTGCCATGTTTTCTTTTTATTTTTATTTATATTTATATACTTTTAATTGTGAATTTTGTATCCTAATATTCTTCTCATCCCCCTTTCCATTGTAGTGATATGTTACCTTCTATTTTTATCCTAGTCTTGGTCTATAGTTACTCATTTGTAACAGATATGCTAGAGATGGTTTTTTTTTGTTCATTTATGCATAATTTACGATTAAAATCTTTCATTTTATATATATATATATATATATATATAAAGAAAGGACAATTATTTACAAACATTGTTCGGTGTGGTGGGGGATTCTCAGTACAAAGAGAACACAGTCTTTTCTGTGAAATGAACATCTACAGGTGAACAAAGGGCGAGATTCAGCTGCTAATTCAAAAGAAGGTTTATGTGATCGGAGAAGGGTCTCATTAATGCACGAAAGTTCCAAAAATAGCCTTTGTTCTGAAGATAATGTGAAAGTCTTGTACACATTTTATAGAAATGTGTGCATCAAAGAAAATAAACTACTCGGTGCAATACAGTCGAGTCCAATTACAACGATCTCTCTTACAACCAATAGTCTGTTAATACGATCTTCTGGGTACGATAATACGATCTTCTCTTAACATCATAAAAGAGAAATTTTCAATACTACATTTATATATTGAAGTAGCTGAAATTGAGAATGAATTTGAAAACATACGTTTCTAACTTAAATATCTCTTGAACTGAAACATGGATTTTAATGATTTTTTTTTTTTTTCAGGCAATAACTCGTAAGTCCAGAGAATATTTTGATATAAAGTTTTATAACGCTAACAAAATTTGAAATAACGAGAACAGAAGCTTATAACTCGAGAACGGCTCAACAAACTTGCCTATTCTTTTACTGCTGAGCTTGGTAAATAGTATTGTATTCATATATAAACGTGAAAATGAATGTAAAGTTTAAAATATTTGAAGTGTGTCTTTAAGCACTTTTTTCAGTTTCCGATTAATTTTTTTAAATATTTTTTTTAATAATTCTATCTTAACGAAACACTTGCTTTATATACATCAAATGCTTCCGCATAACATAAAAGTATAATCCACGTCGAATGTTTTATACGTAATTATTATTTTTTTTTTGGCGCTGCTTTCAATGGATAATTATTAATTGTCAACTTTGGGATATATTGCCTAATTAAAATAACTTACACCACAGGCTCTGGATTTAAGAAAAAAAAATCTAACACAGATGTAAAACTTAGAGGCTTCTTGAGTAACAAAGATTTAAATAACAAATTAAAATTATTTGCAATTACTGTAAAAAAAAAATTCCATCAGGTGTCCCATAACTCGCCAGATTCTTCTTGAAAACTCTCACGCTTTTAGGCTTATCTCTACAACAATTATTTTACATCTAATTTCACAACATCCATGCCTGTTTCTTTGATATGTGGTTTTATTTATTAAATAAATAAAGTTCAAGTTCTAAACCCATTGTTACTTACTACAAAATTTACATAAAAAGTTTTTTGACTGTTATAAAAAGTAAAACAGTTCGATAAAAACCTCAATTGTGTAACTTAAATTGTGTGGTAGCTACTAGCCAGCTGGTTAATAACTTTCAAATTTGGCTAGTAAACTTTTTGCGACATTGTGTTGCCAATGCCACCAATTTAACGTCAAACATAACAAGCACAGAGTATTTTTTCCCATATAGAAATACTCGACATTAATATATATATATATATATATATATATATACACTCTAAGACAAAAACCACTAAGACAAAAAAAATCGACGCATCCCGCAAAATAATCCGATAGTAATGAAACTGTACATGCAAACACCTGTCAACCGAATATGGAAATAATCAAAAATTCGCAGCCAATGAATGAGTAGTCGGAACTACAGCGCACTGAAACTGAGTACCATGGTGGTGTATATAAGGAGCGAACCTCGTTTTCAGGAACAAAACGTGCAGTGGATTTCGATTGCTTTTACGTACCTTGATTGCAACAATGCCTCATCGGCGAATTCGCGGCCACCACGAGTATATGAAGGAGTTTGAAAGAGGGCTTGCGGTCGGACTGCATGAGGCTGGATGGGCACACCGACCAATCGTTCGGCATTTGGGTAGGAGTTATGCAGCAATTAGACAATGTTGGCAGGAATGGGTCCAAAATAGCGGAATTCAGCGGCAAACGGGCAGCGGACGGCCTAGAGCGACGACAGAACAGGAAAATAGAGCGATTGTCAGAGCAGCTGTAACAACACGAGATTCGTCGTTATCGACATCCAACGTGTGACAAACACGGAAGTGACAACCCGGACCGTTAATAGAAGACTACGGCAGCGGAATCTATACTCGCGGCGTCCATTACGCCGCCTACCACTGACCAGTATGCACCGTCAACAGCGATTGCAATGGTGCTGGGCCCGATCAAAGTGGAATTGTTCGGATTGGGAACGAATTGTCTGCAGTGATGAGTCCTGTTTTCAACTTAGTCCCGACGATCGACGGAGACGTGTCTGGAGATAACACTGACATAGTCAGGATCCTGTTCTTACTGTCACATGCCACACGGCCCGACACCAGGGAGTTATGGTCTGGGGTGCCATTTCGTTTGATAATCCTCCGTGGCACCATCACAGCACAGTGGTATACGTTGCCGACATTCTACGACCCGTTGTATTGCCATTTCTTTCGCGACACCCCGGGCTAACTTTTCAGTAAGATATTGCCAGACCACACAGGGCTCGCCTATCTATTGATTGTCTGCGTGCTTACAACACACTTCCTTGGCCAGCCAGATCCCCAGATCTCTCGCCTATTGAACACATTTGGGCTGAGATGGGGCGTCGCCTGCGACCATCCCAGAATGTAGACGCATTAGCTCGTCAATTGGACGCCATTTGGAACGACATCCCTCAGAACACCATCCGGCAACTTTATGCATCAATGCCACGTCGTGTAACAGCTTGTATCAAGGCCAGAGGTGGACCAACGCCATATTGACGGGCTCACTTTGTGTAGATCTTTCAGTGCAATAAATCATCCAATTGTTCTGAAATTCTAATCATGTCTTTTTCTGTACATCCACATTACACGTACCAAATTTTGTCTCATTTGGATAATTATTTCTTGGTGAGTCTATTTTGTTTTGTCTTAGAGTGTATATATATAACATCCAAGACAACTTTCCCAATTATAGTGGCTAACAAAAAATAAATAAATAAATAAAATAAAAAATAATGAAAAAAATTATAATTATTTATTAATTATATAAATAAATAAAAATGAAAAATAATAAAATAAGCTAAAAAAAAGTAGAAAAATTCAAAAAATTATACGTTAATAAATGATAAAAAATGATACGTTAATATTAATGTTTTGAATTTTATTTTCGCTAAAAAATTGTAACTTTAGCCAGTTTGAAACTACGATTTGAGAACCCTTATAATGGTGTATAGTGGCATTTTCGTTAATCCTTTTCTTCTATGAATCACTTGTTTATTAAGAATTTTCACCTTTGCTTCATGTTCATATTCTGAATTGCTTATACGGGTAATTGTCCTGTCTCCTAACTGACTGGACGGGTCTAGAAGTGCTGCTGTGATCGTTTGTACTGCCTCCATGGTTGTATTTCGATATGTTCATTCCGGTGCTTCTAGATAATTTATTCTGTTGAGGTAGATCGCGTATACATGTGGAGAAAGAAGAAGGGTGCATGCCACATGGTAATACAAATTTCCTTAATGTTTCTTCATTTTTTCATCTTTTGACGCCTGTAGTCTGAGCATTTATAGTAATGTACTATTGCTCAGTCTGAAAAAGGCATTTGTTTGGGTTAATTAGAATGAAATACTCAGACCTGAAGATGAATTTAATTCTGATTAATCATCGAATTTGGGCCGGTGCTGTTCTTTTCTCTTATCGGCAATATGGCCGTGGTTTTGCTTCTATGGTGATGTTAATATTACTTGAATTTTTTTTATTACATTTTTCTAATATATATATATATATATAATTAAAAAATTGATTAAAAGTTATTTAACTAATTAATAAAATAATTAAAATTATTTAATTCATTTAAAAGACTTGATTAAAATTATGTAAATTAAATGTAGTTAATGAATTTAATTAAAATGTAATTGATAAATTTACAATGTCGCAGAACATTAACGACATTTAACTTTTTCTCCTCCAGTAACCCTAGAAACTTGAAGCGAGACTTTATTATAATACTATTTACACTTTATCAGGTCATTAACAAAAACTATATTTCTAATTTAACTTTTACAACAGCGATTAAAATTTTTATGAAGTGAAAAATTCGTAATGATAAATAGTGAATTGTAAAACATCGGACTTATATACATGATTTATGCACAGTGTGGGGTATATCCGGTCTCGTAGAAGGAACAAAATAAATAAAATACTTAGACCCTACCACACATTTCACTTATCAATCTCTCATGCGAAGACCAACTAATTGGACTATGTCTATATTCCATGAAAATGTCAAATTATTTATTAATAATGAAGTGCGTTTAGTTGGCAAGTTTTTTATATACAGACAGTCGAAGCCACGCATCTGCTATTTAGGTATATATACCTAATGTGGTATATATGTGTGGTAGGGTCTAAGTATTTTATTTAATAATAGTATTGCTATAGCAATACTATTATTTTGATACTGAAAACATTTGATTTGAAAACAAACACACAAGCTGCTTTTTAAAATGCGAACTACCTCAAAAAACTTCAATTTATTAAATTTTAAATAAGCACGTCATTATACCTAAATACAATGTGAACTTACAAAAAGCATTTTATATATATTTAAATTTGAGGGAATCAATAACTGTATTAAAATCAATAACTGTGTTTGCATTCTTTATATTTGAAGACAGAAGAGTGAAAATTCAGGGAGTAAAGGCAAATAAAATTATTTTTGACTTTCTACTTTTAAAACCGATATATACAGGAAGTTCTATATTATACTTAATACACTATGAAGAAGTAAAATAAATATATTTAAAAGTGCAAATATATGAAACCGTTTGTAAAGAACCTTGCAGCCCCAACTGGGAATCGAACTCTGGATCTTCGAACTGGCCAGCCGACGCTCCATCGTTGAGCTACTGGAGCGAAATTATAAGCTCTTATTATCGAAGTGGACTCTGCATTCTCCACCCCTTAATGTCAGATTGACCGGCAACTGACAATCTGATGACCAGCTCCTGCTACTACTATTTTTACCCAGATTAGTACCCTGCGTGGTGATTATCCTTTCAATTTGAAATCGGGGCTCAATCTTCTAGAGTCCACTGAATCCTTAGTGTACTAGTTGTACTAGGGTCACTTTCAGACCTCCTCCGACACCAAGTTCGTTTAGCGGGATGGTAGACCTTGGGTGCCTTCTGAGTGCAGGAGGTATCCTTTCCCGGCCGTGCAGCTAGCTACTCTAAACCCACTATGTGAGTCGCACGGTCTAGGGTCTTCAGACCTCCAACATCCTATTGATGGTAATAATATAATGGTAATGATAAAGGGGCTGGTGGACCTTGGATGCCTCCCGAGTGCAGGAGGTATCCTTTCCTGGCCGTGCAGCTAGCTACTCTAAACCCAATATTTGAGTCGCACGGTTTAGGGTGTTCAGACCTCCAACATCCTATTGATGGTAATAATATAATGGTAATGATAAAGGGGGTGGTGGACCTTGCATGCCTCCCGAGTGCAGGAGGTATCCTTTCCCGGCCGTGCAGCTAGCTACTCTAAACCCACTATGTGAATCGCACGGTCTAGGGTCTTCAGACCTCCAACATCCTATTGATGGTAATAATATAATGGTTATGATAAAGGGTGTGGTGGACCTTGGATGCCTCCCGAGTGCAGGAGGTATCCTTTCCTGGCCGTGCAGCTAGCTACTCTAAACCCAATATTTGAGTCGCACGGTCTAGGGTGTTCAGACCTCCAACATCCTATTGATGGTAATAATATAATGGTAATGATAAAGGGGGTGGTGGACCTTGGATGCCTCCCGAGTGCAGGAGGTATCCTTTCCTGGCCGTGCAGCTAGCTACTCTAAACCCAATATTTGAGTCGCACGGTTTAGGGTGTTCAGACCTCCAACATCCTATTGATGGTAATAATATAATGGTAATGATAAAGGGGGTGGTGGACCTTGGATGCCTCCCGAGTGCAGGAGGTATCCTTTCCTGGCCGTGCAGCTAGCTACTCTAAACCCAATATTTGAGTCGCACGGTTTGGGGTCTTCAGACCTCTGACATCACTTATGAGTATCCGACATAAGCTTATGAGTAGATTCTGCTCTCAATTAATTTTGATCAATGAATCCCTTTATTTCATTCTTTTTAACTTATATGGACTTATTGTGGTCCCTCCATATTTTCTGTTTAAATTTTATCCTAAATTTCTGTTTTTGTTTTCCATGTGCCTAAATTCCTTTCCTTTTCCATATACTTTCTTTTTTAATATATTTTCTAAATTTCACTTTTAAAATTTTATTATTTTCTTTAATTTTAATCTATTTTTCATTATGTTAATATACCTCACTCTAAATTTTATTTTTCAATGATCTTTTTATCAATATTCACAACCCTTTTCCCATTTTTGAAAACTGGACGTACTTGTCAAGTTCAAATATAATGTAAAACTGTCTGTTTAACCATACTATTTTTCATCAAGTGTTATCTTTTTAGACCTAAATAAATGACCGTTTGGCGGGATAGTAGACCTTGGGTGCCTCCTGAGTGCAGGAGGTGTCCTTTCCAGGCCGTGCAACTAACTACTCTAAACCCACTATGTGATTCGCACAGTCTGGGGTCATCAGACCTTCGACATCTTTGCACTAACCTACAGGGTTGATTGGTTCGGGCGCCATTGTTAAGAACCTTGCTGCCCCAACCGGGAATCGGACCCTGGATCTCCGAAATGGCCATCCGACGTTCTATCGTTGAGCTACTGGGACGGAATTGCAAGCTCTTATTGCCGATGTGGACACTGCAAGTTTATAACATACTTTGATGACTTGCCTAAAGGCAAATTTGTTGATATAAGAAAATTTAGCCTCGACTTTGTTGATTTAATGATTACACAAAACCTTCGCTTTAACCTCCTGTATGCAATACTTAAAAATCCTATAATCAAGAACTATCCTATAATCAATTGGTTTCAAACCCGCTCACTCTAATATTACCACTTTATTTAATCGTATTCGATCCGATAAACTTGGAAATTTTGATGACTTTAAAAGCTTTGCTGGGGTGTATGTCGTTCCCCTGTTATCCCCTGCTGGTGACTATAAATTTTACATTGCCATAGTATAAAATGTACTGTTGGCATCCGTTTAGCAGCCACATGCTCGCGATGTCAAATCTGGTAAACTGTCTACGGCTCTTGCTCAATATGTGGCTAATGATAAATTTCTTCCCGTTTTTGAAAAAACTTTCCTTTTGGTACGTTGTAACAATCCACGTAGTATTCTTCTTTATGAATCCCTGTTTATTACTTTCCTTATATACATAATATATAAGGAAAGTATTGTGACGGGGTCGAAAATTCGAATTCGAGTTTTCGACGGGAGAGCACGTTTCAAGCATCCCTGATCACGAATCAAACATTTTTGAAGTGATGTCTGTGTGTGTGTGTCAGTGAGTCTGTGGAGACGATAACTGACGAACGAATGGACCGATTCGAACCAAATTTGGTACAAAAATCACAATCCGTAAACACTGGAAGCCTATTGTTTTTATACGTAATCGAATGTTCAGAACCCCCCTAAATTTTCGAATGAAATTTTGAAAAAATCGTCAAAAAATCAAAAGCGCTAATAAAGTTACGCAAATAGACATTTCTTATGTAATTTTTCATTAGAAAACGATTGGCATAAATTTTAGAGCGCTAACATGAACCGTTCTCGAGATATTGTGCATTTTTAAAAAAAATTATGAAAAAGTCACATAAAAAAAAAAAAATTCCTATTGAGAAACATGTTCACTTTTCATATGTAATACCATGCGATAAATTGAGTGACATCATTCTCGTGGATCTAGCTCGTTCCATTCATGAAAAAACATACTTTGAATAATACTTTTGTATTTGAACGCCAATAGTCATTTATCTGCTGTAAGAATAACTTTTTTCTTCGTGCATAACGCTTGGCGAGATTTTGGCGACGAATTTGGCGGAATGTCGCCAACTTGGCGACTTTTTTGAAATGTTGCCAAATTAACGAAAATCTCGCCAAATGGATAAAAATGATGCTAAATCAATGAAAATGACGACTGATTGTCGAAAATTCAATATCTTGGAAAGAATATTAGTATCTACTATAAGAAAAACCTATTTTTTTACTGTAAAAGTAGTAAATTCATTACATTATATAAGGAAAGTCATGTGTTGCCCACATCAGATTTTTTATATTTACCGTGAATCAATTTGTAATTTTGATCCTGTTCAAATTCTAAGTTATGCTTGGCGACTCATTCTTGACTCTATGCAATTCAAATCTCTTAAAAGTTTTTTGTGACGTCGTTCTCAGGAATATCATGCTTGATGTTTTTCTAAAATTTGTATTAGTTCTTTTCTTGTAATATTTTAAAATTCGTAAGCGTTTAAACTTATTGTGTAGTTTCAGTGTATATTTCTTGTATTATTTTAGTAAGTTCATTTACCATTTTATATTTTATGCAAATTTGTTTTAAAGTGGTCTCTCTATATATAAACATTCCATGCTTTTACTACTCATGTAGCCACTGATGAAGGGCGTATATACGTCCGAAAGCGCTCTGACAGTTTTTAACAATTTTTGTACATCTTTTAGGATGTTAAATAAAAGACCTTTCGTTGTTTAAAAACGTTTTGTTCTTGGTTTTGGCTTAAAAATCCTATTTACCCAAAAAATATTTTACATATGTGTTCTTCTCCGACCCAGACCGTCCGACCTACCAGAAATTTACATATGTGTTGAAAGGCTACTTCTAACCTTCATAATTTAAATACTTCAAATCTTCATAACTTAAATACATTTTCTGAAAACATTGGCTAATTTGAACACTTTGCCAATACACGCACTAAAGAAAACCGTTGCAGTCAAAACACCTTTTTATCACACTAAAACAAAGGTGTGATCACACATTACCGAAAAGGCAGGATAAGCACACACTTCCCTTCAAAAGATTCAAAGGGGCCCCCAAATGGCATACATGATTTACACTTATTTTTAAATGTAAGAAGATATTTGTCAAATAGTTAGATTTACACTTTTTTTTTAATGCAAGATATTTATCAAATAGTTAAAATAGTATTTTGCCCGGGCAGGCAAACACAGAAATATTTGGGTTGTCTGACCCCAAATGTGTATTACCCATATATTTTTTTTTACATTTAAATGTTAAACTGTGAACGGAAAAAATGTAGCATGGCAGTTAATATTTACGTTAGAACTCATTTCAAAAGTTTACCGAAAACTTTTGTGGATCGACATTTTGCAGACATACCCTAAAAATCTTATAGCATGTACCACTAAATATGCACAAATTTACAATCACTAAAACTTCTTCCAATACTGGAAAACACGACTGTGACCGCAAATTTTCCAATCAAACTTCCATCAACCCATAGAGTTAGAAAGAAGGAGATATAACTCCTATGGACGAAACGCTTGAAAATGCCATAATGCTTTAAGAATTATATTTAGGTGTCGCTAGTGATACTAAAGTAGCTGCTATTATAGTTGACACAGAAAGACGTAGTACTGTATGTATTTTTGATTATTTTTAAACTAAGGGTTCCTTAATGAGTATAATTAACCAGTATTTTTTCATAGTTGTACGATGGCATACAGAACATAGGGAAATAAAAATAAATTGAAAGGTAAAATAACTTTGAATACGTAAAAATATCCTTTATTGTTTCAGTTTTACTTTGCATTGAGCTAATCCTTTATTTTTACAAAATTGAGAGTTTAAATAAATATTTTAGGCCTTTCGTCACAAAAATGCGTACGGTGCAGGGCTACTTATCTTATCCCTGCGCCACCTGAATGATTGTCTCAAACGATATTGGCGGTTCCTTAATATGAAGTTTTAACGACTTACTTTTACCTTCATGTAGCAACCAATCATATTCAATGCAAAATAAACACTTGAGAAAATTTGGTTTATTATATATGATTTTTAAACTTTGTAAAATGGTAAGTATTTTTATTTCATGTTTATCACTCTGAGTAAATTGCCCCACTATAAAAAATATTCTCTTCTACGCGAGGGACTCCCTCCCTCCTCCCCTCTGGCGGGCACATAGATCTTACAAGTATACTCTTATCTTACAATATATACGGTTCTATGGGCAGGCACCACCAGCACACCACCTCCTATGGATATATATCGAATATTTATTGATATCCAATTTGCAGATTCAAAATATTTGTTTTTCATCTATTTAGCGCATTTTAAAACATCGCCATCAGCTCGCCAAAATAAAAACTGGAACGAGGATAGTTTGTTCTAGAGCAATGGATTTGGTTGTGTTCGTTTTGCCATAAAAATACAATAAGCATAAAAACAAGCATTAAATATATAGCTTTAAACCTGTGTTGTTTCATTTCAAATTTTGAAAATTTGGCGGGCCAGTAACGAATAAATAAAGGTCGGCTCTTTTTTCTAATTTAAAACGACAAAACCGTGGAGGTAAAAGTAAGGAGTTAAAACTTCATATTAAGAAAACACCGACATCGTTTGAGACAATCATTCAGGTGGCGCTGGGATAAGATAAATAGCCCTGCATTGTGTGCTTTTCTATGGCGAAAGACCTAAAATATTTATTTAAACTACCCATTTTGTAAAAATAAATGATTAGCGCAATGCAAAGTAGAACTGAGGCAATAAAGAATATCCCTACGTATTTAAAGTTATTTTATCTTTCAATTTATTTTTATCTTCCTATATTCTGTATTCTATATCCTACAACTATGGAAAAATACTGGTTAATTATACTCATAATAAGGGAACTAACCTTTAATTTAAAAGGAATCAAAAATACATTTACTAAATACTACGCCTTTCTGTTGTGTCAACTAGCAATAACAGCTACTTTACTAACACTAGCGACAACTACATAAATGCTCAAAGCATTATGACATTCTCAAACGTTTCATCCATAGTTTCATCTTCTTCTTTCTAACTTCATTGACAAAACCTATTTGGTTAAACGATAACTCACAGTCATCTTCCTCAATAGATAATAAAATACCGCCATGTTTTTAAAATTTAAAAATTGTGCGGCTGATTGAGTTTTTAAACTCCATGGTTTGCGAAAACAAAAATAATTTTTACTCTTGAATTACAAACTTCTACACAGATTAAAATCGTCTGTAAATAAATCACTCAATAAGATGAATTGCAGATTGGATCATAGACTTCTTTACTTTACCTAGGATTGAATTACGTGAGTACTACTCTATTTTCTTGAATTATTTATTAATTAAGTGTATATCTCAATATTAATTACGGTTTTGCTTTTATTCAATATATTTTAGTTCAATCTAATAATAAACAAAATTGTAATCTAATATTAAACCATTTATTATATATTATTCCTATGTAGTATATTATAAAGTTTATGTTCTATATATGAAATTGTGTTAGTTTTCTTCATCTAAATGGAACAAATTAATACTTCTTATACCAGTTTTGAGAAAACAGCTGTATTTATATTTTTGTAAAGTTGTGGAAAAGTAGTTTTGTAAAGTTGGAAAAAAGTTGCATTTATATTTTTAATTGAATGTCGTGTACATTTTTAGTTATTCCTTCTTTCACTTGGATTAAACAATTTCTAGTTATAAAATTTATTCATAAGATTAAAATAAGACGAAGAAATTACTCATAGTGTATAAAAGTACATTAAAAAAATTACATGTATAAAAGTATGTATATTAAAAACAAAACAAAATTAGGAAGCAGAATTAGCTTCTTTTAAGGTTTAAAAACTGAATAACCATACAAATAAGAAAAACTTGAGTAACACAATAAAAGCCCAAATAATACAATTGTACATTATTCTATTATTTGTGCTTTTATACGTTGCTCAAGATCTTCTTATTCTTCGCATAAAGAGTATTGCACTTATTGATATGCCGACAAAGACAGGTGTTTGCTTGCTTTTGTTTGTGTGCTTGCTCTGTTTTTATATCCTAAAAAAAGAGGCTGTCTCCCAAACCGGTTGATACCATTAGAATCTTGTTCTATGCTGTGATTTTAACGAACATTTTACTTTATTTTGTAATTATATTTCATTTTCATAAGGATTTTTTTTTGTGTGTGTGTGTGGAAAAACTAGAACAAGATTGCATGATTCGAATAATATTTATTCAATAGATAAAAATTAAAATTTTGATAATGATGCTTCCCTTTGGGAAACAAAATTATTGTATTTAATTCATGGTTATGCATGAAGTGCTCTTAATAACTCCATCTTTTGCCACTGGGTGTATTTGAATGGATCAGGGTGGCTACAGGATCTCGGATAAAAAATTCCCTGATATTCCCCGATTTCCACATAATATCTTCAAAAATTCCCTGATATGTATCACTATTTTTTAGTGAATATCTGTCTGACAAACATAAGAAAGTCAATTCATAAAACTGAAAGGGATAATTAAAAATAAATAATTAAAATTAATTACTTCCGCCATTGAAATGTATACTAATCAAAGTATAATATTTATGAAACAGTTATGTAAGAACAGTATTATTTCAAAAATAATAATATTTCAAGCATTAAAATTCTAGATAAGTTCTAAAACTCTGTGAAATCCAGTCCAGAATTCATGTAGTTAAATATCAACTCATTGCAATAAAATTATGTATAAGCAGAAACAGTATATATATATATATATATATATATATATGTATATATATGTATATATATATATATGTATGTATATATATATGTATATATATATATATATATGTATATATATATGTATATATATGTATGTATATATATATATATATATATATATATAATTTGCTTTTCCTGTCTTATGAAATATCTTGACAACTTTTAAAACAACTAAGATGAGAGGTTGAATTGAGAAACGTTGAAACTTTAAAACTGTCTTCTTTTTATATCTTCCGTCACATGAAACGTGATAAAAGAATTCTATACATGTATTGTCGTGAGTAGGAAGAAAACTGTGATTACCTTAAATCCACTTTCCCCGAATTTACAGTTCTTTTTTTTTAGGAATTCTCTAATATTTCCAAAATATTGATATTCCCTGACTTCCAGATTCTGCATAGCCATCCTGAGGCTACGTGGAATTTTCCTCATTTGGAAACAAAAAACTTTAAGGCGATTTTTCACTTAAAGATTGTGTCCTTATCCAACGGAAAATAAGTGACTTATGAATAAAGTGCTAACAGTGTTGAAAACCCAGACCGTCCGACTCATCCTAGGGCTTGAGCAGCTATTTGGACGGTCGGAAGTGTTAACAGTGTGTCCAGATGAATCCAGTTTCAATTTTATCTGATATAGGTTTTCTAGATACATTTTAATCTATTCCCGTCACTAAATATTATTTTAACGTATTAAAATTTATTCTCACAGTAAGCATGGAAATAAAAAAACTGGACAACACAAATTAAATCCCTTTTGTAATTTGACTTCTAAATTCACAGAAATAAGGAATATAGTCAAGATCTCATGGGCATGACATTTTCCTACCTACGCCACTGCTCTCCCAGGGCCGTAGCCAGGCAAGGGCCAGAGGGGTGGATCTCGGCCCCCCAAGAGGTATACTTGCCCCCCCCCCCCCCGATAAAAGTATTAGAAGACATGTTGTTGTTGTTGTTGAGACCCAGACCGTCCGACCTACCAGAATGGTGTAAGGTATATAAATATGCAATTATTTGTTAATAATTTATATGGATTGAAATATAATATAGTAACTATTATGGTTTATAAATGCTAATAATCAATTGAATTTTTGGTGAGCCCCTCCTTCAAGACTGTTGAGTCCCTCTTGAATTTCAATCCACCCCCTCTTCAATTTCGTCTCTGGATGCGGCCCTGTACTCTGCATCCAAAATCTGTATTCAATTATATAATATTTACAACAGATTTGCATTGGGCGCGGTAGCCCATTAGTTAGCGCGCTGGAGTTGCACTCGGTAGGCCCGGGTTCGATTCCAGCCGCTGCCAAAACTGCCGCCGTGTTCACGCGGAGTACGATCACGTTAAACATGTGGATCCGTAAGTCCTTCCGAGAGGTTGGTGGTAGGGGAAGGAGGGTACGGTCCCTGTGGATGCCTCCCCCACTGGGTTCCGGTCTAAATTGGGTGGCACTTCCCAGCCGTCCAAACCGTTACCTTACACCTTTCTGGTAGGTCGGACGGTCTGGGTCTCAACAACAACAACAGATTTGCATTTACAATGAATTCTTTCATTCGAGTTTGTAATAAATCCATATAATAGTAAAGATGAAACTTCATTTTTTATACCACTTAAAAACTGTGTCACCGTTAGCATTTATAGTTAAACCACAAATTATAATTTATATTTAACTATTAAAACTATTTACTACAATCCAGCACCAAGCTTTGGTAGAAACTTCTTTCATTAAAAGCCAATGCGTACAAATTTAATTTGAATTCAATTCCAGCTTCTATCATTTCAAGCATGTTATTTAATTGCAAAAATTCAAAGCCAGAGCAAAAGAACTTTTAGTAAAATATACACTATATCAAATCTTAAATAGTGTAAACAAATGATTTATATAGGTATACATCCATAGAAAAATATTCATGTATATATGTTACTACTTCAGAACGTGGTGAAAAGGTTATGTAAAGATCTTCCGACATTTTACGCGAATTTTCACTAAAATTTCCAACCAGAAAATCTTCGCCTACAGCTCTTTGTGTCAGCCAACACTTTATGTACGCTAAAGAGAAAATCAGCACTATTAGAAACGCTGGGCAATGAAATAGAGATATTATATACAGATCGTATATCTCATTTATTATAATTTTTATTATTTTAATTTGAAGATTCTTCTGTGGTTTTACATCAATATGCAATTTCTTCCTTTTGCCCAATCCTTTGTTTATAATCCGTTTGGTTTATTCAATATCTTCCTTTGTTGAAACAACATGGCTTTTTTTTTTTTTTTATCATCAGTTTTTCCTTTTAAATTCACTACCTTGTTTATTTGAATAAAGAAAAATATGTAATTTAACACTAAAGTTTAGTACATTACTGCTTTACAAATATTACATGCTCTTACACGCTTGCTTACAAATATTACATGCTCTACTAATTTTAATTTTTTTTTGCTGAAATCAGGTACCTTTGGAAAGTTTTAATGCCTGTTGCCATTCACTTTCTTCTTAATAACATATGATGCAATGGTGGCTGATACCACTGAATGCAAGTAGCATTTATTATTTAATACTTAGAATGAAACTCAGCAGTGTAGAATTAAAATAAGCTGGAATAAAGTTAATTTACAATAATGCAATAAGTCGACATTTTTTTTTTGCAAATATTTTGATGAATTGAGCAAGAGTAAATTAAAACAAGCTAATAAAATATTAAAAATAATCTGAAAACTTTAATAGAAAATGATTTTCATTTCAAATGCTGAGCTTACAAACTTGATCTTCCACCAGAAAATATTCATATAATTAGAAGAAAAGCTTTTCTATTTCAAAACAATAAATTCAAATGAGAAAAAAAAATTTATATGAAAATATACTCTGTAATTTAAACGTATAAGATTTTTACTTCTTCCCTTAATTTAACCTTTGAAAACATGATATTTCTCTTACAGAGGTACCTAATTGCAGTAGATACCAAGTGTGTTTGCTTTTTCGCTTTGAAACAAAAAATCGCATAAATATAAATAATAATAATATATATATTATTATTATTATAAGTATAAAATAAAAATAAATATAAAATATCGAACCTTTCGTTTTATTATAATCGCATTTTTCTGTGTTTTTCGAGCAAAAAGGCGTTTTCGGTTTTTAGAACATTTTTGAGGTAAAGTAATTTTAAATTTATATTTTCACATTTTCCGCTTTAAAACAGGAAAATCACCAAAGTGTACCACACGAAAATGTCAATTGCTGCGATGTTAACTAGAACCTTTTCCTTCTGGATAAAGATCCGTCCTTGCGAAATTGTCAATTGCTGTGGTGTTAAAAGCTTAGAACCCTCATTCTCTTGGTTGAACAATTGCTTTGGTTTGCCACTGCCTAAACAATAACAAACTCCGCCATTCCATCGTCTACCCCCACTCCTTGGCCATTCCTGTGCATAATTGGATATTAGTTGTAGTATTAGAAACAACGCTGCATAATTCCGAAAACTTCTTAAGAAAGATGTAGATAGTAAAGGAAGATAATCACATTGGGTTATTTGAATGTGAGAAATTTAGGAGATTTGAATAGATGGCAAAAGAGCGTAAAAAATCGCATTCTTCGTTGTCATAATGTTAAAATTTGTAGTTTAATGGATCGGGTTTGCTGATTTTATTTACAAAATAGTAATTCTTATGTTTATCCTATAAGAGCTAGATCAAAATTGAAATTAAAAATTTCAAATGCATTTTATACAGAATTCAATTTTGATTCAATATACAGAATTTAATTTATATTCTAACTTTAAGAAGTTAAGAAACCACTCTGTTTAAACTAACTCCTCTAATACTTTAAATTAAAAAAAAATAAAGAATGAAAATTCGAATGTTAAAAAATAAAATACATTTGTTTCATAATGCAACTAAAATTACTTAATTTCTAATCCATGTTTTGCCTTAAGAGATAATGTCGTTTGTAAATTAACATTTTTTGAAACTTTTATATTATAAATAATTACATTCAACAAAAGATATATAAAAAAAAAATGTAAATTCTTTAAATTTTTTTTTTTTTCAAATTAAGAAATTGTTATGTTTTCAAAAATCTTTTAACAAATAAAAGAAAAACTAGTTTGATAACAGCATAATACACATCATTCTTACAATTTTAGATTACAATCGATAACATATCAAGAGAAGCCTAAAAATGAAAAACATATTGAATTTTTAAAAAGATACAACTTCAAAAATACTTTTAAATCTAGTAATAACTATGTATATGCACAGCATTCTTACAATTTTAGATAAAAATCAGTAACAGTTGTCTAAAGGTTTAAAAAGATTATATTATTAAAATTTTTTTGTGTAATGTAATTAATGTTTAGCTTTTTAAATGTTTAGTTCAACTTCAAATTAATATTTGAAAAGGTATAATACTTATATTATTTTAATATTAAAAACGCATGTTTCGAATAAAAGATGTATAACTTTTACACATTTAATGCCTGTATCCCAATTTTTATTGCTAATATCGACGACAGCTTTCATGCCTTCTAGTTTCTGTAAATGAAAGATTACCAGTAACTACGGTTACAAATATATGATCAACTTGAAGAAAGGTGCCATAGGCACCCATACGAGATGGCAAGGGGGCGGAACACTCGACTTTCCGTGGTAGTTCAAAGTCACAAATACGGATATCAAGCTATTCGGATGTTGTACCGTCATATTCTTGAGTTTGACCCTCCTGGAAAATGTTCTATGGACGCCCATGAGAGGTGCCCATTAATGATATGAATAAATTATTTCGTTCTTAGAAAATGGATCCAACATATAGAGGTGTCTAAGTAGGGAGTTCATCGTATTATTATTAATGTGATGAGATATAGAAGTATTAGATAAACGATTGGAATTTTATTTAATATCAATTAAAAAAAATAAATATACTTTTACTCCTTATAAATTCATAATAAGTATTTTTTTTATTTTTAGAAAATGTAAAAATATCAACATTGAGCTGTCACCTTTAAATCTTTACATTTCTCTTTAAAAATTTGGAGAGGGTTTATTGAACAGTTTATTTGTAACTAAACTGTCTTTCAAAAATACTCCGAATCATTTTCAAATATCATTTGAAAAATGAGTCTCCCGTTGCCACCCATAATTTACAAAATGTCGTTGATGGAATTCCTAATTCCACGTATTATCCAAGTCGTAAGTGAAAAATAATATACTCAATGCCGGTGTGAAAGACAAAAGTGAGTTCTGATATGAATGAATTCCAATGGGAAACGACATTCATGCAATCGAAAATTCCAAACTGCTCAAACGGTCAACAGGTCAAGAACAACACGTGACTTAACCGATGATAAAGTAAAATAAATAAATAAATAAATAAAAACACTTGATGGGGGCGAAGTAAAAAAAATATAAATAAATAAAGTGGAAAAAAAGTGCACTTACCGCAGCGTGTTGTGAAGAGCGTTAATGTCAAGTGCGCGGAACTCCAGGCTCCAACTGTCACTTTGCCTGAGCGCTGATATCTATGACAGAAGCAGAAGAGTCAGTAGAGCACAACAAAACCGCAAGAACGTACGACTGACACTCTGTACACACTAGCCGAAACTCTCCAGGAAAGCGTGGCAACGAAAGCGACTCCCGCCACCCGGCCTTCTGCACGGCCAATAAGCTGCTAGGTGACCGTGACGTCACGCCGCTGCGTGTGCAATCAGATGTTACGAATGAGTGCACAATCTGATTAGCAGTCGTGGCCAATAGAGACCAAGGGCCCGCCTTCTCAGACCACGCCTTCCAACCGCACGCCTACAATGACAACAGACGACTAGTGCCATCTGTCGGGTGTAAATATTACTGAAAAGGATATTTGTTATCTTACGAAAGAGATTTGCCCTGAATTTCTTTCTTTTTGAGTTTTTTCGTCACCGCCTCGTGCGGTTAATTTTGATGATGATTCGGAGTTATGTCAGCGTGAGCGTCGAGTTTTCTCCGTCACTTATCGGAGGCAATTTTGTTCCTTTGCGTTTCTGCACGAGGGTTGCTCGAGTGAATTACCCTTCGTTCTATTGTTCGAGAGGCTGTAAGAGTGAATGGTGAGAACTTTTTCAGAGCGATTGCTTCGGAGCCGACTTCCAGCTGTGATGCAATCGGTTTAGAAATGCCGTGAATTTGGGTTCGTTTCGTCACTTTCGGGGAGTTAAATGGGATGATTTGGAGTTCGGCTGCTGAAAGGGTATACTTCGAGTTTTCGTATGAACGCCCCCCAAACAATTATAAAACCCACTTATCATTATAAATATTATTAATTATTATATAACTGCCTAGTATTATTATATGTCTTCCTACTGTGACTCACCTTCCTTTATATGACTTCCTACAACATAATAATTATACCACCTCCAACAAAATGTAATTCATTTACAATCACCTAACCAAGCGTACCTGCTCCAAGAAACAGTGAAACATCTATATTTTGAATCAAGAATATTAAATTAATAATTCCCACAAAGCGGACAGATATTGTCAAAGAAATTAAACTTCATTTTCAGAGACGTTGAATAAACATCAACTTGGCGAAATGACCATTAAAAAAATGTCTAACTCGTTTAGTCTTTGCAATTTTTACCATATATTGAAAAAAAAAGAAAGTTCGAGACTTGCTAAAAATTCGGTGAATGACTTAGAAATATTTCTAATATTGATCGAAAAATAGTAAAAGTAAGAAATATTTTTAATTATTTTATCGAATTTCAAAATAAGCAAGAACCTTTTTGTTTATATGGTCTATGTTAGGCAAAAAAACAGAACCCCCCTCCCTCTCCTCAAACAAGCCTTTAATGGCAAAAAAAAATGCAACACGAGCATCGTCAGTCACAGAAGTCTGTCTCCCCTCCTCAAATATTTATATATATATATATGTATATAAAGTCAAAATTATCTAAAGCATTTACAATAAAAACCAAATGTAATCAATCCAATAGGCGCCATGCAGCCATTACACATCGTTTACTATATAAATCTCCAAATGGAATATGTAAAAAAGAGAAAGCAAACAATAAGAAAATCATATATATATGTGTGTATATATATATGTATATATATATGTATGTATGTAAATATATATATATATATATATATGTAAATATATATATATATATTTTGAGCCTCCAGATTTTGATAATGCTTTGTTGTTTGAACTTGATTAGTATGCTTCGCTCTTGAATGTTGATAAATTCTTGTGTATTATTCATATTTAAAATTTAGATCTTTTTGTCTGTTATGGTAGCATTGTTTTCCTTTTGTCTGATATTTCCTATCATATCATAATTAATTAATTTTCCTCCGTATTGTATTTGAACCAGGGTATGACACTGATCATGTTTTAATTAGTATAACTATTTTAATTTTATTTTTAATTTTATCTTATTTATTTATTATTGACACATTGTAAAATATCTGCTGCATATGCGCAAATTTACAAATGTTAGTTCTATATTGAATCTGTAGTACTGTAGTTATTAACTGATATTAATAACAATAATTAACAATCTTCCATTAATTTATGCTGCACATGCGCATGTTAATGGTTAGAGTATATAAATTCTTTATAATAGTTTTATGTGACCTTTTGAATTGTGCTAGAATTATCTTCAAAAGTCTATGTAATCCTTTAATTATATTATCTGTTTATTATATTTCATATTTTTAATGTTTGACATTACATGTTGAGTTTATTCATAATTTTCTGAATGAAATACTTGTCTATCCTGTGTTTATATTACCTCTTAGCAATTTGCCTATTTGTAATTTAACTTGCTCTTTTTCTCCCCCCCCCCCCCCCCCCTTTTTTTTTTTTTTTTTTTTTTTTTTTTTTTTACTTATATATTTGTTTATATATATATATAAATGGATATGTATTCTTATTTATGTGTGTATATGTATTTATATATAAGTTTATACATCTTAATTTTAGTTACTTTAATGTTCATATACTGTCTTTTATTTCCTGTAATTAAATTTGATTATTTTATTTTAGTACTGTTCAAATACTGTAGTATCTCATACCCTCTCTTTCCTTACTTGTTGTCCCCCTTTAGGCATATCTTAGTGATAATTTGAATTTCATGTTAGTTTTGGGTAAAAATGCACTTATCAGTGCAGCTCTCTCTCTTTATCTTTTAGTGCTCTTTGCCTCTAAGTAATTTGAGTGTATATATATTATAATAATCAAGTCTATATTTATATTAATATATATTAATATTTATATTTAGTTTTATATATATTCAAGAAATTATATATTCTCATTTATTTATAATTAAATATTGGATCTAACTTTTGTACATTTATTAACTCTATGAAAATCTCTACTATGATTAGTTTTATTATTTTTTGTTAGCGCCTGGCAAAATAGTGTAATTGTTAATCAATACATTAGTGCCCGGTAACCTATATAAATTGGGATATAGGGGATCGATATCAAGCAACCAATTATTTCTCTTTCATGTTTTGTAGACACTCTTCGATGTCAAGCCATCATTACTCACCAAAACTCATGTATTTTCGTTCTTGCTGGGATAAACGATGTAAGACCTGTCCTTTAGCTTTACCCTCTCAGATTAATAATAATAACCCTAAATATTTAACTTTTTGTAAAGTGTATAACTGCATATACAAATTAACTTGTGTATCTTGTAATATCTCATATATTGGACAAACAAGCACCCCTCTTCACCTTCGTTTTAATGTTCATCGTAACCATATTAAGAAATTTAGTTCTCGCGCATCACTCAATACACAACTTCCTCCTCCTGCATATCATCACACTGGTAATAATTTTGAATATGCCCACTTTGACCATCATGGTATTGATAATATTTCAATTTCGATTCTAGATATGGTAAAGAATCCGGCTGATAGATTATATTTTGAAAATTCACTAATCAAACAGCATAAAACTATTTTTCCATATGGATTAAATCAAATGTATAATAATAAAAATGTAGTAAAAACTACCTATAAAAATCCAAATTTTGATATCTCTATATTTAACATCCTTAATTATAATTCGTTTAGTGCCTCATCAAAAAGATCTAAGCGAGGAAATTACAACAACAAAAAGTGTCAAAATCTGAACATAAAAGCTAAAATTACTGAGTTAAGAAAAAACTTTAAATCTTCATGTAACATAAATTCTTTAAAAACCTGGGTATTCAATATTAAAAAACAAATATTAAATCAAGTTTATAATATATTCTTAAAGTCATTTAATCAGGATGAGCATTTTTCACACCTTTTATATGATCTAATTATAACAAGAGCTTATTTTATAAACCTCCATCTGTACATTCAACCCTTTTCTACCTCTAATTATCATCCAAATAAAACATATAATACTTATTGTGTAATTAATTACAAAAATTCCCTTTACAATAATATAAATTTTAATTATTTATTTAAGCAATATAAACACTGCTTTCCTGTTCCTAATACTCAAATTTTCAAAACATTTAAATATAATACCCCTTTAGGTAGGCAAATTTTCAATTACAATGATATATCTAAATCTATTATAAATCAAAATTCCTCTCCCAATTTAATATGTGTCTGTAACCAGCCAAACTATTCTAAATATATAGACAGCAATCATAAACACATAATTACTGGTGATCTCAATATTGTTCAAAATGTAGCACTTAAAAATCTTATGCTTTATGGTACCAAATTCCGAATCCAAAATACATTAAATCACTCTCTTTTAATTAAACAACTTAATATTGATCTAGAAAAATTCATATACAAAATTGCTTGCAGTAAAAACTATCCTATTGAAGCTTTCGATATGTGGAAGGTTAGCATTCTGACAAACATCAAACATCTTTTAAGTAACTTGCCTATAACTAAACCTACATTTAACTATACAAACTTGAAGCAGGAAATTAATGAATTAAAATCACAATTTGTCATCACATATGTGGATAAAGCTGCCAACAATTACGCCATCATATGTAAAAAATATTATGTACAAATCTTAAACGATTTCTTAAATCACAATGATATTTTTAAAAAAATTGATTCTTCAGCAACATCCATATCTAAGAAAATTATTGCTTTTCATAAATTATTAAAATTACCTTGCAACAATCTTAGATTCCCTTATATTGTCATGATCCCAAAATTTCATAAAAATCCTATCTCTTTTAGATCTGTAACTATAGGACATAAATCTTATGCAACTGTCGCTAGTAAATCTCTTTTGGTTATTCTTAATAAAATCATCTCTAATATAAATGATAATTCAACTTCTCATATTATTAATAACAGTTATCAATTAATTCAAAAGTTGGATACGATTAATATTTTGGGTTTTAAAACGTATGACTTTAAGGACCTTTTCAACAATATTGACATAAAAGATCTATATAAAGTAACTTGGGATATTATTAATTCTTTCTATAATAGACAAAATTTAGATTTAGATCATTCTTTCGTGCACCACCTTCTCAAGTGTGTAATTTTTAATAATTACTTGATGCAAGGCAATAAAATTTATATGCAAATTAAGGGTGTTCCACAGGGTGGCTCTGCCAGTTCAGCTCTCGCAAATCTTTATCTACACTTCTACGAGTCAAATTTTATAAACTCTGCATATACATTCTACAGATATATTGACGATGTTATTCTCATTAAAATAGCTCCCTCATCTAATGATATAGATTTTGATTTTTATCCTCCAAATTTATCCCTTTTACCAAACGAAAGCAACTTCTCGTCTAGCGTTAATTTCTTAGATGTAACTCTATCTCTTGATAATGAATATTCATTTTTGTCAAACATTTATGATAAAAGAAAAAGTTTTCCTTTTAAAATTCACAAGATAATCAATTTTAACTCATGTATGAGTAAACAGGTATATAAAAATATTTTAATAAATCAATTTCATAGGATTTTTAGGTTATGTGAAAATACACAATACAGTAACCATCTTGCAGATTTATTTCGATACTGTAAGACTGAATCATATCCAGTTAATTTTGTTAAATATCACTTTAGAAATTTTGAATACTATTTATAATATATTATTTATTGTTTTAGTCTAATTTGAAATTGCTATTGTATACTTTGAACATTAAAATATTCTTTGAGATTTTAATGTCTTAGTAATAAATTTTGGATACATATTATATAATTGTTAATTATTAATTATTACTGAGTTTATTGCGTATTTTTTTATTTTATTATTTTAAATTTATTTTTTATTTATTTATTTTATCTTTATATCTCTATTTTTTGGGTTTGAAACTTATAAATATGTATAGTTAAACATGCAGAAGTATTTCCTATAATTCACATCAGATGGCGCTCTCTTGTACTCTTTCCTAATACTTTGTTTAGTGTAACGAAAATGTGTCTTGTATAATGGTGAAGAAAGGTATGACTTTAATTCTATCCGAATCATTGTGGATTGTTGGTTAGATTGCTTATATGTTTGCTTAATGCACTTTCATTATATTCCTTCCAATTTCCTTTTGCTTATTTTTTGTCATTTTCGTTTATGTTATAGTCTGGAAATGTGTCGGATCTTTTGACGTTATTTCAGCCATGTGGCTGTATCGTTAAGCGAAACACATTTGGAACCTCTGTGGATGCAAAGATCCTTGATAAGCTGGATTCACAGAGCTTCTATCCTATTTCATATTTTCGGATTGTATCATTTCTCTTATTTTGTCATTTTAATATTTTGAGCCTCCAGATTTTGATAATGCTTTGTTGTTTGAACTTATTATGCTTCGCTCTTGAATGTTGATAAATTCTTGTGTATTATTCATATTTAAAATTTAGATCTTTTTGTCTGTTATGGTAGCATTGTTTTCCTTTTGTCTGATATTTCCTATCATATCATAATTAATTAATTTTCCTCCGTATTGTATTTGAACCAGGGTATGACACTGATCATGTTTTAATTAGTATAACTATTTTAATTTTATTTTTAATTTTATCTTATTTATTTATTATATATATATATATATATATATATCGGTGTAACGATGGAGAACCGATGTTTTGCCGATTGTCAATAACGAGTTGACGCTCTACTCGGAAATAATACGGCGAGTGGCGACGTCCACTTTCGCAATATAATGCTGAAATATGTCACTCAGACTGTTATACTGACAGAGACAGACTACCATCATGCAAACAGTAAATTTCCAACAAACATGATAAACTGCCGTCTCATACATGGTCAGCCACCAACAAGAAAGTGAGGGAAGGAAAGAGATCCATTGCGTAGGAGCCCGAGGTGTTTGTGGGGTCGAGCAGCATTAAGTGTATGTAAACATGTCAATAACTTGTAAAATGCGGGTAGTAGGGGTCTTGCGTATTTGTTGCATAGGCTCTATGAGGGCCTAATTAACGCACTGGCCTCCGGGGCCTATAAATTTTAAGCGACCCCCTAAATTTTATATGTGATTAAAAATTTAAGCAGAAACAATTTCTTAATTAATTTAAAACTATAAATATTAGTTTTTATTTTAAATTATAAAATATGTTAATAGTTTTAAATATTATACATCCTTTAAAGTGTTCATTGCTTTAAAAGTAAAATGTTCGGAAGTGTTTACATGTACAAAAGGGCTTCGGGGATGTGATTCTGAGACCCCCAAATTTGTTATGTGTTGATGTTTTGCATATGTCTGTATGCGTATGGGGGGTCCCGACCCAGGGTCCCATTTTGGCTTGATCAGGTCCTAGTTCTATCAGCGGCACTGGTCACACGATAATTAGTATATAATTTTGTTCCTTCAAAAAGTTTTATTTTTATTTGAATAAGTGGTTGTCGAAATACCATCATGAATATTTACGTTCATAAAATTGTATCTCATTAAAGTTAAAACTAATAAATAGCTTATTTTTTTTTTTTAATTGAAGTCATTTTGAAATTGAATAAAATTCAAGCTCCCAACTAGAAAGTTTTATCACTTCTTAATTAAGAAATTCTAGAATAAAATGGTATAAAATAAGTTAAAACACTATGGCAACTAATAAGAAAAATACTATGGAAACTGTTAATACAAAATATATCTGTCATATGTCCGTTTTTACTGCAAACTCAAGCTTTTCCCATTTTGGAAGAGAAAAAGCAAAATGAAAGCAGGGATTGAATCCTCACCAATCGGATTGAGGCCTGCCACGTTCTAGTTCATTTCAAAAATGGGATTGCAACGAGTGGGGTTATAGATTGAAATATTCGGCGTTTATATCGATCACTGGAAAAAGAAAACTATAATCTATAATAACATAACACATAAGTTAAGGTACTAACCTGTTTTCAAGGTAAAAAATGAGCTTTCTTCATCAGGATAAAACAAGAAAGATCAATCATGCATAAAGCATGAAACACTTTCCAACTCAAATGCAATTTTATTTAAACATCTCTAAAATGCGCTGACATATATTCAGCGCTAACATGTATTAAATTATCATAGTACTACAATAATTTATTATATTTGAAAACTTAAAACTGCATTAAAAAAAAAATGAGCTAATTCAAGTGACGTCGTCGAAATATAAATCGCCGGGCTCTCTATGTAAAAGCAATGAATATATCAGTCATATCACTTTTATTCCAGACTCCAGAGCTAAATAATTTTGTGTGAAAAAATTCGCCAATTCTTATACAACTCATCGTACAATCATTACATTTACATTGTGCAATCAATCATTTACATTTGGCATCCATTAAAATTAGGCTTCGTTGTAGAAATAATCGAAGTTTGGTGATCATTTAAAGTCAAAAATATTGTAATTGCTTTGGCGCAGAATATACATACGTAGAAAATACGCAAAAATAAAGCCGTTTTAGGACGGATGCAACACTAAATATAAATAAAAGATAATTATTAAAATCACGATGCCATATTTTATTTTGAAGCGGGTCACGTGATCTCATATTATAAGGGTGTCATTATTATTTTAATTTTTATTTAAAAAAAACTACCGAACCTATTTTGCTAACTTTTTTTTTTTATTATTTATATAAATATTTTGTGTGAATTTTAACTTCGCTTAAAAATGTTTGAAAAATTAGGCCCCACAGTGTTTAATGTACTTCATTATTTCAACCTGGGTTCAATCCAAAACTAATTGGGTGAAATGACTCATTTACATTCCCATATGCCCCACAGACCGTCTCAACAACATACTAAATTTTCATTTTGTTAAAATCATTTTTACGACAGCTATCGTGTGAACGGACAGACAGACAGAATGAACAAAGCCATAAGCACTTTTCAACTATGTTGTAAAGTGTTAAAAAGACATACATATTTTCATACCATTTCTGGTTTTATGACTTACTGAAAAATAGAATTAACAGCATAGGGATTAAAAACCATTACAGTACTTACATAAATATGTGGCAAAACTTTTTTCATACCTTTCCTAATGCAGATTTAGAATAGAAAAGTATCTTAACATTTTGGTAGCAGTTGCACTTTATCTAGCAGGGTTTGACCGGTCAAAAATTGCAAACAATATAATTTGTATTTGTGGTCGTTCGTTGGTGTCCCTGGTTTAGCAAATTACCAACTTTTACTTCCATCGGAAATTGAATAAAGTAGAATAGAATCCTTGAGTAGAGTAGCATGCATATATTTAGTGTGTTATTGGGGTGAGTTAGTTTATAATTAAATGATGCTCTCTAAGTATATTCACGACTGATATCCTCTAGAATCGTATGTGTAAACACAGGATACAAGGATCGAATTTCTGGATATCTAACGCTTTATTAAAAGCACCAGTAGCCGTAAAGAGGAACACTATACAGTTAATACTTTTTAACACGGTCACAGAACAACCATCAGATACAATAAAACACAAGATTATATTCTCGGAACGATAACGTATTCGCCATTCTCTTTTATTCATAACAAGTCAACTACAACTAACTGAATGATAATCGGCTTATAGCCCCTCTGGGAACAAATCTCTAGAAAAAAAATTTGAATTTGAATTAAGTAGAATAGAATCCTGGAGTGGAGTAGAATATAAATCTTTAGTGTGCTATTGGGGTGAGTTAGTTTATAATTAAATGATGCTCTTGGCTCAAGTATATTGGCGACAGATATCCTCTAGAATAGTTCAATCGGAAATTTTGAATTAAGTATCCATTTCCTAAAGTCGTCAAGTTGGCTATATTTCGTTAAATGGGACGCCAAGGTCAAGAAATCCAGAATAATAATGGTTGCCTGTACATGTTGTTTTTCCTCGAGGATGGACACTATGTGGTGAAGGGGTTAATACTTAAGCTCAAAATGAAGTAAGAATAAGAACCATTCTTGTTAATTAGACTCAGCATCGACATGTGGTCTAACTAGCCATATTAAACATATGGCTTAAAGGAAATCTAAATAGATGCGAATTTCGAAAATGGGTGATATGTGGGAAGAGATTATAGGTGCACATATGAGAAATGAATGCAAAAGTTTTTTAACGTATAGCAAATTTACAGCTGCTTAAAAATGACATCGTACATATAATAAATTGCTGAAATATATGAAACTGGCTGGTACGAGAGTCTAAATACTCAAAACGGGAATGTGTCGAGAAGCGAAATTTTATTTTTGACTTTCCCTATACACGTAGGATCCAATTTTAACAAAATACAACGCGATACTTTTTGGCTATCCTTTTTATAATGCTCTTGCAAAAAATAACTTCTGACGAGAAAAAAAAATATTTTTTTTTGAAAAACTAACTTAGAAGGTTTGTAAAAAAAAAAAAAAAATCTATGCTTCATTTCGTTCTGTGAATTTTTTTTTTTTTTTTGCTATATCCATAATACTTTAACACTAAATAAACAGAAACTCAAATATTTTTTATTCACAAAATATTTTCCAGTATTTGAGCAATTTTTTTTTTCCCAAACGAAAAGAATTTTAGCCTAAAAAGTGTATTGTTAATGCCTCACTTAATCAGTTTAACACTGTATTAGTGGAGCCTTTAATAAATTTGCGTTTAAGGAGCATCTGTTACATTTATTCTCTCAATGATAACTCAAGACTTCTCTTGTAATTTGTTCATTTAGTTGTATGGATTTTATATGGACACAAACTTTCATGTATTATATCTATATTATTTCTGTAAGTTTTTTACTTTGCACTGTTAATACTCGAATAATTATAGCAATGGTTTCGTGTTTGGAATTCATAACAATAGGATGCACTTCCGTTACATACTTCCGTTACATTTCTTTCATAATTGACTCCGTACCTCAAAATGTTTCACATCAAGATATAAACCGCATATCAAATTAAAAAGCCTCAGCTTGTAAAATTTGCGCGATGCATTTTTATTTATTTATTATTATTATTTTATATTTTTGATCACGAATGTTTCTTTATAATTATTTTATCATTTTTACAGCATTTTGTCTCAGGATGGCAACACTTGACGGATTTTACCTTTTTTGAGAGTTGACTATTTGCCGTTACGAGCGGAGGGAATAAAGAAGAAATTTTGCTACAGGTAGTATTCGCTATTTTACTGTAGGGCCATTGTTATGCAGTGGTCCAAAACGAACTGCACTCCCAGAATGCATTGAGTGGACGAAGTTTGAATTGGAATTGAGTAGGAGCAACTAATAGGGCTATCCATTTTCCTCACATTTCGGCATGCAATAGACAGCTAGTTCTTTAATTACAGCAGAAGTCAGATTTCACTCAACAGTCATATGTGCAAGTGTTGCCATACCATATGCAAAAACTGACTTTATTTAAAATAATAATGAAATTAATAATGTGCAGAGTTCACTTCAAAAGATAAGAGCATGCAATATCGTCCCAATAGCTCAACGGTAGAGCGTTGACTGGCCAGTTCGGAGATCCAGGGTTCGATTCTAGATTCTGTGCTAGGAATCGAATGACACAGCCTACATTCTCATATCAATCAATATATTTGTTAGTAATCATTGTGATTACGTCGTACAAATCATTCGAGGAATGGAATCATAAGATTTAGTAGGTCTTCTTAAACAACAAAATTAATAATTCGATTTTAATATTAACTTCAATTGAAACCTCTCGAGGAAATTAAAATTAAGAAATGAAAGAATTACCTATAAGTAGATTAATTTTTTTAAAAATAGAATGATTGTAAGAATAATTTATAAGTTCTAATTCTTTTGTACATAATGTATGATGGAGGCGCATATTTGGAATAAGATAAATATGGATAAACTTGTACTATCATGGAATTAAACAATGAAGTATTATAGTTTATTTTATTTGATACAAACTTATTAAAATAGAATGAACTTATTAAAATATAAATATTTTTTAAAGAGATAATTCCTTAAACTTACCGAACTTATATAAAATATACGATGATTGATATGTTATAAAATAAAAAAACTGACTTGAATTTGAGGCCAAAGATGTCAATCCAAAGGGCCAAATTGATTACTGATACACGTATACATGCATACATGTATATGTACATATGCATTTGAGAGAAAATGGTTTATTGTAGGCAAAATTATGAGATAATAACATATCGTTAATAAAGATATCTAGTATCCATTTAACAATATAGATTGTCTATTTGAAATTTATTTATTTACAAGTAATAAATTTAAAGAGCATATTTAGGTTGACGATTCTAATTAATATCTGCATTTCCCTCCACTCGGGAATAATATTCCTTTTTGTGCTCCATTGTCTGGTATGTTCTCCGAGGTAATTGGTTGGACTGCCTTAGACATGTGACTTTCAAAAACTGAAATTTGATAGGACATCATTATAGATAAACAGTCTGTCAGTCTGACTGACGTTTGCATGAAAAGCTTTCCCATGGGTAATACACATGTATTTTTACAGGGTGCGGTAGCCCAGTGGTTCGCCAGAATTGACTCGGTAGGCCCGGGTTCGATTCCCTCCGCTGCCCAAACTGCCGCCGTGTTCACGCGGAGTACGATCACGTTAAACATGTGGGTTCGTAAGCTCTTCCGAGAGGTTGGTGGTAGAAGAAGGAGGGTACGATCCCTGTGGATGTCTCCCTCACTGGGTTTGGGTTTAATTGGGTATCTCTTCCCGGCCGTCCAAACAGTTACTTTACGCCTTTCTGGTACATCGGACGGTCTGGATCTCAACAACAACATGTATTTTTTCCACAAATAATAAAAACTAGCGATCGCTAAATATAGCCTCTAGTTTTTCTAGCAATTAGTTTTTTAACAACCTCTGCGCCCGCTACGCGGTTGAAAAAGTTGCAAAGCAACAAAAGTGGGTCTCCAGAAAAAGAGTTGGGAAGGGGGGGGGGGGAATGATGGGTAGCTTTGGTGTACGCGAAGTATAATATAAATCTTGACATATAATCGTCCATTAGGAAGGACACGTTCTGATGAAAACATAACAATCTGTTTAAAATAAAACTCATTTATAATTGATCAATTATTATGTATTTTCAATACGTATGCATCTCACAATACGTTTAGAAATATATTAAATGACAAAAGTTGGAAAAGCATGTTATTTTAGAAGATGACCTAATGGCATATACAAAAAACCGAAATTTAGGAGAATGGTAGCCCCCCCTTGGCTACGTACAATAAACCTAATCGGTTTTTAGAAAAGGGGGATGAACCCTAATTTTCCTTGCTACGCCACTAAACTATATACATGTTTAATATATTCAAATCTCAAGCACACGCCTGGAGGACTTGATACGATACATACAAGATATTTTTATATGCAACTTGGGGCGTATGTAAAGGGGGGGGGGGGGGTGGATGGAGTTCATTGTCTTACAGAGCGCCAAACCCATGTATCTCATCTGACTTGATCCAAATCAGTCTTATTTAAAAGACTTGAACGAAAACCCAATATCAAGGAAGTAGTTGTAGGCTGCTTTATACTCACATCCAAGCATGGTGTGTGTATGTGTGTGTGTGTGTGTGTGTGTGTGTGGGGGGGGGGTGATATCACTCGAATGATAGGCTTCGGACTTCAAAGGGACCTCCGATATTTAGTTAGACTGTAAAAGGCTTGATAATTTTACAAAAAGGAGGAAATCAAATATGCAGGAGGGAGGTATGATAAATGTGTGCAGAGGAACCCACAATTTGTATGGATGGCTTTGGTGCACGCGTAACATAATACAAATCGTTACATGGACGTCCATTAGGGAGGGTAAGAGAGGAAAATCCCCCCCCCCCCCCTGAATGTTCAAGGTCATAAAGGTGGACATCAGGCTAGTCAGTCGATATTATACATCTTATCATTGAGTTTGCTCCACTGACATCCCACTTGGAATGAATTCCAGTTCTGTGTGTGCCCATGAATCTTGATATTTTACTCTCATTTGAGAATCTTCAAATTTGTATTAATCTTGTTTTGCATGATCCTGCAATTTGAAATCTTATGTATTTATAGAAATGCTCCCTCCAGGGCCGTAGCTAGAAACGAAATTCAAGGGGGCTCATTAAAAATTATTTTAATCATTAGCATTTATAAATCATAATAGTTATTATTTTATACTTCAATTCATATAAATTATTAACAAATGAATAATTGCATATTTATATTTATAAACTCAAAGTTGATTAGGAAAATCCATATAGCTACTTTGCATCAGTATTAATATATAATAATTACAATTGATTTAATATAAGTACTAACTAGTAGCAAAGCTAATAATTTGTTAATAATTTAAGAAAAGATTCTGTCAGTATATACAAGTTAAACTACTTATCAGCTGATTTTGATTAGCTAATTAATGTAAAACAGTGAGTGCTGCAATAATACAAAAGTATCCTAAATACTATTGTCTTAATTTTTTAAAAATTTAAATATTTTTAAATTGAATATGTAAATACATTTACCATCTGTGTAATCACAAATTTAGCTAAATTAAAAAATCTTTGAAACGAAATAATTTATAAAATTCTCATGAAGCAATTTTTTATGCAAAATTTGGATGATATGTTGAATGATATTTAATATCACTACTAAAAATTTAATATTTTTACCAGGTGGGGGTGGCTGAGTATACCTCTTGGGGGGGAGGCGATCCCTACCTAGCTACGACCCTGGTCGCGTAAAATTGCTGATATTCTTATGATTTCACTACAGCCAACAGTTGTCACGCAACTACACTTTCAACCCACAGATGGCAGCACCACGCAATTGCCATCTTCTACTGATGTTTTTCTCCCCCGCGTTCGATTCGCTGAACGTTACATTCAGCGTTATAATTACATGCGTTGTGCTCCGTCGGTTCCCAATGGCCGAGCTAAGAACTTTCACACCGCACTCCAACGACCGCGAAATAAATCAAGAAGGAGAAAAGAAGCGGAGAAGTTATTAGCAACCTCTGCTCCGTCGGAGTTCACAAAAAGTCTCATTTGCATGAGAATACTAATGGTTGCGGAATAAAAATAGACTTTGAGAGCGAAATCGTGAAAAAGGGGGTTGGAGAACTAAATGGAGGGGGTGCTCTTTTTCTTCTCTTCTATTTCTTATTTGAATTCTTCGTGCTGCAGGTAGTATCGCACTGTCAACAAGCTTGTTTAACGACTGGTTAGGCATTGCGCATCCCGCTAAGAACCGGGTTTCAGTCGGAGGAGCTTTCGATGTAGGGGAGGTGCAGAAACTGAGATTTCTTCCTTAAATCCACAGGCGGCGCAATGGGGAGTGCCCATTACAAATTGCGCAAACACTCTTTTTTACTTACAACATTTCACTTAAAAAACCCTTTTCTTTATTGATGATGATTTTTGGCATCATACCAAAATGATATATCATAATATATGACAGAAACGTAGCTGAGAGTCTACTGGGCCATCCCCCCCCCCCCCCCCCCCCATAAAAAAAAGTTTTTTTCGGGCTACGTGACGAAAAAGTATGATCGTATAAGTATGACCCCCAATTGTGAAAGCTTGGCGCCTTAAACCTATTATATGTTTTGATTTCTAAGTGTTTGTCTGCTTGTAACGGCTTTTTTAGGCACTTCCGGGATAAATAGAAACCTGCAATTTGATAAACGCTGCAATCCCAACTGGCAGACATCTCATTGGCATACCTGCCAAATCTCCCGATTTTTCCGGGAGTCTCCCGAATTTTGAGGCAATCTCCCGAACTCCCGAAAAATTCCTAAATCTCCCGAATTTTTACAATAATTAGAAAAAATCCCTACAAAAGGGATTTCCCTAAAAATATCCCTATGCAGACGTGCCAACTCTCCGGATTTTGGTCGGAGACTCGGGATTTTTCATTACTTCTCCGGCCTCCGGATTACTAACGAAATTCTCCGGCGTTTTTTGTTGGAAATTTATCAGTTAACCAGATATGGTATTCCTCGAAAACACCAATTTTCCGCATTTTTTGCACTGATTTTTATCATTCCCGGGATCGTAGCAAATCCATAATACAATGCAGGGTAATGCCAATCAAATTAACGGAGATTTACGGCCGCGTGTATTGTAAATTAAGATCTCGATCGCTTATTTTATGAAAGTAATAAACATACTTCTTCAAAGGTTATTGAGCATAAATCGCTAAAATGTTATTTTGTTCATTAATTTCGCATAAACATTGCGATTGCGCAATTCAGTTTGTTCTCATGAATCGCCGAGAGTACAATAGTATCTTTTACCATCCATATCTCAATCTTCTAAATATTGCATTTTTGATTGACTAAACTAGCATATTTTCATATTCTGATTAATTATTATGGTTAATTTCTTAATTATTTTATCATAAATAATGCGACTGCGCAATTCAGTTACTTCGCGTGAATTGCCGAGAGTACGTTAGTATCTTTTTCCATCCATCTCCATCATTTAAATGTTGCATATTAGATTGACTAAACTAGCTTATTTTCATATTATGGCTAATTATTAAGGTTAATTTTTTGATTATTTTTGCATAATACAAATTTTTCTATTTTGAAAAATCGGTATGAACTCTGTGAATAGTGTGATAGTGAAGAATTTAGTAAGGAGTTCTTAAAAAAAGCAAAATGAGCTACTACTTTATTTTTAAGTAGTAAGAAGGATTGAATTTGACATTTTTAAATTATATAGAACTTTTACGTGCTGTATTTTTACTTACCAAAATATTTCTTTTATTCAATATTTTATCTGCAGAGAAGTGTTTCTGTGTCAAAGACATGTGAATGATTATTAAACAGTAACCAATGACATTTTTCTTTATGCATCATATTCAGTGTAATGAACATTGTTATAGACTCTGATGAGAATAACTCTAATGAATGTGCTTATTTTTTAAAAGATGATTTAATTCTTTTGTATTCGTTGAAATTAAATTGTGTTTATAGATACAATACAGATTTTTTATCATATTTGTCTATTTTTTATGGTGCAGTTTTGTAGTAGAGGGAAACATTCCCTATTCTGTCTTGAAAATTCCCTTTTATGCTTTCTGTAAAAAAAGAAATTATCGCGCTGTGCGATTTTTCGATTTTTGTCGCGAATTGCAAATATTTAAAAATCTCCCTAATTTTCATTTTCCAAGGTTGGCAGCTATGCATTGGCCAATACTGCGCAATTCTTCCCACTTGCGGACGAGCCGGTGTGCTGATATAACCTTTTGTTTAACACCTTCCCATCTGCGGAAAGTTTATGCAAATTAAATAAGGTGACAGTAAGGATGATTATATTTAGCCTACCCCTCTTTCTGACCCCTAATCAAATATCATGCAGCTAAATAGAGCAAAAGCAAACAAAAATTACATTATTACTATTATTATTATGTATTTTTTTATTCTTCTTAATCTTGTCTTGTTTCTTAGCTGCTATTCCACGGAATTGTACCGGTACTCTTACTGAATTTTACTTGTAAAAATTATAGTCTAAGGGAATTCGTTTTATTTATTATACTATTTTAAGCATCTGAAGGATCATTGGTTGCAATTTTGTGAAAATCAAATTGATAGTAAAAAAAAACGTGAATACATTTTATTAAATGCATGCAGAATATCAACGATGTCACATAAAGCAAATGCCAAACTGTAAATACATATTTATATGCAATTGTGAGTATTTAAAAGTTTCTTACTTTGCTGTTAAAAGATTTAAATTATGGAATATTCCTCCAACTTCATCAAATTACATGGCACTCATAGAACATTTTCGGGGGGACCACTAACGTCAGTGGGGCAAATTCATTAATAAGATTTACATCATCAACTAGCCTGATGCCCACCTTTGTGACCTTGAACGTTCAGAGGGAGTGCTATCTTTTGCCCTCCCAATTTTTAAGTTTTTATTTTAACTGATGTCTTAAATGTTGACTCGTGTACCTTATTTCATATTTTTGCAATACTTGTAGGAAATGTTTTTTATATATTCGGTAAAATGAACGTTTTGTAGTACGGCACCCTTAAAATAACGAGTATTTTAAAACTCTTATAGTCCTCTTTTTACTATCGAACTATTTACCATGGTACCAAATCTCAAGTCTATATGTATCATTGGGAAGTGTGTTTTACAAACAGTGCACATTTCGCACCTTTTCGGTTTGGTACTACCCTTCAAATTTAAAGTAAAAAAAGAAAATAAAAAATCATGCGTTATAATTGAAACCAAAGTTTTGATTTGCAAAAGGAAATTTCGTGTTTTTATCATCAAATTGTCTAATATTTTCCTTTTACATTTTTTGTGTGTTATTAAATTTAAGTGTATTTTACTAAATAAAATCATTAGATACTGCAAAATGTCGTGATCTAGACTATGGAAATTTGCAAAATTTCTTTTGGATTACCAGGAAAACTCAGGGATTACCAAATTTGAGTATGGACCCTGTGGATAAGACTTTGTTTTTCGGCCAGTGAGACTGAGCCCAGTGAATGCTTTAATACATTAATAGTTGTTTTAATACATTGATTATTACTTTCTTTACAATACATAGTAATGTATAAAGTATTGGAATCGTGTCAAAAATAGCAACTCGAGTTTTCGACGGATCTATACGTTTTGGGACTTCTAGAACACAAAGAAAAACTATTTTTAGCGTGACGTCTGTGTTGTTGTTGTTGAGACCCAGACTGTCCGACCTACCAGAAAGGTGTAAGGTAACTGCGTGACGTCTGTGTGTATGTGTGTGTGCAATGTATGTATCCTTTCTAACTCAAAAACTAATTGACCAAATGTTATAAAATTTTATTAAGTTACGTGTGATTAAATTTTGATTCGTGCTGATTAAATTTTGGTACGATTCGGGAAAAATAACCTGCCATTTTTTTGCAAAATGGCCCGCAAAAATCATCAAAATCTAAAATAAAAGATGACGCATACTCAAATGTATCCATTAAATGCTTGTTCTATTTAATATATGTGACAATAAAATGAAAAATTTTATGTGGGCACATGACTTTCCTTATATAATGCAATGAATTTACTACTTTTACAGTAAAAAAGTAGGTTTTTCTTATAGTAGATACTTATATTCTTTCCAAGATATTTAATTTTCGTCAATGAGTCGTCAATTTCATTGATTTAGCGTCATTTTTATGCATTTGGCGAGATTTTCGTTAATTTGGCAGTATTTAAAAAAGTCGCCAAGTTGGCGACATTCCGCCAAATTCGTCACCAAAATCTCGCCAAGCGTTATAAACGAAGAAATAAGTTATTCTTATAGCAGATAAATGACTATTGGTGTTCGAATACAAAAGTATTACTCAAAGTATCTTTTCTCATGAATGAAACAAGCTAGATCCACGAGAAGGATGTCACCCAATTTATCGCATGATATTACATATGAAAAGTGAACATGTTTCTCAACAGTTAATATATTTTTTTTAATTTATGGGGTTTTTTGATAAATTTATTTTTAAAATGTGCAATATTTCGAGAACGGTTCATGCTAGCGTTGTAAAGTTTATGTCAATCGTTTTCTAAGGAAAAATTACATAAGAAATGTCTATTTGCGTAACTTTATTAAAGGTTTTGATTTTTTGATGATTTTTTCAAAATTTCACTCGAAAATTTAGGGGGATTCTGAACATTCGATTACATTTAAAAACAATAGGCTTCCAGTATTCACGGATTGTGATTTTTGTACTAAATTTCATTCGAATCGCTCTATTCGTTCGAGAGATATCGTCTCCAAAGACTCACTGACACACACACACACACACACACACACACATACTTTCACGCGCACACACACACACACACAGACATCACTTCAAAAATGTTTGATTCTTGATCGGGGATGCTTGAAACGTGCTCTCCCGTCGGAAACTCGAATTCGAATTTTCGACCCCGTCACAAGACTTTCCTTATATATTACTGTATATAAGGATAGTAATGAGACTAACTCCATGACTCTAGGACTAGCCATTCTCGAGATATTTTAGTTTTTGCTACGAAAATACGTCCAGTTGCCCAATGAAAATGAAAATTGAATTAAAAGTGCATGCCATTTCAAATAAGTATGCGTGTTATTTTGTGCAATAAAACTCAATTTAATGAATTATTAAAGAAATAAAGAGAAAATGAATTTAAGTACCACTCATCTACTTATATCACTATAGCTTGTTAAGTTTAACTGGTTAAAAAATCTTCGGGCGGCAGCCCAGTGATTCGCGCGCGATTCTCGCCGCTGCCAGAACTGCCGCCGTGTTCATGCGGAGTACGATCACGTTAAACATGTGGGTCCGTAAGTCCTTCCGAGAGGTTGGTGGTAGGGGAAGGAGGGTACAGTCCCTGTGGATGCCTCCTCCACTGGGTTCCGGTCTAAATTGGGTGGCACTTCCCGGCCGTCTAAATAGTTACCTTACACCTTTCTGGTAGGTCGGACGGTCTGGGTGTCAACAACAACACTGATGTGTACCGCATTAATATACAAAAGCGTAAATTCGGTATTACGTTTCCAAGTAGAATATTTCATGAAATACACGATCCAATTCACTAAAACTTATTCCAATTACAAAATCTGAAAAGTACGAAATCTCTGGGATTTTTTTTTTAATTATTTTGATACTGATTCTACAAATGGAACTAAACACTGAGGAATATAAACGTATGAGAAAGTCGAGTGGAGACTTATCCTCCAGATTTTTTTTCTTCTAATTTGACTTTAGGAATGGAACTGGGGCATGAAAGAAAAACATTGTATATAAGTAAGCTATTCTATACACCTTTGGCTTTTGCTCCTTGAATAATCATCGACCTTTTGCCAAGTATTACATTAACTTCAGTGTCTTTATCCCTTACATTGTGAGGACCCAATAATTTAAACGAGAGAAATCCCCGAATGCAATAAGAACTCTTTTTAAAATGTCACTAAACTGGAAAAAATAATGAGGGAGGAAAGACTAAATAAGACATGGGAAAATATATCTATATGTATATCCACAATGAATCCTTTGGAGCGTTTCCTAAAGTGCGAATTATAGTTTTCTACAAAGTGTGAATTCCGAGATAAGAACCTTTGTTCATTGGGACCTATTATGTTGTCATTAGTTTCTTGAAGCATTTATAATAGCAGGTCATCTACATCACCAACTGGCCGCATTCTTGTCCCATGCAAATGAAATCGGAGTACATTTGCAATAGAATGGACTTTGCTTTTGTCTTGGGAAAGATATTTTCTCTTTCAAATTCAAACAAAACACCTCTTGTATAAAATGTTCGAGGTTTTTGTCTCTCTCTGTTCCAGTCCACTCCTTTTCTCCAATTTCTTAAATAATCCTTCGCATTTAAAACTCCCACGAGAGAATTTTTAAACCATACATTGCTGATGAGCGTTGAAATTAGTATTCATAGGTTCAGTGAAGTGAAAATCGCAGAGAAGGGGGGGAGGCGCGAGGTTTTTATTCCATTTTTACTGTTTCATAACAATAAACATTGTAAAACGGAACTTTAAAAAAAAAGTTTTCTGCAAATTAGTAGGGATTTGTACAAGCATTGATAGGAATTGATACAATGGGGGGGGGGGGGGTGAATATATCTAAAGCAGTGTATTTCATCCATAGGTGGCGTCAGGCTTTCACAATTGGGGGTGCTATGCATGGAATAAGATCATAATTTATCGGCACGCAGTCCGAAAAAAAAATTTTTTTGGAAGGGAAGGGAGGGGAGGGGGGTGTCCCAGTACTCTCACAGCTACATTCCTGTCATATATTATGGTATATCATTTTGGTATGATACCAAAAATCATCATCATTAAAGAAAAAGGGTTGTTAAGTAAAATGTTGTTAGTAAAAATGAGTGTTTGCGCAATTTGTAATGAGGGTGCTTAAGCACCCCCCCGTGGCGCCGCCTGTGATCTCAACCGCTGGTCCGTGAACCAACAACAGTCCTCGAAGTTCAGGGTTGTACGACGCTTAGATTGACCGCTACAGACTGCACAGACATCTTCCTTTATGTTAGATAGATGACTACTTGCGAAACATTAGTTGTAAAAATACAAAACTATTACGCAAGTATCCCCTCTGGTGAATGGAACGAAATATATCCACGCGATGGATGTTAACAAATGTGTCGCATATTATCGAACCTGTTTCACGATAGTTATCAATTTTATCTAACATTTTTGATAATTATTTTTTAGAAAAACGTGCGATATCTTGAGAGAGGTTTATGCTAGCGTTGTGTGCGTATCATTTGTGCGTATCATCAACGAAGTGCGTATCATTCGTTTTCTAATGAAAAATTGCTTTAAAAATGATAATTTCTGTAACGTTATTAAAACTTCTGATTTTTGTTCTGAAATTTGGAAGGTCTTCCAAACATTCGATTGCGTTTATATCAATTCAAGTATTCATCTATTGTAATATTTGTACCAAATTTCATTCAAAACGCTCCATTTATTCGTGAGATATCGCACCCAGAGACTCATGGACACACACACACACACACATCACCTCAAAAGCGTTCGATTCGAGTTAAGGGATGCTTGAAATCTGCTCCTCCGTCGAAAACTCGAATTCAAATTTTAGACCTAGCCACAAAGCGTTCCTTATACATTATACTGTCTATATAAGAAAAGTAAAAATAGGTACTCAGCTTGTTAAACTACTTTTTTCTTTTTTTAGATATTGAGCTTTCATCAATTTGGTAATGAAGAATGTTGTAAATGTTGCTAAATTGGCAACATTGTACTAAATTTATTACTAAGTTTGACGATGTCAGGTCGTCAAATTTGTTATCAAGTAGAATAAATGGGTGGTGAGGGGGGGGGGGGACTTTTTCGTTTTAACACTAAAATATCGATGTTTTGAGGTATGAATAAATAAGAAACGGAACAAAAAGTATCGATGTATCACTGGAATACTTTGAGTGTTTTTCTCAAATGTATGCAGCCAGATAAGAATCCATGCTCATTAGGATCTATTGGGTTGCAAATAGTCTTTTGAAGCATTCATAATGGCAAGTCATCTGCACTATATTTGTATCACGTATTCAGTGGGTATTTGCTTTAAAATGGACTTTGCTTTTGTCTTACTGAAGACCATCGTCCCTTTCAAATTCAAACAAAACACCTCTTGTAGGGTCGATTTTTTCTCTCCCCCACCTCTTTCCATCCCCAACCCTTTATCAGATTTCTTGAAGATTCCTTTTATTTAAAACTCTGACACAATTTTAAATCCATACACTGCTAATGAGCGTTAAAATTAGTATTCATGGGAGCAGCGAAGTGAAAATTCCAAAAAAAGGGGGGGGGGGACGTTTTTGTTTCATTTTTACTGTTTTTAAAACAACAATCACTATGAAAAGAAAACCCTCTCATTTTGAAAATTCGTCTCCTTCAACAACCAAACAAAAATACGTATCAAGAGGTCGGGGGAGGGATATAAATGAACATGGGAAGAAAGCGTCCTTCGTTGGAGATATCAACAGGCATTTGAAAATATTGTCCAGTTGTGCTAAGAGGTCGTTTGGGGTTTGTTTTTTTTTACTGTCGTTTTGCACATTGTTTCTCTTCTCGAATTAATTATGTAAGCGGGACACATTAAGCTTTATTTCCAGTTTTTCGAATTTTAATTGGGAAACAGATTCAAAAGAAGAAATGTCTCTTCTACGTGTTCTTACTGCATTTAGCTTCTTATTATTTATAGTACTAAAGGAAAGGGGGGAGGGGTAGAAAACCTTAGATCCAACCACAGCCTTTCTCTGTGGAATGTGCTTTTTAAAATAACTTAACTAATCGGATAATGAACTTTTATTTCAAATAAAATAATTCTTTAACTTTTTGCTTACGGGTGGGCCAGCGTCCATCCCTAACGAAGAACTTCTCAAAAAGACAGGTATTTGACATGCCCTATCCCAAACAGTTCGATCCCCTTTTGCAGGCATGGACGACAATGTCTGCAAAGGGAGACGTTTCCAAATTCGACAATACAAAATTATTTAGGGTTCTAATAAAGATTTACAGAGGTTAAGGGTTAATTCGCAATGAATAATTACTAAATGTTCATGCCGTATTAGAACTGTATTTGGTTGCATTTAAAGAGGGAAATTAAAAGAATCGGCATATAATTTACATTATACGTATAAACATAATCTCGGAATAACTACTGATGAGTGGTTATCTTAGAAGCTCCATGTAATAGAACTAAAAAGTTAAATTTAAATATCGAAAATTACATTTTACGTTCACATTTGTCTTGCTAACTTTCTCTAACTCCACTATAGTATTCTTTGACTTAATCTCGTATGCAATTTGAATGCAATGAAACACTTTTAATGCAATTTGAAAGTGCTCGGGAGGAACTTATCTTAATATCTTGGTGCGAAAATTATTTATTAGAATTATCTTAATCTCGTAAACTTCACCAAACATCTTATATTCATCTCTTTTATGACTTAATGATTTTATCTCTAAAATATCTGTATGTTAACAAAACACTTTACACAGTGTTGCGACGTATCCTCTAGAATAGTGGGTGTATACACAAGAACGAGCCCGAGTTTCTGGATAACTTATGTTTATTCACAAGCGCAACGTAAACAGGAACAGTACACAGAAAAATAACGCTTGAATGCTGCTTTCACAGAATAAGCGACATTATTCTCAAAATGTTGAAGAAAGTAATTTCACAAAACAGGTCCTACTATTCTCAAAACATTGACAGGAATCGCAGTTCAATGTAGATCGCGTCACGTCCATTCGTCAACTCCCCTACATTCGGAAGGGTGAGTCCTTTTTATAGCCTCTCCATAGAAACTTCTAGAAATCTTTATATCTCAAAGAATAATCGTTCTATCGAGAAGTTTCTGAAACGTTCCGGAAGTCACCAAATGTGCCCAAATTGGCGATAACTCTCCAAATCTAGAAACCCTTCTTCCAACTGGGAAATCCTGATAACCCTGGGCTCATGCTGTCCTCACTTCATGCTGACGTCATGGACTGTAAAATAGATTCTTTAGAACTCGCACAGTTCTTCACTTGTTCTCGGGGTTAGAGAAACAATCCCAACTTGAGGTAAGTCCGGCATTAAAACACTTCCACAATCATTAAAACGTGTACAACATTTATTCATATTTACATAATTTACATTTATCTAAACTTATTATTAACCGGGAGAACATTCCGGCTTCCGAACTCAAACAGATCATAATCACCTATTTATAACACAAACTTCACAAGAAGAAACATAATGACTCGTTTGTGTTTACATTCCCTGCCAATAAAATCTTCGGCTAATTGAAGATAAAGTCCTTCTGAAACCACAATGTGCGAATGTTGGACAATCATGATGTAACCAAAGCACTTCTGAAACTAATTCCTAAGGTACAACAACTTTTTCTTGATATTGGTGTCTAAGATTTTATTAGTGCACCCAAGCATCTCATCTTTCATAAAAAATGTCAAATTCTGTAGGTATGGCTTAATATTTTTTTCCAAAAATCCTTTTATTTTATTGCACCTAGGATCTGATTGTTGTACATTTTTAATTAAGTAAAGTAGCATTTGCTGAAGTTTGTTCCAGTTTATCACTTTGGATACTGTTGTTACTCTGATTAAAGGAATTTTCATTAGAATTGTTACCAATAACATTAATTTCACCAGCATTACTATTACTTGAATTACCAGAATTATTACTTTTGTTAACATCAGATGAATTGGATTTTTCTCTAGTATTTACTTTCTATATGGATGCAGATCTTCTAGAAACAGAGTTAGAACTTTTAGCAACATTCCTCGACACATAATCAGCAACTAAATTCATTGTACCAGGTTTGTGAATAATTTTATAATCATATTGAAATAAAGAAGCAATCTATCTGGCTAACCTAGAAGTAGGGTCTTTAAGTTTAAAAATAAAAGATAAGGAATGTTGATCATAATAAACTGTGAAACGTCTACCTATAAGATAATGTTCATAATAGTTCACGGACCAAACCACATCAAGAGCTTCACGCTCCACAACACTGTATTTACTCTCAGCACCATTCAATTTGCGACTGGCATAAGAAATTGAATGGGAGTGACTTTGTCATCCTCCTGTGATACTGCGATAAATATGCTCCAACCGAATGGTTGGAAGCATCAGTATGTAGCACAAATGGTTTACTGAAATCAGGAAGTGCTAAAATAGGTTTACACGAAAGTTTATATTTGAGCACGTCAAAAGATCTTTGAGCAGCATCAGACCATTCAAATTTCTTCTTTCTGTCTTTATCTTTAGTTTTCAAAATATTGGTCAATGATAGCGGGATTTTAGCATAATTAGGTATGAATTTTCTGCAAAAACGTGTCAAACCAAGGAATTGATCACATTTTTCACTGAACTTGGAATCTTAAATTTCTTCACAACTTCTACATTCTGTGGGTCAGGTTGCACTTTTCCCTTAGAGACCAGAAATCCTAAGTATATATAATTGTTTTCTAAAAAATGGCATTTAGAGGGTTTAAGCTTACAACAACTCTTTCTTGATATTGGTGTCTAAGATTTTTATGAGTGCACCAAAGCATCTCATCTTTAAAAAAAATGTTAAATTCTGTGGGTATGGCTTAATATTTTTTCTAAAAATCCTTCTATTTTATTGCACCTAGGATCTGATTGTTGTGCATTTTTAATTATATTAAGTAAAGTAGCATTTGCTGAAATTTGTTCCAGTTCATCACTTTGGATAAGCGAATGAAGATATCCTCTAGTTTCCTTAACTGTAACTGTTCTTCAAATGAACGAGAAGATACAATGATACCATCAATATATATTCCAGAAATTCCCGACAAAACTAGAGACACCAACCTTTGAAATGATGCAGGGGCATTTTTCAGCCCACAGGGAGTTCTGCATCCCTCAAAGTGTCCGTCAGGTGTGGAAAATGCAGTCTTTTCATAGTCGTTAGGATGTAAGCATAACTGGTGAAAACCCGAAGTCGGATCAAGCGTAGAAAAGTAAGTTGCACCAGATAAGTTGGCTATAAGTTCACTTAAGTTTGGGGCCGGGAAAACTTCACTAGTCGTCACAGAATTAATGTTGCGATAGTCAGCCACTAAACGGTAAGAACCTTCTGGTTTCTTTACGAAAAGTACAGGAGTGTTATATGGAGAGACACTCGGTTGAATAATTTTGGCGTCTATAAGTTCTGATACTTGCTTGCTCAAATCTTTCTGTAAATGGTGTGACACACGGCATGGTTTCTATCTTATTGGGATGTCAGTCTCTAAATTAATTCGATGGAGAATTGTGTCGCATCCAGTAATCTCACTGACTGATTTGGCACAAACATTTCTATGGTTTTTGACAAATTTTGCAACTGTTTTCTCTGTTGATCTCCCATGTGACTAAGATCAAAATCTCCACCCCAAACTTCAAATTTGTCATTATCCTCAATTGGGATCTCATCATCAATTCTATTTATGACTTCAGAATCCATCTCTCTAACAAGTTGCACAGTGCGAAGTTTCATACCTTTATTAATGTTTACACTTTTGCCAGAGGGATTAGCAACGTGAGCAAAAATAAAGTCTATCTCAGGAGCTTAGTACACAGCTCTAGCCACAAAAGCTTGTTCATCTGAATTTTCAGTGGCATCTCTATAGGCTCTAATAAAATTGCAGAGTCCTTTTCAAAATTAAAGTCAATTTTTAATTTAATAAACACTTCTTCTAAAGGTTTTAAAATGAAAGACCCAGGCCACCCGGCTCACCCTAGGGTATGAGCAGCTGGTTGAGTGGCCGGAAAGGTTTTAAAGTGTATTTCTAAGAAGCTTAGTAAAATTAAAATTGTCATTCTGTTGTTTACTATTTCTAGTAAACTACTAGAAATAGTAAACAACAGAACTTTACTACTATCAACAGTTTATTTTACTACTATCTTTTTCTGAAAACAGGTACTAGTAGGGCAAGGTTTTGATGAATTTCTCATACTTGTATCAAAGTTAGGGTTTTCCTGTAAATTTCTTCCTCTTGGAAAGTTAGTATGGGTTAAAAGCTTATTTGTCTATCTGTACTCTTTCTCTATATCTCTCAACACATATTCACTGTCATTAAATCTATAAATATCTCTGAATAAATGTTTGGAGAAAACAAAATATTTTTGTAACCTCTAAATTTCTCAAAAAATGGGTCATTCATTTCTCTAAAATCAATGTCATTAAAATAGTGTGCTCTAGAATTATTGCAGATAGAAAATTGTTCTACATAATTATACATTCACTACTGTGGGAATTATGGATCTCAGAAACAAATGCAACAGAGTGAGGAAGGCCTTGGTCAAGGAAGGGAACATTGCAAAATTGAAAATTAACTCGATTGTGTCTGTAATCAATGCCCACATTTTTATCTCTCAAAAATGAATTTCCCAATATCATTCCTTATCTCCTTAGTGCAGGATTGTTAAGCACCCAACAGTCTAATTTACTTTCATCATTTCCAATAGTAATAAAAATTGTCACTTTCCAATTTACTTTACTTTTAATCTTGTCCATTGATACCTCGTAAAACAGTAGATTTCTGACAAAGTTGATAAAATTGACTACAAATATTTACAAGTGATTGTTCATAAATTATGTTAACAGAACTACCTGTGTCAATCAACACAATCACCTGCTACAGAAGCAGTAATAATTGAAAAAATATTTGCATTAGGAGATTCACTGTCCACTATAGAGTTCATTTCTTAAGAGGGTATTTTGTTGTCAATTGGAAAAAAATGTTTGATTTTTAAAATTTTGATCCCTAAATTGTATTCTACCTCTTCGATTGAAATTATTCTTTCTAGGGGTTTTGTAATTATCATAAGAATTTCTTGAATTTCTCGAAAAATTTCTTCCAGTATTGAAATTAGCTCTAGCTGAAATTCTAAATGGTCTTCTAAAAGACTGGAATCCTCTCTGGGTTCTGTAACCAAAGCGAGAGTTTCCTCGAAAATTCCTCTTCTTCCATTCTTTTCCTCTAGGGGTAGCTGAAATTCTTTTTCTTTGATATATTAGACTTCTATTACCAGGACTCCAATAAGGGGTTGAAGTTTTGAATTTTTTCTTTGGAGTTACTACATCAAAACTTTCTTCCAGATCTTCTTCTCTTCTGTAATTACTTGTTAATGGTTCGTCAAAACTTTCTTTTAAATTTTCTGAACTTCTATTTATTTTTCTTCTTAAGCTATAGATTCTTCTTCGTCTTTCATCTATTTTCTCAATTCTTTCCTTCAAAAAATCCAATTCCTTCTTCCGTTCTTCTAATTTATTTTTCAGAACTTCTACTTCCTCATCTTGATCCTTCCTAGTCACTAGCATAGTGACATCTTCGTTAAGTACATCAGCATTTTCATTTTGAAACTGTTTATAGTAGATAATATGTCCAGAATAGTAAGTCCCTTGGCAGCTTCAAAGGTTAGTGGATTACGGCTCAGCACAGCTTTCCAAATGTTTAAATGTAACCTACGTAGAAAACAATTTTTCAAAATAGCAGTCCTTACAGAATTTTCTCCACTGCCATAAAGTTCATCAGGAATGCCAAGAAAAGAATCCGACTCAATTAGGATAGCAAATTGTCTATCAGATTCACCAGATTTCTGCTTAATGTTAACCAGACAGGCCACACTATTAGCAACATCTTCTATCGTTGGGAAATTTTCTTTCAGGGCATTGACAATTTCACTGAAACTTGTACTGTTCTTAAGTTTTGGAATTCCTTTTATTAGTTTCCCTGCTTGACCCTTAATTTTCAACTTTAACAGAAAAATTCTTTCTGACATTGACCAATCTGCATGGTCTGCAATTGAATCAAATTTGTCTAAAAAATCTTGTAAACATTTTCATTGGAAACACCAGAAAATTCAGGAATAGTGCTCACGAACTGCGATGATAACAAATTTGTCTTATTGTCATTACAATGTGCAAAAGCAGACCTCCCAGATTGTGAAGAGAGTCAAGGTGGGGACACGAAGGCCAAACGTTTAAAGTCTGGCATTATCATACCAGAACATAAATCCCCGGTACTAATTTTTACTCCACTAGGCATGCAGGTGATTCATATTCTTGGACAGCACTTCCATTTCCGAATACTGCACTCTTCGCCTTAATTCCACCATTGGCTATGGAAACCGAAACTATTGAAAATAACCCAATTTCCATACGGTAGAAAGCGAGGATCTTTGCTGCTCGACGAATACGAAATTCAACCATTCCTAATTTTAATATATTCATTTTATATATTCATTTTTTCCAATCCACGCGAAATCCACTATCCATCCTAAAAATACCCAGTTACCTCTCGGACGTCCACACTCCACCTTAATTCAGGGTCAAATGTCAAGAGCGTCATCCGAACAGCTCATACGTCACCCATCAATCAAGCCCTCATTGGCTAAACGACACCTGCATCAGTGACGTATCGTAGTTAAAACCGCAACAAACGTCACTTCCAACCGAATGCTGGCGACGACAATAATCTAACGGTGAAAACAAAATGACATTTCTCCACCTTAATCTACGAGGACAGAAAATATTCTTTTTTGGAATCACTTTGGACTCACTAGAAGATACATGCAATAAAAATAAGCAATTTTGCAATACAAGGTTAATTAAAGCTAATTAAATGAACTGGTACTTTAAAGTACTGCCGGGACACTGTGCTTGAAAAGATATTGGTACTTTGGAAAAATGAAATAAGGGTGACACGGGGTAGGATGAAAAATCACTTATTATATTGTTAGCGTCATTGATTTAGGATTGGTGGTAGTCAGAAAAGCAATTTTTCTTTTCGTTAATGCACAAAAACACATTGCACATGGTGCATTTTGAATGAGGTTTGCTCTGAACATTGTTCTTGACTCAAAGTTCGCAACGACCCCGATTATTAACAAATGTGGGCCAATGACATCCTTGGTTTTGAAGACGAATGTCACTAGAAACCGAAACGTTTTTCCGCTTTCTTTTATTGACCACAGATTTTGAGGAATCATCTGCCATTTCATTTACTGCTGACTTTCATTTACTGTTGACTTTGGCCTTCCTCTTCGCTTCGGTTCGTTCTGCTCTTGAAAGAGTGAGCAGACATTGAGTCACCTTTCTTTTATATTCCAAAAAGGACATATTTTCTCGTGTTTCAATATATGCAATGTAAGACTTTACAAGGGTCATTTCTGATAAAAATATAGGAGCTCGGTTGTGCATAGGTAATGGCACTCTGCCTCAACAATGAGAAAAATATGTTATTATATCATTTTTCTTTATAAACAGCATAATTATAATAAGGTAAAATGCTTACCTTTCTGAGCGAAGGGCGTAGGGCAATTTGACTTCGTTTCCCCTAAAGTCTTAAAAGAAATATCATTTTATTGTGTTTGGTTACCATCTTGATGTCAGGAATAATTGCGCTTGATTGAAAGAAAAAATTATTTAATTAGATTCTGCATTTAAAATTACATAGAAGAAGAAACGAGCATTTTGCTCCGTCACAGTACAAAACATCAACAACACAGAACAGAACTTTTGGTTCGTATAAGTGTACCGGTAGTGTCTTATGATGCGCGCGCAGATCACACGATGTAAACACATTCCTTTTCTTGCGGAAAGGCGAGAGTCAGTGTTTCTGGATTTGTCGGTCTTCCGTAGCGAGTAGAGATCATTTATTTCTAACAGTCCCCCTTGATCTCTGGAGCTGCATATCACGGCTGTAGCAGTTTGGATCTGTGCTTCAAAAATTCAGGCTTTGGCAGCGGTTTTGTCATCATGTCCGCTGTCATTAGCTTAGTTGGAAGATAACTCAACTCGATTACACCCGATTCCTGAAAATCTCTTATGGCGTGGAATCTGATGTCAATATGTTTGGTTCTTGACATGTACTTCGGTGATTCAATCATTTTTATACATGATTGGTTATCTTCGGAAATAGTAATCGGGAGCTGTTGAAGCATATCGAGATCTTTGAGTAGGTTGATTAACCACAGTACTTCTTGAACTGCGTTAGCAGCGGATATATATTCCGCCTCTGCTGAGGAAAGCGCAACACATGATTGTTTTTTGCTTAACCAGTGTATAGGAGAATCATCAATTAAGAAAAGATTACCGCTCGTGGATTTCCGATCCGTTTTATCGCTTGCCCAGTCGGCATCAGCGTATGTTGTGAGAATTGGTTTTGTCGTTGATTTTATTACCAAATTTAGATCCTTTGTATGATTTAGATAACTTATTAGACGCTTTACTGCGTTCCAATCCATTTGACGTGGTTTTTCATTTCTCCGACTTAAGATGTTTGTAGCCGCTGTGATGTCTGGTCTTGTGACCGTGGCAATATATAGAAGAGCTCCAATAGCTTGGCGATATTTGGTGTTATTAGGAAGCAGGTTTTCTTCTGTTTCATTTCTCAAATATCCAGTTTCCATTGGTGTACTATAGGGCTTTGAATCTTGCAAATTAAATGTATTTACAATTTCTTCAATCTTATTTTTTTGATTTAATAGATAATCTCCATTATGGTTTTTTTCTTATGTTAATTCCAAGGTAATAATTAACTTCACCCAAATTTTTTAATTCATATTGCCTGCTTAATTCTTTCGTTGTTTTGTCAATTTGTTCTTCTGATCCTGATATTAGAATATCATCCACATATACGATTACATAGACAGTTTCTCTTCCTTTTCCCTTTTTGAATAAACATGGATCAGCAGTACTCTGTACGAATTTTAATTGTTTTAGAGAGTCACCTATTTTTAGATGCCAGGCTCTTGCGGCCTGTTTCAACCCATATATAGCTTTATTTAATTTCCATACTTTGTTTTCGTTACCAGGGGAGATGTAGCCATCTGGCTGTTGTATGTAAACTGTTTCGTCTAGATCCCCGTGAAGGAAAGCAGTTTTGATATCAATGTGTTGTACGTTATGTTTTCTAAATGCTGCTCCTGCCAGGAATGCTCTAATTGTGCTGTGTGAGACCACTGGTGCGAAAGTTTCGTAATAATCTTCACCGTATTTTTGTGAAAATCCTTTTGCTACCAGTCTAGCTTTGTATTTAGCTATTTTTCCCTGAGAGTCGTGTTTAATTTTATATGTCCATTTTGAACCTACTATTTTTCTTCCATGCGGGGGTTCCATCAATGTGAATGTGTTATTTTCTTGCAAAGATTGCATTTCTTCTTCCATAGCGTCTAGCCAATTTTGTTTCTCTTGTGGGCTCTTAATTTTTAGTACCTCATTATAGTCTCTGGGTTCGACGGTGTTAGCTTGTTGCGCTAAGTAGATGAGTCGATCGGGAGGTACTCCCTTGTTTGATCTCTCGGATCTGCGAGGTTGATTGGCGGTTATGTTATCAGAATTTATTTGTTCATCATCTGACGGTGCCTCAAACTCAATCTCACCCTCTTCAGGTTTTTCTTTTGTTTGAGCATTAGTTATTTCGACTTCACTATCTGTTCCTTCGAATAATTCCTTTGAGCTTAATTCTGAAATTTGCATTGATTTTTCGAGGAATTTAACTGTTCTAGCAAGTGTTATGTTTTTTCCTTCTGTATATATTCTGTAAGCCTTTGATCTGTCGTCGTATCCGACAAAAATTCCTTCTTGGGCTTTTTCATCTAATTTTCCTCGTTTGCTTTTATGGATGTAAGAATAGGCCTTACAGCCAAAGACCCTTAAATGACGAAGATTTGGTTTCATACCAGTCCACATTTCGTACGGTGTTTTTGAATTGGCCTTTGTGGGAAGTCTATTTTGTAGGTAATTGGCAGTGTTTATAGCCTCTCCCCAGAATTTTTTGCCTAAATTTGCTTCTGACAACATAGCTCGTGTCATCTCGATTAGTGACCTGTTTTTTCTTTCCGCTACGCCATTTTGGGATGGACAGTGTGGCACGGTCAACTGGTGATGTATGCCGTTGTCACTTAGATATTCCTCGTATTCTTTACTGACGTATTCGCCGCCATTATCGCTTCTCAGTATTTCTGGTTTTTTTCCGAATTTGTTTGTCGTAAAAGCGATATATTCCTTCAGTTTACACAAAACTTCACTCCTTTTTGATAAGAGATAGATCATTGTGTACCTGGAGAAATCATCAATAAATGTTAGCACGTATGATTTTCCTCCTATGGTGGGAGTTTGCATTGGTCCGCATACGTCGCTGTGCACAAGTTGTAGAATATGAGTCCCCCTGTTTTGAGTAGAATTGGGGTATGGCATGTCGGTGAGTTTTGATTTTATACAAGTTTCGCAATTTAGTTCATGTTTACATTCGTTGATGTTTATGCCTTCGGCTAACTGTTTCGATTTAATTTCCTTTATAGAGCCGAAGTTTTTGTGGCCCATTCTTCTGTGCCATAATGTAACACAATTGGGGTTATTACAGTTATTTACCATATATGTAACATTTTTGTTTTGTGGTGTGAGCAGGTCTAGCTCATATAGGTTATTTTTTATTTTTCCTTCTAAGAATACTTCATCATTGTAAGTTAACTGACAGTTGTCTTTAGTAAAAGTTACTTTGCATCCACGTTGTGTTGCTTTTCGTACGGAAAATAAATTAGCTTTCAGTTCTGGCACAAATAGTACTTCCTGTAGTTTTACTTGTCTTATCTCTCCATCCGAGGCTCGACTTTTTATTTTTACTTCGCCTGACCCATAGGCGGTTAAGGCTTTACCGTTAGCAACAATAACTTCAGATTTGTTTGCATTATTTATTTTAGTGAATAAATTCTCATTATTTGTTATGTGGGATGAGGAACCACTATCAACGATCCAGCTGTCTTCTTCAGTTTGATTCGTTATGAGCGCTAAGTCTCTAAATTTCGATCCTACTTTATCTACAGTGTCTGAATATCTTTCTTGTGTTCGTGATTTAGCGGCAGGTCAGTCGTTTCCCTCATACACTAACTGTGATGAGTTGTGTCTGAATTTATTTTTATAATCTTTATATCTGCCGGGCTCGTTGGTCTTATTCTTTAGACGCCAACATTCAGATTTGTTGTGGTTCTTCATTTTGCAATGTGAGCAGTATTTGTTATCCATTTTGTAGCCGTAGGTGTTAGAGAATTTTTTATTCGCGTGAAAAGCCTTTGCCATACTTTGCGGCATTTCTTGGTGATCCCTACGTCTATTATATTCATCAATCAGTTTGCTGCTAATGAATGCTGGCGTTAGTTCATCCTCCGGTCGCGCTTCCAAAGCCGTTATCAGCGTTTCGTAACTGGCGGGTAGCGAGCACAGAAATAGTGCTGATACATGCGAATTATTAATCTCCTCCCCGATTGCTTTAAGTTTATCCACTGTCTCCAGAATTTTGGTTATATGTTGCTGCATGTTTCCTCTTTCATCTAATTTTGTACTGTACAACTTTCGTAAAAGGTATAGCTTGCTGGATAAATTTGTTCTTTCGTGTATTGCGCGAAGCGCATTCCATGTATCGCGCGCCGTGGTGAAATTTTTGACGTGAACGATTTGGGAATCCTCTATACATAAATTTATGAGCGCTCTGGCTTTTCTATCTTTTTTCTGCCATTCGTCGGTAATTGGGTCAGGAGCCACTTCGGTTATCGTTTCTGATAATTCTTTATTCAATAACATCATTTCCATTTTGAATTTCCAATTGGAGTAGTTACTCTGGTTTAATTTTTCAATCAAGCGATTTTCCTGTATAGGTACCATTATGATTTAATTTTAGTTTCCTTGAGAAACGTTTTCTTTTTTTTGTTTATTTGGAGTACGGTATTTCTTTTTATCTTATTCCGTAAAAAATCACTTTCGGTTACTTATGCTTACGCCCCTCTTCAAATAATAATTGTATTGTTCATGAAAATGCTGCTATTTTATTTTATTAATACAAATTTCTCAAGCGAGACAGGCTTAGACTTCAGTCTCATAATCTGATAAAAATATAGGAGCTCGGTTGTGCATAGGTAATGGCACTCTGCCTCAACAATGAGAAAAATATGTTATTATATCATTTTTCTTTATAAACAGCATAATTATAATAAGGTAAAATGCTTACCTTTCTGAGCGAAGGGCGTAGGGCAATTTGACTTCGTTTCCCCTAAAGTCTTAAAAGAAATATCATTTTATTGTGTTTGGTTACCATCTTGATGTCAGGAATAATTGCGCTTGATTGAAAGAAAAAATTATTTAATTAGATTCTGCATTTAAAATTGCATAGAAGAAGAAACGAGCATTTTGCTCCGTCACAGTACAAAACATCAACAACACAGAACAGAACTTTTGGTTCGTATAAGTGTACCGGTAGTGTCTTATGATGCGCGCGCAGATCACACGATGTAAATACATTCCTTTTCTTGCGGAAAGGCGAGAGTCAGTGTTTCTGGATTTGTCGGTCTTCCGTAGCGAGTAGAGATCATTTATTTCTAACAATTTCCAACATTGCAAAAAAAAAAAAAAAAAAACTAGGTGCCACCATTTTTTTAATTTCTGTCGCTGTCATATAAGAAACGCAGCATATTAGCTTTGTCAATTCCACCCATATGTTCCTTCACGATATTTGGTGCAGATATTTTCCTTTTTGTGCCATCCTTCTGTGTTCTTTTAACAGTGCAGGTTTCGTTGCCATGGTAATCAGATAAAAGATGAACAGATCTGTTATATTTCCATTTGAAGTAGGATATATCTTGATCAGTAATTCAATGATCCAAGCTTCCGCGTGGCAATGTTTTATCTTCAGCCAACTTAGAAATATCACGCCGGTTTGGTCATACTGTCCCAACTGCATAAATACTTTTTGGTTTTACTTTGGGCACTAATATCTCTAGTTACGACCCTGCTGTGTTCAAAGCACCCAACGGTACTTTGAAGTACCATTTCAAAAACCCTTTGCAAATAAAATATAATCACTTCCATTAGGAAAATTTTACAACAATATCAATTCTTAGGTGATATTAAACGAGAAAAAAAAATGTATGATTGACTTAACTTCAAAATTTGCGGTTATACAAGGAAATAAACTTCCCAGTCATCAAAATACAAGCAGAGAGAGACACTACAATATTCTTTGTTGAACGAGAACTGCTGCCATCTAGTGACACTAAAGTGAAGTATTGATCCTCAAAAGTACCGTCAAGATTGTTCGAATAAAATTAATTGTATTAGGGTTTTAATCTACTGGTACTTTAAAGTATCGACGGTAGATAAAGGGTTAAACCAAGGTTTAAATCTCATTGCCCTTGCTATCAACACTCAACAGTTAAAACTTTCAAGCTTTTTTTTTTGCTTTAAAGTTTTAACTGATTTATTGTGCAAAATTTTTAGCACAAGAAGTAATCATCGTAAAAATACGCGGTTTTGCTTTTATATTGGCCTGAAAACTATTAACATTGCTTTTAAACTCAATTTAGAAATTTCCGTCACTAGACTCTTTGCCTACCATTCTACATAGTTTGAGTCAGAGGTCGAATACACACGTGTTTCGTGTGGAAAGTCTCAAGATTGCTAGTTTTTTTATTTCTTTTTCTTATTTGTGACCGTTGTTGAAGATGTATCATGAGTTAGTTGTACGTGCTACATTACATTATTCCACAGTAAGATATTCTTACTTTTTCCCCAATGCTAGCGCGATACCTGGAATCAATCGCCGATCATGCGCTTCCATGAAATTGGCTTTACTTATTTGAATCGCTTTAAAAAAATCTATTGATTCTCGTCGATTAGTTATCAGAAAACTGTAATTTGTGTTAGCCCATTTAGATAGTGTGAAGTGCAGGTAAAATCGTGCGTAGGATGCATTTGATTCATGTCAGTTAAATTTATTGTAATGGACTTATAATAGCTTCAGGATGCTTTTTGCGCGACTCAATTTTATTCAATCTGTAACCGATTTACTATGTCGCATTTAAATGTGAAGTGCAGTCATTCAATCACCTGTAAATTTCCCCTCATGCTTTTTCCTATTCCACATTACTTTCCTTTTTCCTACACATTCCATTGAAGAAAGTTTACAGTGAAGTCGTCGATCGACTACCAGTACTAATTTGTATACGACCATGTCATTTTGTTAAATTGCGTTACATGAAGAATCAAAAGACCTACCATGACGATTCTCGATACTAAATAAATTCGTATTTCAAGTTGTCGATTGACTACCACTACCTATTTATACGACCATGTCATTTTGTATGAAGTACATTAAATTATACGAAAAATCGAATGATCTACCATTTCTTCTTATGACGATTCCCGACGGAGAAAGCTTAAAACTGATTACTGGTTCGAATAGCTATCTAACTGTGTTTCAAATTTGGCCTCACTTAGCTGAGTAGTTTAGGAACAAACTCCGTTTAGTATTTACACCGTAAGTTTTAAAATCCAAATGAGCTCAGAATGTGTTCAGTATTCACAGAGTAAATGTTCCTCGGCCAAAATGGTTTCGGAAATGCTGTTGTAAGTTTTTGGTGTCGCAATGTTTCGAAATATTGCTTGGAAATTGTGCGTGTGTGCTGCACTTAAAATCAGAAAATACATGGTTATTGGGTCTTGAATAATAATATAAATTTTCTTTTTCCTCAGCGAAGGTCTTCAAAACTGTCGATCACTCGGACTGGACTATTCTCTGAGTTATAACTCTGGGATATTATTTGTATTATTTATTCATACATTGCGGGTTTCCAAGACGTATGCCGGATTTTTAATTGCTGTTTTGGTACCCAGAAAATTGCTTTCGGGATTCTAAAACAGTGGCGCACCCAGAATATTCCTAAGGGGGGGGCCATTGGTGCACAAAATTTTTATGAAAGAGGATGACTCCTCGATAAATTTTCCGAGAAAAAATGATCAGAGGCCATATCAATTAACAAGGCGGTTGTCTTTTTTTGTACATTTATTTTTATCAAATTACTAACAATTCTTTAGTGCAGTGCAAGAGAATTGAATGATTAGAAGAAGTAGTAGTAGATATTTATACAAAACAACACAAATTAAGAAATAGATGAAGATAAAATTATTTGTTCTGGTCTGCTTATACTGTATACTTGTTTTCAACCACTCTCTCATGATTACATATTGTTATATTATTCAATTATGATCTATACATATTTATAAAACGAAGTCCAGCCTCCTGTTTTTCTTTGTAGCCAGAGCATTAATTATCTGGTCTGGATCAATTTCCACTTCACGGTGAATGTTCATTGACGCCAGTCCATTCAGTCTGGTTTCACTCATACTGTTTCTCAAGTAAGTTTTCAACCTCTTCATTGTGGAGAATGACCTCTCAGCACTGCTTTGAGAACTGAATCCTTATGATAGAAAAAATTTTCATGTTGACTGAACTTCTCCAAGGCCTTCTTCCAATTATTAAATCCTTTTGACACAAGTTGACCTGTAGCTTGTGTGGATCTTAAACCAACTTCATGGGGTGCAAAGAGAACACAAAATTTGCAATAGGCACTGTCCTCTGCCTTTGAGTAAGCTAGCCAGTTATGCTTACTCAACCAAGATGAGCAGAACTTCCGAGTGTGGTGAGGTTTTCCTTGACTTGATACAGCACTAGTGACAGTAGCAGGAAAACTGTAATTTGCATATGGTTCCCAAAGATTTTTTAGCGCTGTTATCCTATCTTCATCTGTGAGGTTAGATTTCTTGACATAATTAAAAATATCTGCAGCCAGAATTTCTATTTCAACTGTGTTTGGTATTGTGTTTTGTCCTACCTTTACCTCCTCACAAGCGTTTGAAGACAGCCCGGGGTCACGGCTGTTGCTTGCTTCGACTGCAGCCTCATCAATGTAACAAGAGCTCAGGGAAACGTCGTTGGGAACGTCACTATTTGCAATCTTACTTTTTTTTTTAAATAATTTCCCAGTGTCTGTTGGCCTAGCCCTTTTCGTTTTTCACTCATTGTCTTTTTTTTTTACCTTGCTCCTCAGTTATTCAAGAACAAAATTTGCTATATAGCCGAAATACGCACATAAACACACACACTGATCGTTAAAGATGCATTTCACTGTAAGATCAGTTGAAAGTTCAGGACCATTATTAAATTCAGCTATTCACCACGCAGGCCCTCGTTCCGAACTACCAATTCACTGTTATCACCTTGTGTCGTAACGTCGCACTTTATTTCAACTCACAGCAACACTTAATTCGCGAAGCGTTGGCACGATCTATTTATTCACTTCCACAATTTTCTCACTGGGTAAACGAAATCCTCGAGTTTTCGAGCGAACAGCCGCTTCCCCCATAGAGTTTCGTCCAGAACAGAGCACCAGGCGCGTTTGGGTCACGTGATTTTGGACGAGTCCATTAGTTAAATTCAATCACAGGTAGAAACGTCTTAAGAAGAACGGGTTTCCAGAATTGGCGCCTTTAGTGCGAATTAATTTATAATTTGTACAGTACGATAAAGAGCTTTATATGTATAATTACATTCAGTGTAAGTGTTGGGATATGCTGGAATTGTTTTCTTCACAATGATTAAAATTATTTATTACAATAATGGTTGTAAATGTTTTTTTTTTATACTTTCTCGAAGGCAGACCTAGTTCTCCCTTGTGCTGACAGCGCCCTTCGCGTTTTGCTTTGTCAGCCCAAGGGGGGGGCCAGGGCCCCCTCGGCCCCCCCCGTGGGTGCGCCACTGTTCTAAAATATCCCTCATTTCCATGATTTATTGTTTACTTAAAGACACATTAGCCTGCGATCGACAACAAATCTCATCCGACAAATCATCACCCATTTATATCAATAAAGATAAGGAAGTATTAAAAAGTTATGAGTGTAAATTGATTATTGTTCTTGGTTAAGTGTTAAATGTGAAACCCAAACCATAGTAATATTTGCAGTTTTGATAGGTGGAATAGTCCATTACAAAATTATTTTTAATATTTTCATTGTATTACTGTTGGAACGGAAAGTATAAATAATAAAAAATAATTTCATAGCTTCTGTCGCAAATCATTTTATACATTTAACCAGAATAAAATCTAATTTCCTTTATAGTTTGAATTTCCAGCACCAGATGGCAATACCGTAGATTTTGTTACTGCGCCATCTCTGTTAATATTACGTCGCTTGTACGCAAGAGGCTTTTGCCGTCGTGGAAATGTCTTGGGGCATGTGTTGATTTCATCCCTACCTTCGTCAAAAATATATTGCAGGTATGTTCGTAAATTGAATTATAACTTTATTTTATGTGAATATGTTTAAAAATACTTTGATAATATGTAAGTTGTAAAAGTTGTTCATAAAGTAACTTAAAAACAAATTTCAGTTAACAAAGTTAGTTGAACAAATTTAAGTAAATTGTTTTAAAATCTACGGAATCTATCTGAGTTAAAATGAATTCAGCTTATAAAGCAGATTACATGAAAAAAATTGCTATTTGAAACAAATTATAAAATTATTGTTGGTTGTTCACATTCACTGACGTGTTTCTGCCTGTGATCTCAGTTTTTCATGGATATCACACCCAAAGTTGTACAGGCTCGAAAATAGCCCTCAAGCTCAGCTTGACATGTGAGCCATGTCGGGTTTGATTTGCTTAACGATTTTATATTTGGCTGGGGTCGGGCTGGACGCATTCAATATTTGAAAAAGGGATGAATTAAATAGTATATAACATAAACATATAATATTAATAGTATACATGAAATTACATTGTTGATTTTAGCTATGTAAAGATAAAATAATTCAAACTTTTGCCTTAATTTTTCTGGTCAAAAATTGCACAAATTGATGGTTTTAACATTGTGAAGGAAATTTATTTCGAGCCTGACCAAGTTGAGAATCGAGCTGGTTATGGCTGTTATACATTTAAAAATTTTATCGGATTTGTGCAGAGTTCGGTTACTAGTACTGTTAGGTTTGACCGCAGTGTTTCTTTCAGGATTTTTTGCCCAGCTTGCAAGTATTCTATTTCTCCTATATAAATATATCTAAATGCTGTGTCACATAAATATAAACTAGGTTCCATGAAATGTTTAACAGAGAACAATGAACACTGTTTAACAGAGTCAAAAGTCTGAAGTTTCGGGCTATTCAAATCCAAATATTCATCAGAAAGCCCATTTCCTGAATCAGAATGTGTATTAGTAATTATATGTATCTTGTTGAAACAGTACTCTGATCACACATTTCTAATTGTTTGTTTCTCATTTTTTTCAAACTATTCTTAAGATCTTGTTTGCATTGTCTAAGGAAGTGCTTTACATATAAGAGTGTTTTACATGTTGCAAATGCCCCTTCAAAATTTCTGTTGTTGATAGTGTTATAAACATTATCTCAGAGTACATGAAGGGTTCATATGTATGGTTAATGTTTCTGTGAGTAAATTGTTTTCTCAGGATTTTAATTTCTTTACTGAACGGATTTATTTCTCTGCGAAGCCGAACCACCAAATAGAGGTCGAATCGCTATGAGAAATCTCTCATTCAATTATATAAGCTTGTTGAGTGTTAACTCGCGGTATCACGGTGAGGGGGGTGGGGGCATTTGAATGCCTAAATGAACGTCTGAATTTTTTGAAATATTTTATATTGGGTGTAAAACTGACCACAATTTAATGTTTTCTGAGGTATGGAAATAAAATGCATGGATTCCCGGTGTCACATGCGGAAACGTCCTATAAGAAATTCATCCAGTGCCTCCCACTCACGATGTATAAAGAACTTTCTCGCATTGTTTTAAGGAAACAGTATCCCGTACTTTTTATACTACTTTGTTACAAGTAGTGTCCAGGCTTCCCGGGTTTCAAAAACGTATACTGAATTTTAAATTATGACCCCGATTCCCAGAAAATTTCTTTAGAAATACTAAAATATCCCGAAATTTTGACATGAATAACTATGGTTGGAATATCCGTCTGCAATCGGAGATTAACCAAAAAGTGTAAACACTACGGACGCTTATATCTCTGAACATGATAGATTAAATATGTAAGTAATTGATACATGTGTTTATAGGAAATGGGGTCCCATGTATATGAATAAGTAAAAATAATTTTAATATTTTGAATCGTTCCTTTCGTTTAACATTGCTTACTTTCGCTCCTCAAAATATCTTCTAAAACGTTAAAGCTGGGTATGAACCGTAAACGACACAATTTTTTAGTAGGAAATCCAGTTTCTAGATCAAATGGCCGTATGACTTCCCAGTATAGATAGGTAGAAATGAATGTCATAAAAATATTTTTCGTATTTCTATTGTATTATTATTGGAGCAGGACGTACAGAAATGTCTATAGTTCTGTAGTAAATAGCTGTATTTTATTAATTTATTAAAGGTTCAATTTAACGTTCATTTTATTTTGAATTTCAGTCTCTCTGTGAAGAAATGTCTTCAACTTAAGTGCTTCTGCCGGTGTAGATGGGATTGGATCGTCATGAATGGCCGACAACGTTGATTTTACTTTATTTGCAGGTACGTGATCTTTACGTTCACAGGTACGTTCTTTATTTTATGAAAATGCGTTTACAAATACTGTTATAATACGTAATTCAGGTTGAAAAATCGTTTTTAAGCATTCATATGTAAGCAGAAATTTTTAAATTTTCTTAACATTTTAAACAAATTTAAATCAATTGTTTTGAAATTTACCAAATCTATTTGAGTTAAAAAGCAAAAACAAGCTTATTAAACGAAATATACGGAAAAGTTAGTTTTTGAAACAAATTATAAATATTTTATAATTGTTCACCTTATAGACTACTGGTTTTACAAATTCACTGCACTGAGCTTGTACCTGTGATCCCATGTTTCAGTTTTATTGGTATAATTGCCTAAAGTAGCAACGCGCATTAGGTCGGCATGACTTAAGGAGCTTAGGCCTGGCCATGTCGGACCAGAAAACTAGTATAATATTACTCCTGGAATGGTCAAACCAGATTTATCAAAATTTTTGGGAATTTAATGAAATTTAAGACATGGAATTATAGTGTTTATGTTAGTTATGTAAAGATAAATATTTAAAAAACAATAAACTTTTATCTTAACTCCTTTTGCGGAAATGGTACAAATTTTTGTTTTTGACTCATTTGAATGCAAGTCTTTTTGGGCCTCACCGGACTGAAATCCAAGGACCTTCGATCTGGATCGGGGTGGGGGTTCTACATTTAAAAATTTCTTCGTGTTCAGAGCGGGTTTGATCACTCGCATTGTCAGGGCGGGGAGAGGGAAATTCCTAAATTTTTCGCTCGTTCAGAAGCAGACGTCTACACATCTGGAGGGCCATTTCCCCGATTTAGAATGCATAATGGTCTTTTCTTTTTACTTTCCCTGCAATACATGGTAATGTATAGGTAATGTATTGGAATCATACCGAAAATCACAACTCGAGTTTTCGACGGATCTACATGTTTCGAGACCTCTAGAATATGAAAAACCCATTTTTGGCGTGACGTCTGTGTGTCTGTCTGTGAAGATTTTGTATCCACTCTAATTAAAAAACTAATTGACCGAATTTCAAAAAATTTGGTAGGCATATCACTTGTGGCCGAATCTGGCGCTGATTAGTTTGGGGTACGATTCGGGATAAAAGAACCCGCCTTTTTTTGCGAAATGGCCCGCAAAGGCTTGTATCCACTCTAGCTAAAAATCTAATGGACCGAATTTCACAAAATTTGGTAGATAAGTCGCTTGTGGGTCATTCTGGTGCTGATTAGATTTTGGTACGATTTGAAAAAATATAACCTGCCTTCTTTTGCAAAATGGCCCGCAAAAATCGCCAAAATTTAAAATAAAGAACTACGTATTCTCAAATATATCCATTAAATGCTCGTATAATACGTAATTTTTAACGAAGGAAAGAATAAGACCAACCCCATAACACTAGGACTAGCCGTTCTCGAGATATTTTAGTTTTTCGTATTTTTCCTACACCATTTTTGAAAATAAGTCCAGTTTTCAAATGCGAACGAAAATTGAATTAAAAGTGAATTAAATTAAATTTAAATAAATAGAACTTGAATATAAGTCTGCAGGGAAAGTCATGTGCTGCCCACATCAGATTTTTTATCTTATTAAAGTAGTACACTAAATGCATGTTTAAAATTTTGTATTTTTACTCATTCTTCAACTTGTTAGTCGGTTTTTAAAGTCGGTTCAGAAAGTTGCTTTTGATACGATAGACTGCAGGAGCGTCATTTCAAGAAATTCTTAAGGACGGGATCCAAATCATTTCTTGTGTGTGTGTGTGTGGGGGGGGGGGGGTTAAATTCTGTAAGGAAAATTTCTGTCGAAACTTCTTATACGGGTGCCATTTAAAAGGAATATATTGGTGGTGTGCGCTGGCAAAAGCATTTGTTAGGGGAAGGAGACCAAACATGGATGAACTGTCATTCTAATGATAGAAATGTTTCGGCAAGGAAAATTTTATAAGAAGCAAAATAACTCGAAAATCCGCGAGGGGTGGCAGTTGACCCCTGCCCTCCTAAATACTTTTCCTGAGACTACAGTATTTTACAGAATTGCAAGAATCTGTCGATGTCAGGTTTCAAGCTATAACGCATTCAGATGTAGTGAAAAAAAAAATCATATGTTAACAGCAATCAACAATAACGAAGTTTTTCGACACATTATACATGTCATGTTCGATTACTACATTTAAAGTTTGCATAAACTTTTGTTCTAAGTAGTTCCTTATTTTTGATTGTGCCCGTGAGTCATTGAAAAAGTCACTTGAGAGCAGACTAGAGGTTTATGAATGACAGTGTGTGTGGGAAATCTGCTATAAATCTGCTATATCTGCTATGTGTGTGGGAAATCTGCTATATATCATTAGAAAACTACCGACTCGATCCATGAGAAAATTTTTGCTGATTCGGGGAAATTTCACATTTTTTGATATACTGACATATTTTTTCTGAAACTTGAATTGTTTTGCCCCTGCACTATTCTATCCACTTCATAATGCGAACTCCGCTCCTTCGTCTTTGACGGGTGCGTTCTCGGATAACAGAACACGCAGAGAACAGAAACTCTGCACACAGTTTCATCTCGCGGAACATTCTTATCTATCCCATTTTCACGTTATTACATTACATATTAGTCATTTAAGTATTCGTGACTATGTTTTTGTCTTCTTCGCGCATTTTCTTTGCCAACCCCCCAGATCGAATGTTCTCCTGGTTCTAACGCGCCGATCCATGTCTAATACTATGTTTGAGCGTAGATTGCATACATTAACTGGAGCGTTGCTCATCTCGACTTTCTCATATCAGAATCCATTTTCAGTGGCTTTTTTCTTTCTTTCAAATTTTAGATGAAAATTTTTGAAAAATCTGTATCGTGAGTCCGAATGAGTGCAATTACAGCGTGGTACCCTTCACTTTAAAGGGCTTGAAAAAATATTTCATTGGATAGCATAATGTACCCCTCGGAGGACTCGTGACTTCTAGAACAAAAAGAAAAAATGATCTCGCTATTTTTCTCGACAATGATTGAAACTAAGCCATAAATAAACCCTTCTAAGCATGATTGTCCCATTTTGCTCTATGCTGCTATGTTAAAAAAATATATATAAAATTTCGAATGAATTTCAATCTAGCTTTGATTTTCGATAACAAAGCTGAACATAAAGTTTCGTGAAAACACATTAACACATGGGGCAGCTATTGTTTACTCATTCACTCCAAAAATAGTCAACGTGAATAGTATAATCCAGTGATTACTAGGGATTTACGATGCAAAACTCTGATAAAAATGACACAGGAACATATAGGGCTGTGAATATATAGGCACGCCGGAAGCAGCTATGACTTATATAATGCTATGATTTTTTTTTTCTTATATAATACAGTGAATTTACTTCTTTCACAGTGAAAACACACTGTATAAGATTCACGGCCTTATATGTTCTGGTGTAGTTTTTATCAGCTTTTTGCATCGTAAATCCCGAGCAATGCCGGGTAATCGCTGCTAGATAATAATAGATGCCGGGTAATCGCTGCTAGATAATAATAGATGCCGGGTAATCGCTGCTAGATAATAATTGATACAGGGTAATCGCTCATGATCTAAGAAAGAATCTTCCTAATGAAATGCTGATAATCAAATAACCATTTTGATTTCTTAATACATTTCGTCGCTGAGTAAGCCTGTGAAAAATAAACCATGCTGATAGTTTCCATTTAAATTCATATTTCAAACCTGCGATTTTCAAAAGTGACTAATACGTTCAATAAACTCTCACAAAACTCAGGTTTAATTGACTTTCACGTTTTAAACCAACGATTTCCAACTTTTTTCGATGGGAATCATGGAGTTGGAGAATAGAACTCCTAAGAAAAAGTTTCGTTTTTTATTATCTTGATAACCCCTGGTCTTTGAAACTCGAAACTTGGACTATATTTATGAAGGCTATTTCAAAGCTGCCCTCAAAATTTCATTAAATTTGGTGCAGCTGTTTTCCCATGATGATGAGACAAACGAAATTTTCGTTTTTCATTAATATCGCGACAACCCGTGGTGTTAGAAACTCGAAACATGGGCTAAATTTTAAGTTTGACTATTTCAAGGCTACCCACCCAATTTCATCCAATTCGGTTCAGCAGTTCTCCCGTGTTGTTGGACCATACATACTTTTTTCTTTATATATATAGATTACGTAGATAAGAAAGTAAAATTGGAAAATAAAATGTAAACTAATGTATAAGAAAGAAACACGTTTTTCAGTGTCCTCTCTTACGCAGAAGTGTCGCACGGGAAGGTAGAAAAAAAATTTTAATGCCACGTAAAATGGAACCCAGATTGAGGAAGTAGACGAATGCAATTCAAAACAGTACTCCATCATTATCTAAAATGGATATTATGCGAAAGGGTCGAAACTGTTTTCATCCGCTTACACCCTCATTTCCCTTCAACCCTTTGGTAGGGTCCGTTTTAGATAATGTTAAAATTTATCGAGTATTGTTCTAAATTATTGGGTTCCATTTCGTGTGTGTTTAAAATAAAATTTATTTTTTCGTGCGCCCTTGTTATGTAGGAGGACGACATTAAAATTATTTTTCTGTTAATTTATTTACTATTTCCTCATAGAGATTCGCGTTAATGGAAGTTTCACTCCATTACGCGGACAATGCATTACGCATTTGTATTTTTTCACATACTGCTGTATAGGAGAAAGAATTGCTTTTCAAAATTTTAAGTTACGTACATGTTTTAAGACACGTTTCGGGTCATTGCGGAAGGTTGGCCATCTGTATACGTGTGTGTCTGAACAATGAACGTTACGAAAAATGAAAACACCTTGGACGCTTATATCTCCGAACCTAACGGGTTAAAATATAAATATTTTATCTTGTTCTGCTGGAAATGGGGCACTATTTATGAATATTCAAAAATGATTTCAATATTCATTTTGCTTACTTTCACTCTAATTATCATCTACGCTATAAACGATGTATGTAAATAATAAGTGGCAAAAATGTTCTGTAAAATAATGAGTTTCTCGTCCAATCACTTGTTTGTACAATGCTGTTATAGTTCTTGGACAATCGCCTTGTCAAGTTGAAGAAAATTGAAAATGCCCCTTTTTTGTAAAGCCTATATCTCGAAAACTAAAAGTGATAGCTGTGTAACTAAAAATGAAACATCCGTGGTTCTTTGAAAGCCCAATGAGAATCTATACTTGGATTTCGAGAAATGGTGGTTATAACTTATTTTAATAACAGTATTTTAATATTTTGAAAAGGTGGTTCTAATTTTGATATTTTAGCTTGCCATAAACGGACGGTAAGTAATGTGTATTCCTTTGAAAGCCCACAAGAATATATATGATTGGAACATTATCGTTTTGTGAAACAAAACGTTATTTATACGAAACCATTTCGACTCTATCGGACTAGAGCCACCGCCCATTTTTTTCTGTATAAAACCGATAGTTAGAATATTAATTATAGATTTTCAGATTTCAAAGAAAATTCGATGTGTCCAACACACGATTTTCCCTACATATTTGTTCATCGTGAGAAAATGACACAATTTAGAGGTTTTGGATTAATTACTAAGTTTATCAATAGGCTCTTTGGAGTTACCGGTTAAAAAAAGGCTTACCAACTTTGATAATTCGTTTTAGTTTTGAGTGATATCGCACCCCCTTGTGGAAATAAGATTCTAGCATCTCGCAAACGACTACTGAACAATATAGTGTGCATTTATTTCTGATTGAAGACGCACTTAAAAAGCATTCACTCATTTGATAAGAGGGAACATTTTTTTTCTATTTAGATCATAAGCATAAAATGTATTCGGTGCATGTTATTGTTCCGTTAATTTTCATTCCCTTCAACGTAGTTTTTTTTTTTTAAATATAAAATGGTTATTTCTGAAACAAATTTTAACATATATATTTTAAAATGATTATTTTCGAATTTCGAAAAGAGGCAATAAAAAAATGAACTCACGTTCCCTAATAAACAGTAGATCTCAACCTTCATCCATTTGAAAAAACTACCCATTTTATTCAATTTCTTTGAGAGGTGTAACGATACATGCGGAATAAAATGTAAATTTTCAATACCGAGTGAGAACAAACAGTTCGAGGTAAATCGTAAGCGTTGGTGTCAATTGATTTCGAATAAAAAGTAATGACAAGTCATTTGATAATATCAAGAATATAAATTTATTTTATGCTTTCACGTTTTAGATCAAAAAGAAAAATATCTGGAGAAGTCTTTTAAAAAGTTAAATATTAGCTTAGAAAAAATATATAGGTTTATAACAGTCTTTCTACTTTAGGTTCTAGAAAACTTTTTAGGGGATAAGGAAAAATAGGGACGGTAAATGACATGAAGTTTCCGATAATGATGGGATCTAAGATCAATCGGACAATCATTGAAAATAAATTTGAAATTTGGTTTCAAATTGAAGAAAAGCACCCCCCCCCCCACACACACATTAATTGTTATAAAGAGTGATTTAATATTTCACAGGGTGATTCCAATTAATCTACTGCAAGTCCAAAATTTCGACAATGGCCACTCAATTGTAGTTTGTTTCGAATCCTCTGGCTGTGGTAGAAAAGATGAGGTCAATTATATAGATTTGTAGGGCTTTTAAAGGGTTACAGTTTATTTGCTTATTGGGAGCATCTTTAATTGTTGACAAACTTTAAAAACGGAAATTCTCACTATTCAACTTGTTATGATAATTTCCAAAGAACTATAAAAGCAAATATTTGATCTAGAAACTAAACTTTCTACTAATCATTTTTGTTGCTTACTGTTTATAACTTTTCAGATTTTTTAGAATATATTTCGAATGAAAGTAATCCAAGTGAAGCGAAAAATCGCTCAAACAAAAAATGTTCATTATTTTTCGCAATTCAAAACATTAAAATATTCTAATTATTTTTGTGTATTCATAAATGAGCAACATGGATTTTTCTGACAAAAGAAGTATAAATTGTTTACATTTTTACTTTCTTTATATACATAATGTATAAGGAAAGTATTGTGACGGGGTCGAAAATTCGAAATAGAGTTTTCGACGGGAGAGCACGTTTCAAGCATCCCTGATCACGAATCAAACATTTTTGAAGTGATGTCTGTGTGTGTGTATGTGTGTGTGTGTGTGTGTGTGTGTGTGTGTGTGTGTGTGTCAGTGAGTCTGTGGAGACGATAACTGACGAACGAATGGACCGATTCGAACCAAATTTGGTACAAAAATCACAATCCGTAAACACTGGAAGCCTATTGTTTTTATGCGTAATCGAATGGTCAGAACCCCCCTAAATTTTCGAATAAAATTTTGAAAAAATCGTCAAAAAATCAAAACCACTAATAAAGTTACGCAAATAGACATTTCTTATGTAATTTTTCATTAGAAAACGATTGACATAAACTTTAGAACGCTAACATGAGCCGTTCTCGAGATATTGTACATTTTTCAAAAAAATTATTAAAAAGTCATATAAAATGAAAAAAAAAATATTTCTTATTGAGAAACATGTTCACTTTTCATATGTAATACCATGCGATAAATTGGGTGACATCATTCTCGTGTATCTATCTCGTTCCATTCATGAAAAAAGATACTTTGAGTAATACTTTTGTATTTGAACGCCAATAGTCATTTATCTGCTGTAAGAACAACTTATTTCTTCGTCCATAACGCTTGGCGAGATTTTGGCGACGAATTTGGCGGAATGTCGCCAACTTGGCGACTTTTTGAAATGTTGCCAAATTAACGAAAATCTCGCCAAATGGATAAAAATGACGCTAAATTAAAGAAAATGATGACTAATTGTCGAAAATTCAATATCTTGGAAAGAATATTAGTATCTACTATAAGAAAAACCTATTTTTTTACTGTAAAAGTAGTAAATTCATTACATTATATAAGGAAAGTCATGTGTTGCCCACATCAGATTTTTATACTTCGTTAATGGTCGTGAAACAATCATGTTCATTACGGTTATGATATACTTGCATGATTGGATCGTGATTATAATCATGTTAATGATCATGATAGATCTGAGCAATATGGAACATAACATAATATGTAAAAAGTCGAGTGGGGGCTTCTACTCCAAATACTTTAAATAAATTTGACTATAGAAAATAAATTTCAAATGATGGGCCAAAAATAATAGTGCTGGAAAGTCAAGGATGGGCTTAGCAGTGGTTCATTTAAGATTTACGATTAACAACATTTGTAATATTTCCTTTAATGCGAAATATTTTCTTCTCTGATTACATATTTTTTCTTTTAGTATGTGCTGGAGCTTCCAGGAAGTCGTCGACTGATGTGCTTGTCTCATTTTAACATTTAATCTGGAAGTGCATGTCCTGCGAAAATGAACCGTGAGTATGCTTGGAACATAAATTCCTAAATTTTCAATACGTAAGATAATGCTGCCTTCAACAAGAATATTGCCTGCAATAGGATTGGACAGGGTGGCCATAATTAAAGTAGAGGTGTTTAGAGCCCTATAGTGAGAAAACTGTTGGGCCAAACTCAACCAAATTTGCAGTCAATACTATTTAAAACCATGGGGTTTTGATTTTTAAAAGACAAAAAAAATAGTTCGAATTTTTGCCACCTCAGGGCCAAAGTGGCACTGTAAGTTCCATTTTTGGAGTAAAATAGGCATAGAAAGTACAGAAAGTTAACATTTCACAAGCATTTTGAAAAGGACATCCCATTTATATTTTATGCGTATTTAGTACATTTTATATTTACATTTGCATCTTACATTTACATACGTATGACATTAATTTTTATATTGGCATCATTTACATGTGTGATTCAATGTTTTCCTTGCATATGTTCCAAAAAGTGCATTCTCTGGACAACATTCTCTACGGTAGAATGCAGCAAATCTCCATTGATTTGCTTGACGTGCAATGTTATTGGGTCCTTCAACGTGGTTAAATTATCCACATTCCCTTAGTTATACCAAGCGCTTTACATGACCCCACAATCAAAAGTCACAAGCGGTCAGTTCAGGCTGGCCACTTCATAGGAAACGCTCGACTCATTATTCGGTTATTGGTAAATGCTGTCGTAGAACTTCCTGTACGCGCAATCCAATATGATGGGGTGCTCCATCCTGCATAAATATCGTAGATTCAAAACATCCACGTTGTTGAAGTTGCGGAATAACATTGTTCGATACCTCTCAGCATTCACGGAACCTTCTGTACTTCCTATACCTATTTTACTCCGCAAAAATCCGAACTATTTTTTTCTTTTAAAAATCAAAACCCCCATGGTCTAAATAGCATTTACTGCAAATTTGGTTGAGTTCGGCCCAACAGTTTTCTCACTATCGTGCTCTAAACACCTCTACTTTAATGATGACCACCCTGTATTTCAAACTACAGCCATCTGACTCGTGCTTTCTCAATGACGACTGGTCTCTGAATAGGACAAAGTGGTTGATAACCTCTTTTAATGGGTGGCACTGAAAATATATATAATTGTGTATTCTTTGTTTTGGAGCGGAAGAGTTTGAAAACTATTAATTTTTCACATTTTAATTCATTGTATTTGGAGGACACAATAATAGGCCAGGGTGGCTACGGAGCCTGAAAATCGGGGAAGCATCAGGGAATATCAACATTCTGGAAAAATCGGGAAATTCCTAAGAAAAACTCTGTAAAATCAGGGAATTTAAAATTATCAAGCCAATTGCAGCTTTCTTCCGACTCCTGACAATACACATGTGTAGAATATCTTATTCGCGTTTCATGTGACGGGGCAGCCTATTAGACATCTCAATAAAAAGAAGAGAGTTTTAAAGTGATCTCTTTCATCTCAATCGCTTTTAAAGTTGTCAAAATATTTCATATGACAGAAAAAGCAGATTATAAAAAAACTGTTTCTTCTTATACATAATTTTATTGCAGTAAGTGATATTTAACTATATGAATTCTTGACTCGATTTTACAGAAAACTGAGGTTTATAGCTTATCTAGAACTTTAATTTTGAAAGATTAATGTTCTTGTAATAATACTGTTCTTATGGCACACATACTATACTTTTTTTTCCCCCAATGGCCAGGCATTGACCAGGCATTTCCCAATGGCCAGGCATTGTCTTCGCCTATACAACGGCCAGAACAGTGAACCTCTTGGCCGTCAAAGACGTTGCCCCAGCGCACCAGTGGGGGTGGGAACACATTGCGCCCAACAACACAAACATCCATGTCTTACGTGGGACTCGAACTCACAACGTGGCGGCCGATCAATCGCTGGAAACGCTCGCCTTGACAGTTCGGCCACAACGTCGACTGAAATGAGCCAACAGTACGCGGTGTTCCCAGGTGGTCACCCACCCAAGTACTAACCGCGCCCGATGCTGCTTAACTTCGGTGATCTAACGAGAACTGGTGTTTTCAGCACGGTAGAGCCGTTGGCTACATACTATACTTTGATTATTATATTTTTCAATGCTGAGAGGAAATATATTTAATTATTTATTCTTAATGATCACTTCTCATTTTATTGACATTTTCATGCTTGTTATTCAGTAAAAGCAGATAGTGATACAAATTAGGGAATTTTTGAAGGTATTACCTAAAATTCGGGGAGATACAGGGACTTTATCTGAAACCTTGTAGCCACTTTGTAGCAGTTTTTATAACAATAAGAAACAGCACGGTATTTAGTTGCCATTAAAAGAAATAATAGTCATTTATTTTAAACACTAACAGTTAATATTTTAACTCGTTTCTAAAGAAATATTAACTGAAGTGTGGCTTAACTCGACTTTCATACCAGAATCCATTTTTAGTAACTTAGAAACTTTTAGCGAACGTTTTAGGAGTTTTTTAAAAAAAAAAATCGATATTGTGGGCTTGAAATTTTTTTTCAATCGATACCATACTTGACAATATACCCCCCACCACCACCCTCCAAGGGTGGGCAATAACGTCACGAGTAAAAAAAATTGTATCGCGGCTATTTTCCACAACAATAATTAAAACTGTGAAGTATTGTGATCATTGAGCCATCCATAGACCCTTTCCTGCATGATATGTCCAATTGTGTCCTATGCTGCCATGTTAAGAAAATGTGTAACTTCGAATCCATTTCAAAGTTTTAGTTCAAATTTAAAAATATTACCTAGTTCTAGATTTTTCAATAAAAAATCCAGATATAAAATTGCGTGAAAATCCATTTATGGTACATAAAAAATCGGCCACAGACTGACGGACACCACTCCAAAAATCACCTCCAAAACGTGTTCAGGAGGTTCTAAAATATATATTGATATGAAAATGTTTTGGGAAAAAGAAATGCCTTTTTTATACTATGTTACATAGTATGAGAAAGTAAAAATTTCTTGAGCACTGCTGAAAGCCTCCTTTAATTTCATTCCCGCTCGTCTTTGATTTTGTGGGTGTGGCTAGTCATGTCGAAAAGCAATGGCGAACGCGATCTAATTTGTTTCTTTACCCCAGGTTAATTTATTTTATTGAGAGTGAAAAATAAATTTAAATTCTATTTATATAAAACCAAATACATGTTTCTATTTTTATGGATGGATTCAAAGTTTTACAATTTATTCTAGTTGCAAGTAGCCTAGCCTAATTCGCGAAATTTTGGGAAGCGCGAGAAACATGTATTTATCTAGAACTATTTTGTACTATTCTTTATTTTTCATAGTCTTTTACAATATTATTAATGACAACTGCGCTTCATTTCCTCTTCTAAATATATATATATATATGTGTGTGTTTTTTCTTTTCAGGTTTTGAAGATCTAGAACGAGAGTTAAAGCGACTTCACCTCATAACATCGTTGTTTTCGTGCTGAATCTGTCTACGTATTTTGGAAAATCACCATGATTTGTGAAATAACGATTTAGGTAAATATTTGTTTCTGATTTTCTTTCTTTTAGCACATGGCAGTAAATCTCATACTAAGGACCTCGATCCCCTAGGAGGCTCCCCCCCCCCCCCCCGAAACTCCTCACAGGGAACAGTGAAATATTTCAATATTTGACATTTAAAAAAATGTAATATTCATAAATTATTTTTTTTTAAATTCCATAATTATTTAATTAAAGTATTCAATTATTTAAAGTTCATTTGCATAGATTTTTAAAACAAAAATAATTGATAATATAAGATTAGGTTACTGTGAAATTTAATGAAAAATACCTAACAGAAGTAATTGGATAAGGCGACATCCATAATATCAGGCCTATCACAAAAGCAGCATTGGTAATCTCAATTCCTTTTGCGACAATCTATATACGAAAAGATAATTTCATCATTACAGGTCATAAAAGTGAAACACAAGTCGTATCTTTCAACGGAAACTTCGGAGCAAATCTTTCGAATTAGCATTTCGAATACTCTACGGACATTGTTTTATGCAAATAGTGTTACGAAACGTATCCTCTAGAATCGTGTGTGTATACGCAGGATACAAGAACGAGTCCAAGTTTCTGGATAACTTACGCTTATCCACAAGCACAAAGTAAACAGGAACAGTATACAATCAAACAGCACTTAAACGCTCCACTCATTTAACAAAATAAGCGATATTATTCTCAAAACGTTGACGAAAGTCATTTCACAAAACGGCGGCTACTATTCTTAAAACATTGAGAAAAATCACAGTTCAACGTAGCTCGTGTCAAGTTCATTCGTCAACACTCCCGCAACAGAGGAGCGAGTCCTTTTTATAGTCTCTCCATAGAAACTTCTGGAAATATCTATATCTCAAAGAATAATCGTTCTATCGAGAAGTTTCTGGAACATCCCGGAAGTCTCCAAATTGGCTATAAATCGCCAAATCTGGCAACCCTTCTAACTGGGAAACCCTGGGCTCACGTCATGCACTGTATTTCCTTCGCCTGGCCTAGAATTCCTCTACTACAGGCTGACTTATCAAGCATATTGAAGCCCATAGGGTTCTATACTACAGTTACAAAAATTATAAAATAAGTGTTTAAAATAAATCCTTTAAATAAAAAAGAAGTTTCAATTAGAATATTCTAGAATATAGTTCGCACAAGTATGCCCCAGTATCGGGTATCCAATTATTTATTAGCCATTGTTTTCTTCTTTCTTCGTTTCTAGGAAACTGAAATAGCCTAAAATCCTTTCTAGAATGATTAGAGCACTTCGGCGCAAAACAACCACCCATAATTATTTCAATTATACTTAATTAAAAATACGAATGAAGCTAATGCTAATGGATTGCGCATTAAGCTAGAGTGGGCTTCAATATGCTCGATGAGTCAGCTCGTACATACAGGAGCCTTAGCCTGGCCTGCGAAAATGAAAGAGGAGGCACCAAACAGAAAATTGAGCGTTCGCAACAATATATATTTAAAAATATTCCTGCATCAAATTGTTTTTGCAGGCTACGACGGTTGTAAATTTACAACTGTTTGTGAATTTGTAGGTTAATATTTCATATATATATATTTTAATTTTTGCTTTATAAGCAAGTAAATGGAGTGTTTTATTATTTTTAATAAAAGTGTTCAAATAATAATGAATGGTCAATAAATGACGGTTGATCGTTAAAAACGAATGTTCTTGAGGAGCCTTGAATTTTCCTGAATTCGGATTTCAGGGGCCGTAATACGAAAATGTTTGAGAATCACAGCCATAGTGAATACATTGAAAGTATGTCTAGCCTGTTCTTACATGGTTTTTAAAATCTTTCTATTTTTAAAATTGTTTTAATTGAATATGTTTTTTAGTTTGAATTTATATGTCTATTTCTCTTACAAAGTTGCTTATTTTCAATCATTCTGCCTTCCCGTTACCTTGGTAATCAAAGGGGCTTTATATCTAATTTACATATAATATATTATTTTTCTTTGTTATTCGTAGCTTGTTAGTAACAGACAGTTTATACCGTATTATAGGTTTTTGGGGAAAATTTTCACTTTCGGTTTCTTTTTTTCATTTGAAACGTGTATTTCTCAAGATTGGCTATAGATAGAACTTAATAATGACTGCTATAGATTAAGCATCCCATTCTATAGGGGATTAAGAGACTCGCTAAGGATTTCCACTTCCGGTTGTAGAGATTTCCCTTCCGAATAAAAAATGTTTACATTTTCCAGGACACATGTATTTCTCGAAATCTGCTATAAATAAACTCAGATAATGACTAATCGGGATTCAGCATCCAATTCCAAAGGGGGAAGAGGGTTCAATCAAGATTTTCCCTTCCGGTTATTTTTCCAGTTTAAAAAATAAATTCTTAAAGCATTTATTTCTCTAAATTTATTGTAAATAGCTTAGATAATGAGTGATATGTATTCAACATCCAATTCTAGGAGGCATTCACTAAGGATTTCCGGTTATTATTTTTTTTTTTCATTTCGAAAATTTGTATGACTGTATGAAATATGTATGCAGAATGGAAGCTGCTGTCAGAAATGAAGCCACAGTATGAAGCTTCATAAATTTCACCAGTGGCGCACCCACGGGGGGGGCCGAGGGGGCCCTGGCCCCCCCCTTGGGCTGACAAAGCAAAACGCGAAGGGCGCTGTCAGCACAAGAGAGAACTAGGTCTGCCTTCGAGAAAGTATAAAAAAAAAACATTTACAACCATTATTGTAATAAATAATTTTAATCATTGTGAAGAAAACAATTCCAGCATATCCCAACACTTACACTGAATGTAATTATACATATAAAGCTCTTTATCGTACTGTACAAATTATAAATTAATTCGCACTAAAGGCGCCAATTCTGGAAACCCGTTCTTCTTAAGACGTTTCTACCTGTGATTGAATTTAACTAATGGACTCGTCCAAAATCACGTGACCCAAACGCGCCTGGTGCTCTGTTCTGGACGAAACTCTATGGGGGAAGCGGCTGTTCGCTCGAAAACTCGAGGATTTCGTTTACCCAGTGAGAAAATTGTGGAAGTGAATAAATAGATCGTGCCAACGCTTCGCGAATTAAGTGTTGCTGTGAGTTGAAATAAAGTGCGACGTTACGACACAAGGTGATAACAGTGAATTGGTAGTTTCGGAACGAGGGCCTGCGTGGTGAATAGCTGAATTTAATAATGGTCCTGAACTTTCAACTGATCTTACAGTGAAATGCATCTTTAACGATCAGTGTGTGTGTTTATGTGCGTATTTCGGCTATATAGCAAATTTTGTTCTTGAATAACTGAGGAGCAAGGTAAAAAAAAAAGACAATGAGTGAAAAACGAAAAGGGCTAGGCCAACAGACACTGGGAAATTATTTAAAAAAAAAAGTAAGATTGCAAATAGTGACGTTCCCAACGACGTTTCCCTGAGCTCTTGTTACATTGATGAGGCTGCAGTCGAAGCAAGCAACAGCCGTGACCCCGGGCTGTCTTCAAACGCTTGTGAGGAGGTAAAGGTAGGACAAAACACAATACCAAACACAGTTGAAATAGAAATTCTGGCTGCAGATATTTTTAATTATGTCAAGAAATCTAACCTCACAGATGAAGATAGGATAACAGCGCTAAAAAATCTTTGGGAACCATATGCAAATTACAGTTTTCCTGCTACTGTCACTAGTGCTGTATCAAGTCAAGGAAAACCTCACCACACTCGGAAGTTCTGCTCATCTTGGTTGAGTAAGCATAACTGGCTAGCTTACTCAAAGGCAGAGGACAGTGCCTATTGCAAATTTTGTGTTCTCTTTGCACCCCATGAAGTTGGTTTAAGATCCACACAAGCTACAGGTCAACTTGTTTCAAAAGGATTTAATAATTGGAAGAAGGCCTTGGAGAAGTTCTGTCAACATGAAAATTTTTTCTATCATAAGGATTCAGTTCTCAAAGCCGATGAGTTCTTAAGGGTCACGGAAGGAAAAACGGTTCCTGTGGATCAAGTAATGGACAGAGGAAAGCAAAAACAAGTTTTGCAGAATAGGGCTATTCTTAAACCTATTATCAAAACAGTGATTTTTTGTGGAAGGCAAGGGCTGGCCATGAGAGGGCATAGAGACTGTGGGGATTTGGACGTATTGTCAGAACCATGCCAATGCGAAGGAAATTTTAGAGCCCTTTTGCGACTCCGAGTTGATGCAGGAGAAGAAATACTGAAAACTCATCTACAAGGTTGTGCAAAAAATGCAACTTACATAAGTTGGAATATACAAAATGAGATTATTTCAGCATGCAATGATTCCATTGTGAAGCACATAGCAACTGAGGTGAATGAGGCCAAATGTTTTGCGGTTTTATGTGACGAAACCACAGATATTGCAACGGTAGAGCAAATGACACTTTGCGCTCGTTATTTGAAACGGTTTGAAACAAATGATAAGTATAAAATTGAATTTAAGATAGTGGAGAACTTCCTTAAGTTTGTGCCCCTGACTGAAACTACAGGTCGAGCAATTGCAGATGCTATTCTTAAAGGCCTTGCAGACTGCAACATTGATACGTCTTTCCTCCGTGGACAAGGGTTCGATGGAGCTTCTGCAATGAGTGGAGAGTACAATGGCGCCCAAGCAATTATATATGAGCAACACCCCAAAGCCCCCTACGTTCATTGTGCATCACACTGTTTGAACTTAGCCATAACTTATTCATCTAGAGTTCCGGATATCCGAAACAGCTTTGGAATAATAGGGAAAATCTCTAGTTTTTTCAACACACCAAAACGAAACCTTGTTCTCACCAGCAAAATTAATGCAGCTAATCAGGGAGAGACAGAAATCAGTGCCAAAAAACTGAAGAAATTATGCCCTACTCGTTGGGTGGAGAGACATGATGCCGTCACAGTTATGGTTTCATTGTTTGATCAAGTAATCGAGGCTCTGGAGGAGATTACTACCTAGAATGACAAGGAGACATCAACAGAGGCTCATACCTTGTTATGTTCAATGTTAACATCACAGTTTGTCATAGCACTTGTTTCAGCTGACAGATTACTCAGCTACAGTGTTCGTCTGAGTGAAAAGCTGCAGGAAGTTAACCTTGATCTGGCAACTGCTGTGAGTGACGTAGAAGACGTTTTGAAAGCTATATCTATAATTCGAGAGAACGCAGAGAACGAGTTTCACCATCTGTTTGAACAAGCTGTTAAGAAGCTGGAACAGCATGGAGAAAACATTACTCTACCACGCCGTGCCACCAGACAAATTTATAGATCAAATTTCAACGTACAGACTCCTGAAGAATACTACAGACTTTCTATTTTCATTCCATGGATTGATAATTTCATCACTCACCTCCATGAAAAATTTCTCAAACATAAGGAATTTCTACAAAGTTTTGCATCTGTCATTCCGAATGGAAGGCAGCCGACACTGGAAGAAAACGAGAGATTTGTTGCCTTATCAAGGAAATTTGCAGATGATTTAGGACCTAGATCAGATAATACTCTAAAAGCTGAACTACATCTGTGGTACATGAAGGTCTCTGCATTGAACAAGAAAACTAAAAGCCCAATCGAACTGCTTAACTTTTGTGACCAAAGGACTTTTCCAACTGTGTTTGAACTTTTAAAAGTGTATGCCACCCTCCCAGTATCAACAAGCAGTGCTGAGAGGTCATTCTCCACAATGAAGAGGTTGAAAACTTACTTGAGAAACAGTATGAGTGAAACCAGACTGAATGGACTGGCGTCAATGAACATTCACCGTGAAGTGGAAATTGATCCAGACCAGATAATTAATGCTCTGGCTACAAAGAAAAACAGGAGGCTGGACTTCGTTTTATAAATATGTATAGATCATAATTGAATAATATAACAATATGTAATCATGAGAGAGTGGTTGAAAACAAGTATACAGTATAAGCAGACCAGAACAAATAATTTTATCTTCATCTATTTCTTAATTTGTGTTGTTTTGTATAAATATCTACTACTACTTCTTCTAATCATTCAATTCTCTTGCACTGCACTAAAGAATTGTTAGTAATTTGATAAAAATAAATGTACAAAAAAAGACAACCGCCTTGTTAATTGATATGGCCTCTGATCATTTTTTCTCGGAAAATTTATCGAGGAGTCATCCTCTTTCATAAAAATTTTGTGCACCAATGGCCCCCCCCCTTAGGAATATTCTGGGTGCGCCACTGAATTTCACACAGCTTCATAAATTTCTTGCCTTCAATTTCTTTAATGTATTGTTTTTAAGCTTTTATTAATTTCAGAGTTGCTTCATTATCCACGAAAATATTTTATAAGTTTAAGGTAACTATTTTATTGGAAGTCTCTTAGTTTCTGCTTGATAAACCGTGGTATTATATCTGATAATTGAAATGCCTTCCCAAGTACTGTTTAGTGATTATTTTTTATGATTCATCCTGTCTACCTGCTTTTTCTTTCATTCTGGAGCCATCTCAAAATATTTCCCACTTTGTACTACTTTTATAGTTTATTATGTCTTTTATATATATAAGTATAAAGGTATGTGAAGTATGTATCCCCCCCCCCCTCTTTTTTTTATCTTGTCTGGTTTGAATTCAATGTTTCCAAATGTGAATTTTCTTAATTTGCGGTATTTTGTTTATTTGTTAACCATTTCTAAAGTTAAGGTATTCCAGAGAGAACTTGATCTGCTTGCTGCCTTGGAGGTGGTCCTATGGCGCTGGATGCTCGCTAATAAGGCAAGCTTTTGGATTGAATCTGCCTTTATTGCCTTTCAGTATTATGTTATCACACACACAGTCATACAGCCAGACGTCCCACTGCCGATTTGTACAATTCTTCCTTTCAATCCCCAACAGGGCCGTTTATGACCCTAGTGGATGTTGGCAAATGGATAGGGGCCATCTCCTGGGCTTATGTTTTTATTATAAAAGTTTTATGTGGGGGGGGGGGGGGTGGTAGAATTTACTTCTGCCTAGGAAAGAGTTCGACTCTAGTCCCCCGGATACCTTTCTAATCTTTCGTAAGCTATTTGTAATACTATTTTATTATTCCTTTCAAATGATATAGATGTGGGGTCCTTCTTTACATTCTTATCAATAATTATTCAGAGATATTTGGTAGGATCTTGATTTTAAGTAGTCACTCAGTTCCAGTCGAATTCATACGGCTGTGCCGCGGTATTAAGTTTATGATATCATGGAACAGCTGTCGTCGGTCTACAAAATTCATTTATGGGTCGCAAATGGCCGCGGACCAAAATTCCTGCACATCTTTAACCATTAAAATCGACATTTCTTTTTTTAGTTTTTCTGATTCTTCCGTACTATGGGATAAATAAACCACTCGTATACGCATTTTTTAAATTGAACCGCTTCTCCCTTAGTAGTGGATGATCGAGTCACTGGGTTGTCCTACTTAAATTCAGCATTGTAAAATTTATATGAATTGCCATGCATTTTAACAGAGAGCTTAAAAAAAAAAATACCCATAAAAGGTTTAGATATCCTTTTAGCTTTAAAATTCATCGGTCCACCTTCCCTTAAAAAAATCCCACTCAGGTGATACATTTAGCGAAATATCTCAAACTTGGTGATTTTTGGTAAATGCTGTAAAATAAACGAAAATCCAATGGCCCAGAAAGTTAAGTGTAAATTCTTTGATAATCCCCTTCGCTTTGTGAGAATTATTAAATTAATCTTCTTGATTTTAAATAGAGTGAGTTTCGCGGACTAGGTGCGATGTAGTAACTGTTTCATTAGGTAATCTTATAAATAATATTGATCAGATGTGCGTAGGATTTTGGGAGAGCAAGGGCTGCAGGTTGTCGGTTAGATGGCCAGCGTTTGCATAACTTTTTCCTTCAAATAGCATACTTAAGATCTAGCTAATAAATATTTGAATGTTCCAAGTTTTTAACAAGTTCTTTAAAATTCAAATAACTTTGCAAAATTTTAAATGCATATGATTTTCTTAGCATGCAACCTAAATATAACGCGAATTCGGTGAGGGTGTGGCAGTCTGCCTGTAATCGGCATCTATCTTTTCTGTATTTGACAAAAAACAAGATTTTTAACCTGGCTGCTATTGCAAATAGAATTACGATAGAAATAAACAGATTCAAAGCAAGGTTTTGTTTAACATGGGAGTAAAACTTTTCGTTCAGACCAAACAGCCCGAGCAACAGAAATCTTTTTTCGTTTTGAATATCTAATACCAGGGTTGGAAAGATGCTTCTTAAAAGTATCGCAGATAAAAATTCTAAATTGCGTATATCAATATGGAATGTATTTAGAGAATTCCTTAAAACACACTATGTCCTAAGCGTGATGCTCGCTTACAATTTTTTCTACGTTAATTAAGCATTTTATTAAATTATAGTATACCGCCCTCTTCAATGTATCATTTCACCAACTTTAAATACAGTAGTGCCACATTTACTAACCCATTGCTATATTATACGTCTTTATGAACGAAGTATATGCTAGTAAGTTGCAAAACAGTTTGGTGTCTTAACAAGTACGAATTCTCTATCCATTAAGCAAATTATGTTTGTGAATACTAGCTGAACTTAATATTCCTTTTATTTTTACAGGTTTTGGACTGCTACTATTGTGTGTTAATTTACTCAGCCAGTTTATCTGATTAAGAAAACCAAAGTTATGTAACACTTCAAAGCAAAAATAAAAAGGTTTTATGTATTTCATGGTGAAGAACTCAAGTCTTTTCGATGGGCTGCCCAATAAACGTCTCATTATTACGAAACTTTCGTAGCAATGAGACGTTTATTGGGCAGGCCATCGATTTAAATAAAGAGGGCTCGGAAAAATCCCCTAAGTCCAGACGCATGCGCACCAAAATGGAGCCTTTTGCGCATGTGCATGGATTTTTTTTTTTTCGGACCCTCTTACAACTCTGACTTCATTCGTTCAATTACTAAGTGAATGGGACTTTTATGCGCATGTGCGTGGACTTAGTATTTCACAAAGATCGAAAGTCGGCTAGAAGCAATAACTCTGATTAGATTACATGGACTTTTTTTTATCTATTCAATTATTGAATTTCAACGCGCATGTGCGTGGACTTAGAATTATTTTTTTTTCAAGCCTACTTTCGGTCTTTGTGAAATACTAATTGATTTACATGGACTTTTAAGTTATTCCTTGTCATATTTTACCCATTGGATGAAAAACAATTGCACTTGTAAATTTCAACGGTTTTTATTCAACTCAAAAACTTACAGGGTTGATATACATTTTTTGCTTCTGCGTCAGTAAATTTCACAAGGACTTCATGAAAAAGCACTGCACCTCTAGAAATTTAGGAACGATATGGCTGAAATGAAACAAACTTTAAACATTTGTTTTAGAAGAAATATTTTTAAATAGATAAAAGCAAGATACATCCTGGAACTTAAAAAGCCCCATCAACAATAAAAACTTTTATAACAGTACTAGATAACACTTAGGTTTTCTTAAAAATGCTCTACAAAGATAATATTTTATCAACATAATGAATGTATCATTTTGAACCATGCTAAACATGTATTTTCAATTCTACGAAATTTCTTTACAAACAGCATGCTTTAGAGCAGAAGCTACCCAAATGCACTCTAATCATTTTTAAAAAGCTTATTTACGATTTAACTGAAACACAGAAGTTTGGACAAACAATTATTTTAAACCTGTAAACCTCTGAGTTATTGTGGCATGGGCTTCTCTGCTAGAAAAAGCATAATTGTTCTTGCAAAGACTTGAACAATGCAGCTAAAATATTCCGGGCACTTATTATATAAAATAAATATTTCTATATAAACAAACTTCTAAAATATGTAAGTTAAAATAAACTTAAGATATGAAAATTGCATTTAAATGAGTCTGAAAGCCTCATCAGAGACCTTTGACGAGATACAAGTACATTGCTGCTTTTATATTCAAACATCAATGGCCGATCGATAGAAGAAATACATACGAAATGAAAAAACATAAAATAAACAGCCAATATAAAACCACAAAAAGCAAGATTTTTAAATGTTTAAATATGCAGATGGTGATTTCACCTTCCTGAAATATGAGATAAGACGCCAGGCAAAGCTGAGTTTACGAGCAGGGTCCAAATAAATAGAATCTCGATAGAGATAAATAAACAAAGATCCAAATAGCAGAATATTATGGAATTAATTTCAGCAAATTAAAAGAAAAGTTTTATCAAAGGAAGGGGACAAAATGATTAATGACAGTTTGAGATAAGACGTAGGAAAGCTCTGATTTTTCATATCACGAGCATGTTCAGATAATCTACAGTCCTTTTAGTACTATCAATATAAAATAAGTTACTACCGTCAGGAGAAATAAGGGGACAAGGTACACCCCGGCCTGGCTTAAAAAGATTCTTTTAAATTTATGGGTCCGGGTATGGCTAAACGTAGTAACTGTAGAATGAAGGTTTAAAATTAAATTATCGACAAAACTTCACAAGAGGGTGAAATATCTTAGGATTGTAAGGAAGACTGGATTTAGAAGGCAAAAAACATCGGTAGAGAGGCAAGAGCAGATTTTATAAATAAACTCATAGGAGTAGACAGTGCCGCACGTCCTAGGGTAAATTTTATTGGGTCACTTGCACAAATAATAGAAAAACAGACATTACAGTCACGATTAAAATAAGCATAGAAAGCAACTTTTTTAGAGAAAATACGGTGGAAAGAATTAGCCGGAATCAGTTAAGATGGGTTTACGAAAGACAAGAGGTAAGAGAACCATTAGTATCGCGTGAGACTAAATATAAGTCAAAACCCCTCCACACTTATGTTCAACAGCAAATAATGAAAGGGTAGAAATCATTAACACAATCATCATTATCACATCCATGATTTTCCCTGACAGTAGTTACAAATTTTATATTGGTAGTACAAAAAAGACTATCTTTTGAGCATGTTCACGATATCAAAATTAAAAAAACTTTTCACCGCCTTCATCTCAAACTGATATTATGGATCATTTTGTCTCCCTCTTTGATAAAACTTTTCTTGTTACAATAGTCCCCGTAATATTCTGCTATTTGAACCTTCGTTTATTTATCTCTATCGAGATTCCATATGCAATTTTGACCCTACCCAGTTTTTGCCTGACATTTTCTTCTAGATTGCATGAAGGTGAAATCATTCATTATCTGCTTACTCAAACATTCAAATATCTTGATTTACACATTTTTCAATTTTACCGTATATAGTTTTATAGTTGCTATGTTATGTACATTTTAAGATTTTCACTTTGTACGCATTTCTTTTACCGATCGGCTGTTAATAATATGCAAATTCTGCTCGTAGGTTAAGTAAATATGAAAGCACCAATGTACTTTTATCTTGTCATAAGCTTCTGATGAGGAGCGTATAATAACGCTCGAAAGCGCACAGTCTCATTTAAATGCAATTTACTTCTTTTAAGTTAAACAGATTTAAAAATAGATAAAAAGTTTATTTTATGTTTGAGAATGGATGTTTCGCTTTATTGCAATTATAAATATTTTTATTACAGACTCATTTCAAAACTATTTATTTCTTATTAAAATTATACGAAATAACGGCACCTGTACGACCCCCATTGGCACACTTTAAAAATGGTTGCTATTTTGGCACGATCGAAGCACAAATGTTGGCAATAGATGAAAATACATAAAAATTATAATTTAAAATGCTTTCGTTTACTTTTCAATAATTTAAACTTCAAAATCATATTTCTTACTGACATATTAAATTTCAAAAATTATTTGCTTATTTTCAATTACTTAAATTAAAAAAAAAATGTATTTACTTTTCAATAATCTAATTTGTAAAGCAATATTTTTTTTTATTTTCAATAGTTTAAATTTGAAAACAGTTTTGGTTTACGTTTGATAAGGGTCATTCCATGTCAAATCAACACAGTCATTATTCTCACCAGCTCACATTTTTATGAAATTCGGTGAATTAGTTAGACCTACTAGGAAAGTAAAGACACAAAATTTTAACCTCCTGGACTACTTAGTTTTTTAGTTATTTGGATTTAAAAATGACCGAAAAAGCAAAATTTACCCTCCGATGGCTACATTTAAATTATCATAACTACTGTTCTAATTGATGTACAAAAATAATTATGGTATCGTTTTAAATCTCTTTAAATAACGTTTAAAATGATGTTTTTGGGGAAAAAACATTCAAGGTCATAGTATTTGACCTCGAATTGTTAAAAATCGAATTTCTTATTTTTCACTATATTTTTTCCCTGAATACTAAACATCTTAACTACATGTATACCAATTTTCAAAATGGGCACTCAATGGGATCACACAAAAAACATATTAGAAACGAAAATACAATATTTAAATATTGACATAACTCTTTGACAGTTTTATTTATTTATTTATTTTTATAATTACGCTCCAGTTTTTGATTTTGTTGATAAAAATACTATACTATTACAAGCATTTGGCAAGTTGCTTGATTCAGTATTTTATTGGATTGATTTGACAGTTCTCTAAATAGCCTACCAAAAATAACCAGATTTATCCATAAATAGCCAAATATAGCTACAAATGAAATTTTCTAGCTATAAAACAATAACTAGCTATAAAACAACTAAATTTGCCAATTGGTGCCACCACTGGCACATCCTTACTTTTGGTTTGCAGTTTGGGTTTTAGTTTGAATTAGAGGTGATTGGTTGATTCAGATGGTTTTGGTTTGCAGTTTGGGTTTTCAATTTGAGTTCTAGGTTGAAAAGTCAAATCACATATAAAGCTTTTAAAGTATATTTATGGTGAAATATTGCTACATTGCTACTACAATTTACTAGAATTTGTGTAAATATTTTTGTAAGAATTTAATTTTTAAGTAAGGAAAATTTTATTATGAACAAGCAAAATGTTGCAATCCTCTGGGAAAAGAGAAACATTCGTGCAAAAGAAACAGTCTACGTCCTGTTTCTAAGTTGATTTGCAAAAAATTTCCCGAATTTGTTGGACAAATGATATGTGCATTAACAGATGACCCAGCTCTATGGAATCTAGGTCCAAAGAAGACCTACCACTTGGACTAAGTATGCAAGTTTGTGATGATGAACTAATGAATTTAGATCGTGAAGAAGCACTAGATTCTTTAAATCGTAATCTGAATGTCTTGGGAGAGTCACCAGTAAGAAAAAACTGAAACAACATAAATATCCAAAAGAAAATTCTAAGAGAAGATAGGCCTTGCAATGCAAAAGTTGTTTAAATTAGACACGACTGATGATGAGGAAGTTAAACCTGTGGAATGTGAAATGAAATGTCAATTGAAAGAAAAATTTCTTACGTCAACGAGCCACAGTGCAAAGCTACAAATTCTTACTATTTTGTCAAAAACTTGGAGCATAAGAAACATTGAAAGAGAGTTTAAAGCTTCTAATTTTATGGTGAGAAAAGGAAAACAACTAGTAAACGAAAGACAGATTTTATCACCACCCAATCCAAAATCTGGAAAGTCATTAGTCGGAAATGTAGCTAATACTGAGGAATTTTTTGAATTTGACATTGCTATCAGAATAATGCCAGGCAAAAAAGATTGTATATCTGTAAAGCAATAAAATGAAAAGCGAATATGTAAACAGAAAAGGCTTGTGGAAGGTATATGTAAACAGAAAAGGCTTGCTCATGGGAAAAACCAGTAGTAATTTAATTTAAGATTGTATATAAAACTGCAGCATTACTAAAAAAAATAAAAAACAGACAAACAACCTGTCAAAGGGTTATGTCAATATTTAAATATTGTATTTTCTGTTTCTAATTATTTTATTTTTTGTGTGATTCCATTGAGTGCCCATTTTGAAAATTGGTATACATGTAGTTAAGATGTTGTAGTATTCAAGGAAAAAATATAGTGAAAAATAAGAAATTAGATTTTTAGCAATTCAAGGTCAAAGGCCAAATACTATGACTTTGAAATGTTCCCCCTCCCCCTCCCCCCCAAAAAAATTCCATGTGTTTGGTATCATTTTAAAGGTCATTTAAAGTGCTTTAAAGCGATGCCAAAATTGTTTCTGTATGTTAATTAGAACAGGAGTTATGGTAATTTAAATTTTAAGCCATCCGAGGGAAAATTTTATGTTTTCGGCCATTTTTAAATGCATACAACTAAAAAACAAATAGGCCTAAAAATTTAAAATTTTGTGTGCTTTACATTGTTAGTAAATCTAATTAATCCACCAAATTTCACAAACATCCGAGACGGTGCGGAAAAAAAATTACATTTTCTTGCGTTGATTTGACATGGAATGAATGACTCATAATTTAAATTTGGAAACTAAATAATTTAACTTTGTTTACTTTCTATATGTATTTAAATTTAAAAATCCTTTATTTATTTTTCGATATTTTTACATTTAAAAAAGTAAATTATTTATTTTTTTGTCATCTAAATTTAGAAACTCGTGTTTACTTTTTAATATCTAAAATTAAAATAAAATACAAACATTTTATTTAAATGTGGAAAAGCTTACTTTCAATAATTTAAATTTAAATCCTATGTTCACATAGCCAACGTATAGACACATAGAGAACGTTATACATGCAGGAAGATCGAGAGAACTGCACGTAACGTAAGATGTCACATATCAAATAGGCCATATATGATGATCAGTTTTATATTTGCCTACCGATATTTTTATTTGGCTACAGATATTTGGAGGTGGATAAACTGCACAAATACGTTATTTTCTCTATAATAAAAAGTTCGGGTGGTCACGATCGCTCTATTCCCATCATTGACTTAAAGAACGACGTCAGTGTTTTAACGATGGGTTTTGCACGAGTTGCTACACGTACAAAATTATCTTTACTCGACTAAAAAATTATTCATTCATAAAGCCATTTCAATTACTGCTGACGAAAATAACATTTTATATCATTAAATTCATAGATATAACTATTTCAGTACACTTTAAGTGGCTTATTTATGTATCATCCTCCAGAAGATGTTAAAAAAATATTACCCTAGGTTACTGTTGCACCGAACATTTGAAAATGTGTATTTAAAACTTTGGATTAACTGATTACGTAAAACTGATCACGGAATTGATTACGTAAAATATGTTATAATAGACTTTTTGACCTCTTTCCTACCTTACGAGATATATTCGGCCTTGTTTGGATTCTTATAATCAAGAACGTTTAATTTTCTGCTGCTTTTACTTTTTCGTCGGAAGCCCAGGACTGTAAACTTTACGTGACATAAGAAATTTCTTTTAAAATGATTTTTATAAAGTTAAAAATTGAGTCTCCTATCCTTAGTATAAATTAGTAAAATTTATTCTTCTCGAAAACTATTTTGAAAAACTTAATTTACATCTATCCAGTGGCGGCTCGCGTATAGGCACTGTGAGAGCGACAGTGCGCTCTCTCCCTCGCGAGCAGCTTCCTTTGTGCGCATGCGCACAACAGTTCCAACATCACGCTTCACAGTTCCAGCGGCATGGTGTTTGACTATTGTGCACGTACACGAGGCTGCGAGAGAGAGAGAGCACTGTCGCTCCCGCAGTGCCAATACGCGAACCGCCACTGCATCTATCTAGAATTTTATCCAACTTAGCTTAAATACAGCTTATATTTATATATGAAACTATTCATATTAAGATTCGTATAACTAAAAATACATCCACACTGCCATTTTGGCCGGCCGTCGAAACAGTTACCTTACACGTTTCTGGTAGGTCAGACTGTCTGGGTCTCAACAACAACACTGCCATTTTAGAGAAATTTGGCTAACGATTTTTTATTTAAAGGTGTGTGTGTGTGTGGGGGGGGGGTGAAGTTCAGATCCTCCCTTTTAAATCTGTTCCTTGCTCGCACCGCCTATGGCAACTTCACACCGATCAGGATTGAATGGTGAATTGGCCCCAACCTTACTTGAACTTTTCTAGAGGTAAAGTAGGTCCAACATTTTTATGTTAAACTCGAAATTTGAAAGAAAAAACAAGGTAAATCTAAATAACGATATTTACATACCAACAGTTTTTTCACATCATAATAGACTCCATAAAATCAGCAAATCAACATGCGATTCCATTTTTTTTTATGGGCTAGAAATCATCCGTCTTCATCCATTTCAGAACCTGAAATAGCATTGTCTACTTATACCACCAGCATTTCGAAGATAGCTATGTTAAAACTAATAAAAATTCAACTGAGAAAATACATTTAACAAAATATAAGACTTTTATCTTCTCCCACTGGTTCTATCTTACTTAATGAAGGGATATGTCTGTAGTGGGAAATCTAAGCGTCATACGACCCTGAAATTTAGTACACGTGTACTCCAGAACCCGAATCAAGTGCATCTCGGCATTATTTTTTTTTTTTTAATTTCGAATTAGTTTTTCAGCCATTTTATTTATGTTTTAGCATTTTCACGCAAATCTGTTGCTTATAGCGAAACCGAAAATATTACCACAGAGTTTCCATCTCGACCCCGTCGAAAAACATCGAAAATTCTCTTTCAAACAAAGTTTGAACGGGGGTCCAAACGATAGACAAATGTCAATGCATTTTTAAAAATATATACTTCCCGTGTGTTTCAAATCTACCCAATTTTTATATTACGATATACAGAAATTAACTTTCCATCTATTGTTCTGTTTCCCCCCCCCCCCCCTTTCTTTTCTTTTTTCTTTGCAGCATGTGTACGAAAATATTACTATCACACATCACTCCAGAACAGAAAATTCATAATATTCATATTTCCCATCCGTTGATGATTTATAATTTTTTTTCGAGGCATATCTTTGATTATTTTGATCGAATCTCGCAGGCTGTCGGATCGCTCAGAGGTCGAAACAGAGAAACCACTTGATGCATGCAGTGGTCGGAAGTAGCGCGCTACAAATAGCGAAACTACAATAGTCACTACTTTTTCTCGTAGTTTGTGGTGTAACGCGCTACTTTTAAAAATAAGTAGTGTAGCGAGTAGCGCGATACAATAAATCACTAGTGAGTATCGAGTTTGGACTCCACTTCTAACGTCACTTCAGTAAACAAGCAAGGTGCCATTCTGCATATCATGGAATCACCCTTTCTTTATTTGTATGAAATTGAGTGCTCTGTGCAACAATGTACGATGAATGGCTGCAGGGATACTGCAGGGTTAGGAAGGTCATTGCCTCATGAAGTTGATGTTTTATATGGATATATTCAGACGTGTTATTTTCCAAAAGATCCTCCTTATATGATTGCAATTTTGAGATGCAAATTCTACTAAAAATGAACAAATAATTTTTAAATAAATAGTTTTTACTTTTATACTTTTAATAAATAAAATGGATACATGTCAACTTTAATTAAACTTTAAAACCTGTTTTTGGTTGTGTTTGATTTTAAAGTCCTTTAATGAAATCTCCTTTCCTCGACGTACAAAAATTACACGGAACATCACAATGTTCATCAGTGGACATTGTGATCACAAATGTCCTTTATTATTCCGGACATCACAATGTCCTTCATCAGTGTTGAAGCTACTGATGAAGAACATTGTGATGCCCGAAAGTGCTTTGGCCGCGTAATTTTTGTACGCCGAGGAAAGGAAATTTTATCAAAGGACTTTAAAACCTATTTTTGGTTATCTTTGATTGTAAAGTTTATGCGTTTATTTTAATTTACTCTTTACAGAAGTGGGTAAAAGCGTAAAGATTGATTGGTAAGTTGATCAGTCAATTTTAATTATTCAGAATAAGTATGTTAAATGAATACAGTACACCCATATCCTCAATTTTTTGTGAAAATTGAAGCTGTGGCAAAATTCGTTTTTTAAAAGTAGTTATGTAGTGACTCCATGTTAAATGTAATTTGTAGTCGCTACTTTTTAAAAAAAGTACTTGTAGTTAACTACATTTGTCACAGTGTTGTAGTAGAACACTACAATGATAAAGTAGTTTTTCCACCCACTGTTTATATGAACGGTGTGTTGAATTGTGAGCCGTTGTAAGGTCAATCGCTATTCTCATATTTTATGCTTTTGTGGAAAGCGCTTGAGATATGATTCGTTTAATTTTCGGAGCCATTTCAAATCGTGTTCGAATGTATTATTCGAGCAGCGGATTTAATTATTTATACGTAATGGATGTTTATTTAGAACACGGGCAACGTCGGCGGGTATTTCGTTCTAATACTTTAATAAAGAAACGTTTTCCAAACTGCATCTCTCGAGATGCAGTTTGGAATTATATGTTTCGCAGTAAAATCAGAATTTTAAACTAGCAATCAAGAAACAAGTTTTAGGATCCACACATTCATTTAAAATAAAAGTAATAAAAAAGCACTAAAACGAAAAAAAATTCTCACATTTTTATCTCATGTCACAAAAATGGGTGGCTAGAAATGACAAAACTAATATTTTTCCTTTCAAAATCTGTGTACTCCAACTATAGATTGAGTGGTGTATGAAATCAAATATTCCATACACCACTAAATGTATGAAATCATTCATTTCATACATTTAATGGCAGTAATGATTTATATATTTAATGGTGATATTTTGCTTCGAATTATAATGAAATATTAGATTTAGAAAATTCCCAAAGCCAAACTTTTATTGTACGAGATGAAAATGCGAAATTTTGTTTGTTTTAGTGCAGTACTTTAAAATAAAAGTGCGGATCAATAGATGAATTTCAATGCGACATCACGATCAACACCATCTATAACTATTATTATCATTAACCATACATATCTAGGATTTCGGAAGTGGGGGGGGGGGGGGGGGAGCGGCGTAGACGACGGAATGGAAATTTTGCAGTGTTAAATATCGTTTGACCAATGTAAATGTTCAGCCATTGTATTCGTGCGTGGGGAGGGATATCCCGTTCTTCTTTGATGACACCATTGACGTTGGAATGAAATTGAGAGAAAAATAGGCGATGTTTTGTAAAACCAGTGGCTTACATAAATTATTTGTTTTTGTTTATTATCTAAGGTGTCCAGCTCACCTAAAGGGTGTAGAACAGTTACAGGGGACGTCGGGGAAAAACACAGGAAAACGATACACAAATACATTGCCGGCCGTCCAAATAGTTGCTCTTAGTCCTTTGGACGAGTCGGACGGTCTGGGTGTTCAACACAAATACATTGATAGACAATATTACATAGACATACAATGACAATACATATATGCATATATAGACAAAAGATACAAAATACGTTACATTTTTGTGAAACAAAAGCATACCAAAACAATTAAATAAAGTAATCATCGTAGGTACAAATTTTAGTTACAATTAGAGGCTATTTAACCAAAATAAAACCTAATAATAAAACTTTTAAGTTCAATAGAGCAACGATGTAAATTTAAACAAGTAGCAATCGAAAATGGAGGGGGGAAAAAAAAACCCCGAAGGAACAGCAATTTAAAAAGAAAAGACCTAAAAACAAGAAACATGGCAATAGAATAAGTTAATGAAAGAAACAAATGATACCCCATTGATGGCAAAAGCATCACGACGACTGCAGGTAATTGCCGGACCGGCGTGGATTATAAGAGCAGGGTATAACAAATTGTACGCATACGAAAATTAGAAATTTCACTATTTATATCAAAAAGAGTCGCTGGACTAATTTTGCTAGTTGCCATGCTCCGAGTACACAAAGCTTTACTAGAAGCAATACATTCTTTTAAAGATTCAAATTGTGTTTTGACATTGAGTCGCAGTTTCAAATGCCTACATCAGCGGTTTCCAGGTAATAAAATATAAACGACAAAATTAAGAATGCTTGCACAAAATGCATATAAGGTTTTGAGTTTTGAATAGAATTATTTTCATATTCAGACAAGACTGCTCAACTTTTTTGTATTTGCGATCTACATTTCTTTTAATGTAGTGTCAGCGCGATCTACATATATACGGGAAAAATAAGAATCTGACGCATACCGTTCAAATATAACATTTACTAAACATTTGAATCAAAAGTCATATAATTTATGATCTAATTAAGGATTTACAAAATTAGGAATAGTAAATATACTAACATAAGATAAAATGTTATTGAGAAAGCTGGCATTGCCCCAGATTTTGTAATATTTTCAAAGTCGGGATTATACGATGAAATCGTAAATAATGATCAATATGTTCATCACTTAAAGTATTTCCTATCTTCGATTTTAAAGTCTCTCAGAGTCAAGATCTGTTATTTATTGTACGTATTAGCCAGAGTCCATTAAAGCAGGAGTCCATAAATCTGACGTAAAACAGTAAAACGGCAATGAAAGTTTATGATCCTCAATTTTATGTCTAGAAACATTGAAAAATACAATCTTAAAACAAGAAAGACAGAACATTTTAATGAGGAAGTTCTAATATGTATAATGAGGTAAATATGAAAAAATATTAACATTCAAAATATAAAATGTAGTTGTTGAGACCCAAACCGTCCGACCTACCAGAAAGGTGTAAGGTAACCAGAAAGGTGTAAGGTATAAAATGTAGTTGCATGTATTACTATTTTTTAAATGAAACAATATTTATTTGTTTCTTCTGAGTAAACGTCTTCTTTTTGTGTCATTCTCAATTTTAGTCAATTGCTCAAAAGTATGTTCTGAAGCATCTTCTACTCATTGCAAAAATAAATAAATTTTTGTCTATGAACGAACGTATTAAGCGATATTTATAACATGCAAGGTTCATAGACCTTAACCGGGCAATCCGTATTTGTACGCATTAACGAGAAATCCATCTTTAACAGGTGCTGTCTTAACGAGAGTCCACTGTATTCATATCGCCAAATAGGCAAAGCCGAAACAAGACTTCAGTTTATGTGTTGCATTGGGTGGAATTGGGTATTTACTTTTGATGTATTTCCATTTACAATCCTATATTTTACGCTAAAGCATAACTAATATTAATTTTACAATTTAAATTATTTCTTATTGCAATCAATTAATTAAATATTATAAGTGTATAGAGTGGGGGGGGGGGGAGGGAAGTAAGATCTAATCAAAATTTCGCCGAGAATGACTGGGTGAGTTATGATATAGGACATGACAATTTGATTTGTTTTAAATCCAAACGAAGATTGACTTAAGAGGCTATGGTGATCGTCAGATTGAGCACTTGATTTAAACCGAAACCGCAATTCTAAATTGAAATGTGACTCCATTAACTGATATTTTAAAGCTGCTTTCCACTTGCCAAATTTTTGCACCGGCGAGTTCCTCGTAATAATTTTTATTTGTTTGATGTAAATTGAAACTAATCAAAGTGGAACATTCAATTACAGTCTAAGAACATACCTGAAAAACGAAGGATTCACCTTTCTTTAACTTCGGTTTTCTACTCAGATCAAAACCCGTCCAAGATGGTGTACGGCCCTTTTGAAAATGACGGGAACCAGACATCGGAATGCGCAGAAATGAGCTGAAAAAGTCCCAAAGAGACAGAAGGGATAGATACACAGAATTGTCATCTAGTGCCTGAAATTCAAATTAAAAGGGAATTCCGTTTTGTTTGAAAAGAATTTTATGGAATACAGCTTATAAATTGCAGGAAATTTTTTTTTTTTTAATTTTTGTTCGACAAAGAGATCATAAAGTACTATATATGTTTTTAAAGCGGCTATTAGTACACCTATCGAAAACATTGCATTCCGAAATATACTTCATAATCTAAACGGGTTGAACAAAAATCTGCCAGATCTTTAAAGACTTGAAAATGGTTATCCATATTTGCCATCACTATTAGATCCATATTTTCTTATAGCAGAATAGTGAAATATTGTTTTCACGAAGATTTTCGAATTTCGAAAGATGGACTGACAAACACGTTTTAAGGTTCCCGGAACCAATTTTGGAACACTTTTGGAAAGTTATCCTTGGAAAGTTGTTTGTGTGCACACTGTGTATATGTACGTGTGTTTGATGTCGACGCAAATGGGTGTTCCTTTCTTTGTAAAATAAGTCTTATCTCTCTCTTTACACGGAATATGATATTACCGTAATTGGATATTAACTGAGATTGTTCAGGATTCTCCGCAAAAACTGCACTTGCTGTTCAAGGAATGCAGTCATTTCTCGATGATCGCTGTTCAAGGAATGCAGTCATTTCTCGATGATCGCGGTCCCAATAGATGGTATTTTCGAATTACCCAGGTTCATACACGGTTCCTAGGATAGGCCAATCCTTAAGCATCCCGAAATCAGTGAGTGTACACGTTAGGTCTGTCTTGAGTGAAATCATTTTGAATAAAACAGATTTGCAGAACGCCTGGTGAAAAGTTAAAAAAAATGTGATGTGGGCAGCACATGACTTTCCCTACAGACTTAAATTTATTTTTTCTTTATTTCTTTAATGATTCATTAAAGCGAGTTTAATGGCAGAAAATAACTCTGAGTTCGCACTTTAAATTCAATTTTTGTTTTATTTAGTAACTGGACATTTTTTCAAAGGAGGCGTAACAAAAATGCGAAAAAACTAAAATATCTCGAGAACAGTTAGTCCCAGAATAATGAGGTTGATTTTATTCTTTTTCGCGTCAAAAAATTACGCACAAAATAAGTATTTGATTGATACATTTGAGCATACGTAGTCTTATTTTAGATTTGGCTATTTTTGCGGGCCATTTCGTAAAAAAAAAAAGTAGGTTCTTTTTTTCCGAATTGTACAAAAAGCTAATCCGTACCAGAGTATCTCACATGTGACTAATCTACCAAATGTTGTGAAATTGGGTCCATTAGTTTTTTAACTAGAGTGGATATATGAGATTTTTGCAGTCCATTTTGCAAGAAAAAGCGGGTTCTTTTATCCCGAATCGCACCAAAATCTAATCAGCACCAAGGTTACACGCAAGTGACTTACTATAAAAATTTTTATGAGATTGGGTCGATTCGTTTTCGAGTTAGTGTGGATACATACATTGCACAGACAGACAGACACACACAGACGTCACGCTAAAAATAGTTTTTACGTATTCTAGAGGTCCCAAAACTTGTGGATCTGTCGAAAATTCTTGAGTTGCGATTTTCGACAGGATTCCAAAACTTTTCCTATACATTACCATGTATTGCAGGTGAAGTAAAAAGCTAGGACCCAATCTTGGCAATGAAGCGATATACACGAAAAATGCCCATTACAAAGTTGCAGATGACTGTTTAATGAGTAGGGATCGCTTCCAGAATCGCACGAACCGAGTACATGGACGGAAATAAATACCTTGCAAAATAAGGGCTTCTAACACAGTGACAATGCTTGTCAAAAATATGCGGTTCTATTTTTTTTTTCGAATTGCAATGTGCGTGGTTGCTGGCTGAGGACATTTTGAACCGGCTGTGCGTTCGATTCCCACGAATGCAAGTGCTTATTTTATCTTTCCCCAATACGAAAGTCATAAATCGCCATTTTCTCAGTTATCTATTCGCCAGAAAATGAATCGCGAATGTATAATCGCCAAATAACATTCGCCCATAACCCTATTGTGTCCAATAGATGCTTTCTTTCCCTTACCCTTTTAGGGTAGCCTCCTGCTCATTAAATAAATGCTCTGCCATTATTGCAATTGAACCTTTTTCTTCCATCTCTCTTTGCTGTTCCAATTTTTTAAAATCTCCGTTAGGGGCTTAACAATTGCCTTTGATTTGATGGGGCGTGATCACTTGACTGTAGCTAAACATAACGTGTACACTAGGGTACTTTTCCTTACAAAGCTATCGGGGGGCTTAAGGATTTTCCCTGAAATGCTGTATTTATAGGCATGATAAGCGGTCAAAGCAAGTAATAATGGTTGCCAATCCGAAGAATGATAAAATTGTGACAAGACATTTACGAAAAAAATAAAATAAAATAAATAAATAAATAAATAAAAATAAAAAAAAAATGTCCAAACGCCATTCTTTAAATTTCTCAAAGTTTAAATATCGGTTTATATATTACGGTTTCATTGAAAAACGTAATTACATATATGTTTGACTAACTTTTGATCGTCGTGGTGCTTTCATTACAAATGTGCGTTGTAACGTAGTAGCGTTGTAGGCCGAGGACACTCATAAACAGTACACACACAAACAAAATTTTTACATTAACAAAAACATTATGTTCAATCCACTATTTACAAATTTAAAGTTTAAAAGCGCAGAAGTTCTAAATATCGGTTCATGGCCGAAAATTAGGTACATGAGATGGGGAAGGATGGTGATTACTTTCGAATTCTAAACTCTTATCTTTTTCCAAAGGTTCTTCCCCACGCTGCTGGTAGGCCAAAGTTCACAGCCCTCCATAAGTATTAAACATTTAAACGCAGTCTTGATGCGATACTTATTTTTATGTAATGTACAGTCACAGAAAACCTCAAGCAACAAAAAGAGCAGTTTTACTTTCCCTACAATATATGGTAATGTATAGGGGAAAGTATTGGAATCGTGTCGAAAATCGCAACTCGCATTTTCGACGGATCAACACGTTTTGGTTTCTAGAAGACGAAAAAACTATTTTTAGCCTCACGTCTGTGTGTGTGTGCGTCTGTATATATCCACTCTAATTCAAAATTAATGGATCCAATTTCATAAAATTCTATAGGTAAGTTACTTGAGTTTTTACCCCAGTGCTGATTAAATTTTGGTACCATTCGATATGAAAGAACCTGCTCTTTTTTTGCGAAATGACCCGCAATCATCGTATATGTATCCACTTTAGTTTAAAAACTAATTAAGGTAATTTTACAAATAGGTCACTTGTGGGTGACCTTGGTGCTAATTAGGTTTTGGCACAATTCGGAAAAACAGAAGACGAAAAAACTATTTTTATTTAAAGAACTACTGAACCTTTTCACTTTTTTTGCAAAATGGACTAGTATCTGCCCTGGGAGTGTGGGGAGCGCAGTTTGGGGAGCGCAACTTATAGGCGAGTTTTGTGAAAATGAAACTCATTGAAAAAAAAATTAATTTTTTAAAAGGTTTTGTTTTCCTGATGACTTTGACAGACTTAAATGCTAGTTTTGTACTCTATTCGATGGTTGCCCTGTTTCCGTGAGATAAATTAACCTAATGATTTCCATCTGCCCCACAATTAACACAAAAATCTGCCCATTTGATTCCCAAAACCCGGTGGTGACAAAACCGTTCCCCAAAGTTTGAATTTATAGATTTTTAAAGGTTTGAACCTGGCACATTAATGCTGCATTCGAAAGACGATTTTTAACACTTCCCAACATAGTTGAAATGTGTTTATGATTTTATTCATTCTGTCTGTCTGTTCGTTCGCACGATAACTGCCGTAAAAATGACTTTATCAAAATGAAATTTTAGTATGTTGTTGAGACGGTCTGTGGGACAGACATATGGGAATGGAAAAAAAATAATATCACTCAATTAGTTTTAGACTGAACACGGGGTGAAAAAGTGAAATACGTTGAACCCTATGGGACCTCATTTTTCAAACATTTTTTAAGCAAAATTAAAATTCACAAATTGCTTTGAAATTTTTAGGAAATATTCAAGTTATTCTATGAAATATATAAAAAGAATTTCAGTAAAATAGTTTCAGTAGTTCTTTAAATAAAAATTAAAATAATAATGACACCCATATTATATGAAGAGATCACGTGACGCACTCCAAAATAAATCCATCTTTTTTCCCAGTATAAAAATCGTGATTTTTAAAGTTCCTTTAAGTTTATATTGAGTGTTGCATCCGTCCTAAAACCGTTTATTTTTGCGAATTTTCTGTGCATCTAGATTCTGTGCCAAAGCAATTACAATATTTTTTAGTTCAAATGATCATCCAAATTTGATTATTTCTGCAATGAAGCCTAATTTTAATGTATGCAGAATGTAAACAAGTGATTATAAGATGAGTTGTATAAGAATTGCTGCACGCAAAGTTATTTAGCCCTGGAGTCTGGAATAAAAGTAATATGAATGAAATATTCATTATTTTTACATAGAGAGTCAGACGATTTATATTTCGATGACGTCATTTGAATAAAGTTAATTTTTTTCAATGAAGTTTTAACTTTTCAAATATAATAAATGATTGTAGTACTGTGATAATTTAAAATATATCTGCGCTGAATGTATCGCATTTTAGAGATGTTTAAATAAAATTGCATTTCACTTGGAAAGTGTTTCATAATCAATGCTTTATGTATGACTGATCTTTTCTGTTACTGTTATATTGACTACAAATATACTTCAGTCAAGGCTAATTAGAATACACCATGGAAGTTAGGATCGGAAATGGACGCAGTTTCGTCTGAATGCGTCCCGTATATCGATGGGTGGTTTCCTTAACAACAGAATTCATTTTAAATATCAATTTAGAATACACTTTTGCTGAAATGCTGGCTGAATACCTGTTCTTCGTATAGAATACATAATGTTAAGAAATTTAATTCATTAACTTAATAATACTACCCATAAATAATTAAAATTTTGCTGTTGCTGAAAAAAAAAATTCATTATTTTAACATCGTCTGTAGATTAAAAGATATATTTTTCATAATGTTAGAGATGAGGTTACAAACAACGATCGAGTCACGTTATCGTATTTTAAGTGATATGTATTGTAGAGAGGCTCAAAAAAGGATTAGATACAGTAAATTTCAGCCTAGAAACTCCAATAACGATAGGGTCTCGTTTGTCTGCAGGCTCGCATAATTGGGCCACGTTTGAAGTGAAGAAACAGTCAAAAAGACTTGAAGACAGGATCAACTTCTTCGGCGGGAGCGACCTTAGGGGTGTACACTCGAGTTTCGCCGAAGAAAGACAAGAAGGCAGATAGGCAGACGGCCATCTAAATTGCAAGTGAGACCCTACCAAAGCTATCCATTAAAACATCAAACTTTCGGTACAGCCATTCTTCCGTGAACGGTGAGACAAACGGCCAACCTGATCTTTAATTTTAGCTATACAGATAGCTCCATATCTTAGCAATTGTTTATGGTTTTTAAATACTTCTTTACAGTAAAGTTAGTTTTACCAGAAGTACATAATTGTCAGTAAGCTTTGTCAGGAAGTACATAAAGACAAATTTTTCGGTTATGTTTTCCGAAATTATATATATTCTTCGTTTTCGACCCAGACCGTCCGACCTACCCGAAAGTGTAAGGTATCTATTTGGACGGCTGGTAAGTGCCATCCAATTTAGACGGGAATCCAGTGGGGGGCGGCATCCACAGCATATACCTGCCAACATTAGAGAATGAAATCCTGTAGATAGCGCGATGAACATTTTTTGCAGTGCTGTATAATTTCAGCGTATAACTTCTTCAGTGTCACTTAGGGGGAATTAGGGATTTTTTATTTACACAAATGTTGTAACTCACTATAACGTTGAAAATGCCTACTGCATAAGAAAAATGTTTTTACATAATCAGTGAATAAAAAAAGCATATTAGTGATATAAACAGACAAATTTTTTGAGAGGGGGGAGGGGCTTACTGAAACAAAAGATGTTCAATTCTCAAATTGTAATTTACTGCTTTTGAGACTCTTGCCTAGAAAATAGGATGGGGGAGGGGGGATTTTCGTGTGCAAGTGCAATCCCTCATTCTGAGCATATTTTAAAGAAAATAATCTTTCATTTTTATGTAAACTACAAAGATGTGAAAGTAACTTTAATTTAAGACTTTATCAAAAATAAGATGGATGGAAAAGGATGTTTAAACAATATACATGAGAATTTATTCTATACACGCGAAATCGTACTTAAATAATAAATATTTCACAAAAATAGTAATTAATAATGAAGAGAGAAAATAATTCTCTCTTCATTATTAATTACTATTATTATTAATACTGCAAAGAAATGAATGTTGTGCATTTATTAATTCACATAATTTAAAACTATAAACATGGATGGAAAAGGATGCTGCAACGTTGCACAGGAATGTAATCCATACCCGCAAAATCGCACTTAAAAGAATAATCAATATTTTATGAAAATATTAATTAATAATGAAACCGACTACAAAAAAATTAAAGTTGTGTATTTTTCATTCACATAATTTAGAATAAAACATGGACGGAAAAGGATGTTTTAACATTACACGGCAATGTAACCTATATACGCGAAATTGCGCTTATTTCAAATAGTATCTAGCAATAACGTGAAAGTGGTACAACTGCTACTAGGTTCATGCACGGAAGAAACAAAATGGCGAAAGCGACTTCGATAGAAATTCTCTTTAACAGAGAATTTTTATTGAAAACTCCCTAACTTTAGGGAATTCTAAAGAAATTAACAAAAACTAGGAATTTCTCGGAAAAACTAGTAAAGTTCGGGTGGGCCACAGGGACGTACCTTCCTTCCCCTATCACCATCCTCTCAAAAGGCCTTACTGACCCACATATTTAACGTGCTCGTACTCTGCGTGAACACAGGGATAATTTGGACAGAGCCGAGAATCGAACTCGGGCCGTCAGAGTGTATTCCCCGCGCTCTAACTACTGGACTGTCCCACCCCACAGCGTATCTTCTTATTTGACTCAGACTGTTCGACCTACCCGAAAGTGTAAGGTATCTGTTTGGACGGCCGGGTAGTCCTATAGCATGTCTTGAGGTTGTGAGGTCATCTATAGAAAACCTTACTTACTGTAACAGGACAAACTTTATCAGTGCCTGTAAAAATTCCAAATGACGCTAAATTTTGGAAACCTTATTCGACTTAAGTTCATCTTTAACCACCTTTCTTTTACGCGTTTTTGAGTATTTACCTGGAGACGTTATTTCAATCAATTTTCTCTTCACAACGATTGTTATTTTGAAGGAGTAAGAAGGGGATAAAAACGAACTACCCCCCCCCCCCTCCCGCTTTCTCCGGGATTTTCACTTCAATGAACCTATGAATACTAATTTTAACGCTCATTAGCAATGTATGAATTAAAAATTCTTCAGCGGAGTTCCAAATGAAAAGGAATCTTATATAAAGGAGTGGACACGGGAAGAAAAAAAATAGAACGCTTTATACATGAAATATTTTGTTTGAGTTTGAAAAGGGAAATGCCCTTTTGTGTAGACAAAAGCGAAGACTTACTTATTCTATTGCAAACGTTCCCTGATTTCATTTGCATGTGATAAGAATACGAGCAGTTGGTGATGCAAATGACTAAATGTTTCAAAAAACTAATAGCTACATAATAGACCCCATAATGAACACAGATTCTTATCCGCGATAGTTCATGGTTTAGAAAACGCTTCAAGTGTTTCATTGTTGAAATACATAGATATCTCTTTTTCTCCATTCAGTGCTTTATTTGTCCTCCATTATTTTTATTTTTTTCTCACTCTCTAGTTTCGTGACATTTTAAAGAATTGTAATTACTTGCTCGTATCTCATGCGGATTTTCGCTAATTTGGAAAATATTAGCATCACGAAATCTGTTGTAGCCAATTTTAAACTATTCGGCAACAAGTCGTTGTTTTCAACTAGGAAAAGTTTTGAATAACGGATGCTTTATCTTTTTATACGCTCGTGGAATTTTGTCCTTTAGCGAGTGCTGTTTTAGAATGCAATAACGGGCTCGTTCTCGGCTCTTAGATCATGCAGAGAGCTGAAACTCGGCACAGAGTTTCATCTCGCTAAACATTTTCATTCATCAAGCTTTCAAGTCATCGCGTTACGTCGTGATTAATGTTTTGTTCTTTCCACGCATTTTCTTTGTGAATTAAGGGTCAGTGTTTTCAGATGAAATGTTCTCCCGGGCCATTGGTTGGAAAAACTATTTTTTATTTTGTAGTGAACTACAACTACTTTATGACAAATGTAGTAACTACAACTACAAATGTTTTTTTTCAAAAGTAGGGACTACAAACCACTTTTTAAATGGAGTGACTATTAAACTACTTTTATAAGACGAATTTTGCCACAGCTTTACTTTACACAAAAAATTTTAGTATATGGATATATTGCGCAGTAATGTAACATTCTTATTCTGAATAAGTAAAATTTACTGATTAAGTTATCAATATTTACGATTTTACCTATTTCTGAAAACAGTAAAATAAAACAATAGTATAAAATAAAATAAAAGTAAAAACTATTTATTTAAAACATGCCTGTTCATTTGTAGTAGAATTTGCATATCAAAATTGCAATCAGATAAGCAGAATCTTTTGGGACATCCCAAAATTCAACTTCATGAGGCAATAGCTTTGCAACATCGAAAATTATATGCAGTTTCTTCTCGTTCGCTTTCAGGAATCGGCATATACGTTCCACGACAGAATGTATTGAGTTCCACCTGGTCTTATTCGGTAGGAGACGGGCAATTATCTCTGAAGATATCTTGTCGGCTAAAACAACCTACATTTTTCAACCTACAATTTACCATTATTTGTTCCAAAACGTTTAACACTTTGCAAACGGTACATCGTTGCGCAGAACACTCAATTTTGTACAAAATGAAGAAAGGGTGACCACGTGATATGTAGAAAGTGGCATTTTGTTTACTGAAGTAACGTTAAAAGTAGCGTCAAAACTCGATACAAACTAGAGATTTAATAAATCGCGCTACTAGCTACACTACTTATCTTTAAAAGTAGCTCGTTACACTACAAACTACTAGAAAAGGTAGTGACTACTGTAGTTTCGCTACTTCCGAACACTCGGCTTAACGAGTTAATCCATGTACACTGTAAAACATTATGCAAACTTTGCTCACTTTTTTCAGCTACTTCGTTGATCATTTCGGCAAACTGATAAGAAAAGCCATAATTGCAAGCGTTCATGAAAATTCCAGCTTCATTACCGAAATATTCAGCTATATATATTCCGAAATATTCAGCTATATATATTCCGAAATATTCATATTAACGCCTGCCGAAGCGTTATATTTAATATTTTCCAGCATAGTTAATAAGTGTTTATGACTTTGCGCATTCTGTCTGTCTGTCTGTCAGTTCGCACGATAACTGTCGTAAAAATGACTTTATCAAAATGAAATTTTAGTATGTTGTAGAGACGGTCTGTGGCACATATGGGAATGTAAATAAATAAAAGCACCCAATTAATTACTTTCCTTATATACATAATGTATAAGGAAAGTATTGTGACGGGGTCGAAAATTCGAATTCGAGTTTTCGACGGGAGAGCACGTTTCAAGCATCCCTGATCACGAAACAAAAAATCTGATGTGGGCAACACATGAACACATGACTTCCTTATAGTATAATGTAATAAATTTACTACTTTTACTGTAAAAAAATAGGTTTTTCTATAGCAGATACTTATATTCTTTCCAAGATATTGAATTTCCGACAATTAGTCGTCATTTTAATCCATTTGGCGAGATTTTCGTTAATTTGGCAACATTTCAAAAAGTCGCCAAGTTGGCGACATTCGGCCAAAATCTCGCCAAGCGTTATGGACGAAGAAATAAGTTATTCTTACAGCAGATAAATGACTATTGGCGATCAAATACAAAAGTATTACTCAAAGTATCTTTTTTCATGAATGGAACGAGCTAGATCCACGAGCATGATGTCGCCCAATTTATCGCATGGTATTACATATGAAAAGCGAACATGTTTCTCAATAGGAAATATTTTTTTTTTTTTATATGACTTCTTGATAATTTTTTTCATAAATGTGCAATATCTCGAAAACGGTTCACGTTAGCGTTCTAAAATTTATGTCAATCGTTTTCTAATGAAAAATTACATAAGAAATGTCTATTTGCGTAACTTTATTAGCGGTATTGATTTTTTGACGATTTTTTCAAAATTTCACTCGAAAATTTAGGAACATTCGATTGCGTATAAAAACAATAGGCTTCCAGTGTTTACGGATTGTGATTTTTGTACCAAATTTCTTTCGAATCGGTCCATTCGTTCGCCAGTTATCGTCTCCACAGACTCACTGACACACACACACACACACACATACTTTCACACACACACAGACATCACTTCAAAAATGTTTGATTCGTGATCAGGGATGCTTGAAACGTGCTCTCCCGTCGAAAACTCGAATTCGAATTTTCGACCCCGTCACAATACTTTCCTTATACATTATGTATATAAGGAAAGTAACATTTTTGAGGTGATCTGTGTGTGTGAAAGTATGTGTGTGTGTGGGTGTGTCAGTGAGTCTGTGGAGACGATAACTGACGAACGAATGGTCCGATTCGAATGAAATTTGGTACAAAAATCACAATCTGTGAATACTGGAAGCCTATTGTTTTAAAACGCAATCGAATGTTCAGAACCCCCCTAAATTTTCGAGTGAAATTTTGAAAAAATCCTCAAAAAATAAAAACCGCTAATAAAGTTACGCAAATAGACATTTCGTATGTAATTTTTCATTAGAAAACGATTAACATAAATTTTAGAACTCTAGCATGAACCGTTCTCGAGATATTGCACATTTTTCAAAAAAAAAATAATCAAAAAATTATATAAAATAAAAAAAAAATATTTCCGATTGTGAAAAATATTTACTTTCATATGTAATATCATGCGATAAATTTGGTGTCATCATTCTCGTGGATCCTAGCTCATTCCATTCATGAAAAAAGATATTTTGAGTAATACTTTTATATTTGAACGCCAATAGTCATTTATCTGATATAAGAATAAATTATTTCTCTGTCCATAACGCTTGGCGAGATTTTGGCTAAAAATTTGGCGGAATGTCGCCAATTTGGCGACTTTTTTAAATGTTACCAAATCAAAGAAAATCTCGCCAAATGGAAAAAAATGACGCTAAATCAATGAAAATAACGACTATTTGGCTGACAGTTCAATATCTTGGAAAAAATATAAGTATCTACTATAAGAATAACATTTTTTAACTGTAAAAGTAGTCAATTCATTGCATTATATAAGGAAAGTCATGTGCTGCCCACATCAGATTTTTTAGATCAATAGCGACCAACAATTTTGTTAACCTATTTTGTTTTTATTATAAAAGTAGTAAATACATTGCATTATATAAGGAAAGTCATGTGCTGCCCACATCAAATTTTTTTTAACTGTAAAAGTAGTCAATTCATCGCATGATATAAGGAAAGTCATGTGTGTTGCCCACATCAGATATTTTTTGGATTGAATCCGGGTTGAAAAAGTGAAATACATTGATCCCTATAGGACCTCACTTTTCATTCATAATATATATATATATATATATATATAAAATCAGCAAAATATGTTCGGTAGTTTTTTAAATAAAAATTTAAATAATAACGACACCCATAATATATGAAGAGATCACGTGATCCGCTAAATGATCATCATTGGTTATTTCTATAACGAAGCCTCAATTTTAATAGATGCAAAAAGTAAACAAGTGATTGTAAGATGAGTTGTATAAGAATGCCTGAATTTTTTTTTCATGCAAAATTATTTAACTCTGGAGTCTGGAATAAAAGTGATATGAATGAAACATTCATTGCTTTTACAGAGAGAGCCAGACGATTTATTTCGATGACGTCATTTGAATAAAGTCTATTTTTTTCGATGAAGTTTTAAGTTTCCAAATATAATAAATGATTGTAGTACTGTGATAATTTAAAATATGTCAGCGCTGAATGCATCGCATATTAGAGATGTTTAAATAAAATTACATTTCAGTTGGAAAGTGTTTCATAATCAATGTTTTATGCATGATTAATCTTTCTTGTTAATTCCTACTCAGGATTCGCTAGTAGCGTGCAATCCTGAAACTAAGCAAGAACTAAAAATAACTTTTCCTTTCATATAGGTGAAAAGGTAGCCCACCCCCCCACCTCATTGATGGAAGAATTACAATAATTCTAGATAGAATCTATTTAGTCCATTTAAAAAATGATAAAAACATTTGCTCGGACAGATACTTTCAAAAAAAATTTCGAAAGAAAAAAAAAAGCTCAAAATATTAAAGTATTGAAACTATTTTTATATATTGATAATCGGCACTCCATTCCAGACAAAAGAATAAAAATTATTTACAGGTTCCATTAGGTTCTGAGGCACAAACATTTTACGCAAAACTCAGATTTCCGTCACAGAAGCAGAGTACAAACGTTATTTACATCAAACTGTCGGTCGCTATTGATCTAAAAAATCTGATGTGGGCAGCACATGCCTTTCCTTATACAATGCAATGAATTGACTACTTTTACAGTTAAAAAAATATTATTCTTATAGTAGATACTTATATTCTTTCCAAGATATTGAATTTTCTTCAATGAGTCATTTTCATTGATTGAGCGTCATTTTTATCCATTGGGCGAGTTTTTCATTAATTAAGCAACCTATAAAAAGTCACCAAGTTGGCGACATCACACCAAACTCGTCGCCAAAATCTCGCCAAGCATTATGGAAGGAGAAATAAGTTATTCTTACAGAAGATAAATGACTATTGGTGTTCAAATACAAAAGTATGACTCAAAGTATATTTTTTCATGAATGGAACGAGCTAGATTCACGAGAATGATGTCACCCAATGTATCGCATGGTATTACATATGAAAAGTGAGCATGTTTCTCAATAGGAAATGTTTTTTTTTTTATTTCATACTAGCCGGCTTCGGCGACCAGCCTGTTCGCTACCCTTGAAAATTCTGACCGTGGCAAATTCGCTGGCGCGACCTACCAATTATTTGGATGACCAGGTAGTGCCACCCAATTTACACCGGAACCCAGTGGGGGAGGCATCCACAGGGACCGTACCCATCTCCCCCTACCACCAACCTCTCGGAAGGACTTACGAACCCACATGTTTAACGTGATCGTGCTTCCCGTGAATACGGCGGCAGTTTTGGCAGTGGCGGGAATCGAACCCGGGCCTACCGAGTGCAATTCCCGCGCGCTAACCACTGGGCCACTTCGCCCTCAACGACAGTCTCCATAACTTTCTTTTAATTCCACAGGGACCGTACCATCAATTAGTTATCATTTTCTTTGATTTACTGTCAATTTGATTAATTTAGTGAAATTTTCGTTAATTTAGTAGCATTTTAAAAGACTAGCCAAGTTGGAGATATGCTGCCAAAATTCGTCGCTAGAATTTCGACAAGTGTTACAAACGGAGAAATAGGTTATTCTTGTAGTAGATTCTTATATTATTTCCAAGATATTGAATTTTCATCAATTTGCCGTCATTTTCATTGATTTGGCGTCAATTTTATCAGTTTGCCGACATTTTTATGAATTTGGCGACATTGTCGTCAATTTGCCAACTTTTACAAAACCAAGCCAATTTGGCGATATTCCGCAAAATTTCGCCAAGCGTTATGGACGGAGGAATAGGTTATTCTTATAGGTTATTTATTAGAAAACGACTAATGGCGTCCAAATATAAAACTGTTATCCAAATTACTTTCTCTCGTGAATGGAACGGGCTAAATCCTTGAAAATGATAACAGATTTTTCGTAGTGAACATGTTTCACAATAGTTAATACTGTTTTTTTAATTTTATGTGATTTTTTGATAAATTTATTTGAAAAATATGCAATATCTCGGGAACGGTCCATACTAGCGTTCTAAAGTTTGTGTCAATCGCTTTCTAATGAACAATTACGTCAGAAATGATTATTTACATTATGTTATTAAAGGTTCTTTATGATTTTTTCAAAATTTCATTTCAAAATTTGAGGGAGTTCTGAACAGTTTATTGCGTGTAAAAATAATAGGCTTAGACACCGATTGTGATTTTGTAACAAATTTTGTTCAAGTTGCTTCATTCGTTCGCGAGACATCGTCTCTACAGACTCACTGACACACACACACCATTTCAAAAAGTCTGGTTCTTGTTCAGGGATACTTGAAACACGCTCTTCTGCAAAAACTCGAATTCGAATTTCCGACCCCGTCATAATACTTTCCTTATACATTATACTATGTAGATAAGGAAAGTAGAAAAGCTACAGTGTTGAATACTTCTGTGCACGGCCGCCCATAGAACTTTTTCCAGTGTGTGTGTGGGGTACACTGAAGTTAGTGTAGCTTTTCTTTTTAGTGAAGTCACTGTAGCTTTTCTACTGAAGTTAGTGTGTAAAACTGAAGGATACGACGTACAAATCGATTAGCCTGATGCTCATCTATGCGATCTTGAACTTGGAGACGAGCGCCCATGCGTCTGTGTAAGATTGTTTCCCTTTTATTAATTCCTACTAAAGCGACGAAGCCATTGCATTGAGATAAAGACAGTGCGAGCATTAAAAAACAAAACAAAACAAAACAAAACAAAAAAAAAAACTTAGCCTCCCTCCCTCTTAAATATACCACTATAAAACCAAATGCTGGTTCCACCACTGTTGTAAGGTAATTTTAAAAACCAACTAATAACGGTTCACATCTTATTCAACACACTTTACAACGTCTTCCGAAATGCATTAATGCGTTGCAAGAGATGATTTATTGAAAAACATAACATAAACGAGCTCATCCGTGCATAGGACGATGAAATGCAAGGAGAAAGGGAAGAAAGAAGAGAAACCTAAATTTTACGAGGGAGATATTCATTGGAAATTTTCGACAAATAAATATTTGTTTTTGCGCTTTGTCATCTTCAGTTGTGTAATCGTCGCCAATTACTCGACGCCATGTCTGATGCACGGATTTCAAATCGAGCCTATTGTGTGCAATGTTTCTGCGCGAGTTAACAAGTTGTTCGCCATTTTCAAACAATCCGGAATTTCATTAACAAAATTTACTTCCAAACGCCAGATAAAGCGAGGCGCTATTGTTATGCGTGACCCCCAGTGCTGCGCAGTAACAACAATGCGAGCTTACAGCAAAAATACTCGCCGTCAAGCAATCAAGCTATATAAACAGAAACCACGCTTGATCAGAAACCAATTAAATTCGTCGCATTGTTTACCGTTGCAAAAATTTTTCCTTTCCGTGCGATTGCGATTTTCAATTAAGATTAAAAGCTATTGTTAGTCATCTTTATCGGCTTTGTTTTAATTATTTTCCGCAGAATAATGAGATTTTCTCGTCCGCCCGTGGAAAATGCGCGATGAAAATTAAGATAACAATAAGGACTTGAGAGGGATTATGCTCGATGAAAAAATAAACAAAAAAACATCTTCAGCCGATAAATATTGCCGTGCCCCAAAAACGGGAATTATTTTTGCGACGGCTCACTCTCAAATAATTATCTCCAGAAAGAAGCCTATAAACCTCTTACAAGGGTCTCTATCCATGCGTTAAAGTTACTTTATCAACCACCACTATATAATTGCTAAACGCTTGAATTAATTCATTGATAGAAGTGGAGGGGGGGGGGGGAGTTGAGCAGCTTGGGTTTCGAACAACGTCTTCATTTTCGGGTAAGATCCCTTTTAATGAATATTTTCTTTCGATAATGATCACGGAAGAATTAAAAAAAGATGTGTAAAAACCAATGCGGATTCGGAATGGCAAGATAAAAGCGAGATGTTTTTTTCAGATTCGATTTTTATTACATTGTTCAGGATCGATTCGTGAACGGGTAGCTAGCGACATCTATTGGAGAAAGGGATCCATTGAAAAAGAATGAGTAGAGCATAATGCAACGGGGGTTAATTTCCGAAATGAGGAATATGGTAATAAAACATTAGATTAGCCTTAATGGTTTTATTGAATTTTTCCCCTCCGTATTTTGAGTGTAGATGCCTTTGCACTGAGTCAATGATTTGTGATTGGGAATGATTTTTTTTTTATGATTATTTTTTGTTTAGACTAGTGTTAGTGTTCCGCAACTTCTTTTGGGGGGTTACCGCTGGAAAGTTTTAAGGGACATTGCTCCTGCTGGTCACCTTTTTTTCACGTGTGTGCGCCACGAGACGAAGTATACAACGATAAACTCGCATGGGTCGTGTCAGCTGGTCTTCTTTGCTTGAGGCTATTTCTCCAGATTCAAGGGTTTATTTGAAAAACGGATTTGGATTCAGCATGGCCGAATTAGTACGCACAATGTTTCAACCTTCAAGGTTACAATTAGGACTCTGACGATATACTGACACTGCCCTTTTGTAATAGTGATTTAAAACATGAATTTAAAGATAAATGAATCATGCTAGCAGAATTGAGCTAGTAGTGCTCAAATGCAAACAAATAGCGATATGATTTTGAATACTGTGGGATCTGGTTTTCTAAAGGTCGGAAGTTTTCTAAAGGTAGAAGCTCGGAACTTTTTGATGGCCGATATGCAATTATACGTAGATAGGGCAAATATTGGATAATCGAGATCTACGTGGAGGGGGTGGGTTGATTGCAGTCAATTCTAATATTGTATTCAATGAGTTACCCATGGGTGTAGATCAAGGGGAACCGGTTTGGTTAAAAATTGATCTAGCTTTTGGTAAATATTTGTTTCTCTCTGTGGTATATATTAAACCTGCTTCCAATTTTATTATGTACAGCACATTTTTCAATCTGTTTGAAGCTAATTTTGATTTTCTTAATCATGACGTTGTCATGGATGATTTTAATCTACCTGGTATTGTCTGGCCTTATGTCATGTCAAAGGAAGTTAATCACACTCTTACTGAAATGTTACCTCTGAATTTTTTAAATTTGTACGAGTTGAATCAACTGAATAACGTTTTGAATATTAATGACAGAGTTTTAGATCTGGTTAAGATATAATGAATGTATTTTAAGTATTAAACGAGCAGGTACTGATGATATTTTGCTTCCTGAAGATGTTCAGGAATCGCTATCATTATAACTCTTATTAATACTAAGACTCCAAGAGTCAAGGTTACTGGGAGGCCTTTTTCGGATGGTATGCGATATGATTTTAAAAAGCTGATTTTGAACTCTTGTATAAAAAGTTGAGTAATGTTGATTGGAATTTCTTAAAATTATTTTAATAATATTAGCTGTGTGGTTAGTGTTTTTAATCTTCATCTTTTTCAAATTTTCGATGTCTGTATTCCTAAAACTTTTTCTAAAAGTAGTAATTATCCACCCTGGTTTAGTCCTGGCACTATAAGCAATATCAGACTGAGGGATAAGTTTCGTAAACAGCGCGGTCTCGCATATGACCTTATACATTATAAATTACTTAGAGCTAAGGTTAAGACAGATATCAATCGTGATTATAAATTATAAGTTAGATTTGTTGAATCCTCTCTTAAAAGCAATCCTAAGCGCTTTTGGTCCTATAGTAAATTTAAAGATAAGATTTCGTGCAATACAATGAAATTAAATAATACTATGTATTCCACTGACAAAACCATTGCTAATGCTTTTGCTGAGTTTTTTTGTGCTAATTTTAATGTCAGTACGCCTTTTGATGCTGATTCGTTTCCGGCTAATCATCACGTGAGTGATATTTCTGATGCTGTGAGTGTTAATCATGTAACTTTGAGATATGTTACAGATGGTATTAATAGACTAAAGGGTTCTGACTCGTTGGGTTTGGATGGTGTACCTGGTTGTATTATACAAGAAAGATCAATCATGCATAAAATATTGATTATGTAACACTTTCCAACTTCAATGCAATTTTATTTAAACATCTCTATAAAGCGGTTTTAGGACGGATGCAACACTAAATAGGAATTAAAAAGAACTTTAAAAAATCACGATTTTGACACAAGATGGATGCCATATTTTTAAGTGGGTCACGTGATCTCTTCATATAAAAGGTGTAATTATTATTTTAATTTTTATTTAAAAAACCACTGAATATATTTTGCTGAATTTTTTTTTTATATATTTTATGGGATAATTTGAATATTTCCTAAAACTTTCGAAGCAATTTGTGAATTTTAAATCCGCTTAAAAAAATATTAAAAAATGAAGTCCCATAGAGTTCAATGCATTTCATTTTTTCAACCCGAGTTCAATCCAAAACTAATTGGGTGATATTAATCATTTATATTCCTATAGGTTCCACAGACCGTCTGAGCAGCATGCTAAAATTTAATTTTGATAAAGTCATTTTTACGGCAGTTATCGTACTAAGGGACAGACAGTCAGAAAGAACAAAGCCATAAACACTACACTTTTCAACTATGTTGTAAAATGTTAAAAAGTGTGTTCAACATATCTTGTGTATTCTTTATTCATTATTACTTTCCTTATATACATATAATAAATGTATAAGGAAAGTATTGTGACGGGGTCGAAAATACGAATTCGAGTTTTCGACGGGAGAGCACGTTTCAAGCATCCCTGAACACGAATCAGACGTTTTTAACACTCTACAACATAGTTGAAAAGTGTTTACGACTTTGTTCATTCATTCTGTCTGTCCGTTAGCACGATAACTGCTGTAAAAATGACTTTATCAAAATAAAATTTTAGTATGTTATTGAGACGGTCTGTGGAACCTATGGGAATATAAATGAATAATATCACCCAATTAGTTTTGGATGGAACCCGGGTTGAAAAAATGAAATACATTGAACCCTATGGGACCTACTTTTTCAAATATTTCTTAAGCAAATTTAAAATTCACAAATTGCTTCGAAAGTTTTAGGAAATATTCAAATGATCCCATAAAATATATAAAAAAAATTCAGAAAAATATATTCAGTAGTTTTCTAAATACAAATTAAAATAATAATTACACCCTTTATATGAAAATCCGACCATTCAAATGGTTTCTCTTAGTCCTCGGACGAGTCGGATGGTCTGGGTTTTCGACCCTTTATATGAAGAGATCACGTGACCCACTTCAAAATAAAATATGGCATCCATCTTGTGTCAAAATAGTGATTTTTAAAGTTCTTTTTAATTCATATTTAGAGTTGTATCCATCCTAAAACCGCTTTATTTTTGCTTAAATTCTGTGCATCTACATACTGAAACAACGCAATTACAATATATCCGAGTTTAAATGATTATCAAACTTCGATTATTTCTACAACGAAGCCTAATTTTCACTTATGGCGAATGTAAACAACAACAGATGTAGAATGAGTTGTATAAGAATTGCTGCATTTCTTTAACGCAAAATTATTTAGCTCATGGAGTCTGCAATATAGCTGATATGAATGAAACATTTATTTGATTTTGCACAGAGAAGACTATGCTTTCGATGAAGTTTTAAGCAGAGTTAAATTACTTGTACTTCCATAGTTTTAAGTTTTTAAATAAAATAAATTATTATAACATTGTTTTGAATGAAAGGAACGAAAAACGTTTATGAATCAAATGCTGCTTTTATAGAGAGAGCCAGGCGATTTATATTTCGATGATGTCATTTAAATAAAGTTCATTTGTTTTCGATGAAGTTTTCAAATATAATAAATTAATGTAGTATTCTGATAATTTTAAAAATATTACCGAGAAATGTATCGTACTTTAGAGATGTTTAAATAAAATTGCATTGAAGTTGGAAAGTGTTTCATAATCAATGCTTTATGCATGATTGATCTTTCTTGTTGATATGATGTCTGTGTGTGTGTGAAAGTATGTGTGTGTGAAAGTATATGTTTGTGTGTCAGTGAGTCTGTGGAGACGATAACCGATGAATGAATGAAGCAATTCGAACGAAATTTGGTACAAAAATTACAATCCGTGAATACTGGAAGCCTATTGTTTTTATACGCAATAGCATATTCAGAAACCCCCTAAATTTTCGAGTGAAACTTTGAAAAAATCCTCAAAAAATCAAAACCTTTAATAAAGTTACGTAAATAGCCATTTCTTATGTAATTTTTCATTAGAAAACAATGAAAACAAATTTTAGAACGCTAGCACAAACTGTTCTCGAGATATTGTACATAAATTATCAAAAAATCATATAAAAAAAAAAAAACCTATTTTTGAAATATGTTCACTTTTCATAGGTAATTTTATGCGATAAATTGGTTGACATTCTCGTGGATGTAGCTAGTTTCATTCATGAGGAAATATACTTTAGGACTTAGGTAATACTGTTGTATTTGGAGTAACTGTTGTACTTGGAAGCCAATAGTCAGTTATCTGCTACAAGAATAACTTATTTCTCCATCCATAACGCTTGCCAAGATTTTGGCAAAATGTCGCCAACTTGGCGACATTTTTAAACGTTGCCAAATTAATGAAAATACTGCCAAATTGATAAAAATGACGACTAGATGATGAAGCAATTATTAAAGCATTTTAATATATGGACTCTATCGCTAATTGAGGGTGCTATCAATATTGAGTTGCGCGAAGTATAAGTTAATTGAATATTTTGAAATAGTTTTACATGTTGTCATCCTGAAATTCGCCCAATGTGCAATTCAACGATAAAAACACAGTGCCGTGGATCGAATGACGGAGCCAAAAATTCGAATTCGAGTTTTCGACGGGAGAGCACGTTGCAAGCATCCCTGATCACGAATCGAATATTTTTGAGGTGATGTCTGTGTGTGTGTGGAGACGATATTTCATGAACGAATAGAGCAATTCGAATGAAATTTGGTACAAAAATCAAAATCGGCGAATACTAGATGCCTATTGTTTTAATACACAATCGAATGTTCAGAACCTCCCTAAATTTTCGAGTGAAATTTTTAAAAAATCATCAAAAAATCAAAACCTTTAATAAAGTTGCGCAAATAGACATTTCTTATGTAATTTTTCCTTAGAAAACGATTGACATAAACTTTAGAATGCTAGCACGACCCGTTCTCGAGATATTGCACATTTTTCAAATACATTTATCAAAAAATCACACAAATTAAAAAAAATATTAACTGTTGAGAAACATGTTCACTTTTCATATGTAATATCATACGATAAATTTGGTAACATCATTCTCGTGGATCTAGCTTGTTCCATTCATAAGAAAAGATACTCTGAGTAATACTTTTGTATTTGAATGCTAATAGTCATTTATCTGCTATAAGAATAACTTATTTCTCCGTCCATGATCAAAATTATAGCATCTTACCCTTCATTTTAAAAGCTTAAAATCATTCGATTGATGCTAAGTTTGATTATGTACCCCCTCAGGGAAGGGGGGGGGGGGAGGGTAACTTGCCCCTTAAGGATAACTAATGATATCACATGCACAAAACTTGAATTGAGACTATTTTTCACTATAATGATTCAAACTGTTAAGTTTTGTGATCATAAATAACAGTTTGAGCCATAAATAATCCCTTTCATGCATAATTATGTTTAATTTTGTAATATGCTGCCATGTCAAGGAAACATATAATGTTGAATAAATTTAGAATTTTTTGCTCAAATTTAAAGAAATTCTATCCAGTTCTAGATTTTTCGATAACACAGCTGGATATAAAGTTTTGTGAAAGTCCATTAATATTGGTAACAGTTATCATATACACAAATTGACCACAGACAGGAGAGATGGATATCACTTTAAAAATATTCAAAACATGTTCAGGAGGTCCTAAAGCATATACTGGCATAAATTTTTTTTATGAAAACAATACTTTCTTTATACTATATTCTATAGTAAGAAGTATAGTAAAAAGGTACATAATTGTATTTTACATACCTGATACTGTAAATAAATATACCATCTCTGGAAACTTCTTCTAGGTTGTGTCCAAATTCACGACGGTCATCTTGCTAACTTTATGAAGTAGGAACTCTATCGAAAAAGCTGTCTCTCTGTACTCAGATGTCTCATCATATCTCAATAATTTTTTCCATCTAAGAAATTAGAGCTGTGGCTCAACCCAACTCTCTCATACCAGAATCTACTTTGTGACCAGTGATTTTTACTTTCTCATACTACATATCATAGTATAGAGAAAGTATTGTTTTCATATACCTTTTGATTTCAAGATTTTGATGCCAATTTTAGGTGTTTCAGAACATGTATTTGACTATTTTTTAGAGTGATGTAGGTCTGTGGTCAATTTCTTGGCACATGATAGCTGCCACAAATATTAATGGATTTTCACTCAGCTTTTTAGCCGGCTTTGTTAACAAAAAAATCTAGAACTAGATACCAATGAGACTGGTATAATAAAGTTGAGTTACTTGGAATTTTTTTTTTTTGGCAAATTTTACAATTTGTTTCTTTTTAAATCAATGAATCAACTATAGCATGTTACCCTTCATTTTAAAGGGCTTGAAATTTTTTTTTTGATTTATACTATGTTTGATAATGTACACTCCGCGGGAGTAACTTGCCTACCCGAGAAGGGGGGGCTAAAAATTTAATGAATATAAAAATTATATTGCGGCTATTTTTCGCAACAATTATTGAAACTATTAAGCTTCATGATCACTGAACCACAAATGACCACTTCTATGCATGAATATGCCAAATTTTGTCCTATACTATCATGTTAAGAAAATAAAAAATCCTGTTCTTAAAGTTCTTGCTGGAATTTCAAAATATTCTATCTAGTTCTACATTTTTTCAATAACAAAGTTGGTTATAAAGTTTCGTGAAAATCTATTAATATGTGTGGCAGCTATTATGTACACAAAAAATCCAACATGAACAAACATACATGAATTCTAAAAATAGTCAAAATGTGTTCAGGCGGTAATAAAGCATATATTGACCTAAAAATCGAAAATTTCTATAATACAATACTTTTTCAATACTACATATGAGAAAGTAAAAATTGGAATGCTAAGAGTGTTTTTAAATAAGCAACACCTTTAAAAAAGTGTAGATTTTCATTTTTGAAATTTCTTTGCACAAAAATATTACTTTTTTGTAAGGTAAATGATAAAAAAAAGTACAAGATTAAAGAAAAAAAAATAATTTTTATGAAAAATAGAAAAATAATTTTGCATTTTGAGTAAAATCATGAAAAATCATGATTTCTATGGGAAAAAAAATGATAAAATTCATAATATTAGCAAAAAATTACAATTTTCATGAAACACTGCTAAAACTATAGATTCTTCTGAAAAAGTAGTCATCGACTGGGAAGCAAAACTCATTAATTTCAAAAAATCATTCTTAAGTCCTGGAGATGCTCAGAGGTAGTATTATTTGCATCCTGTGTTGATGCTTAAATTATAGATTATAACTTAAACTCTAAATTCTGTACACTGGCATAGAATGACTGAATTTTGCAACAGGTGTGAGTTTAGACATACTTTGATGCCAATTGACTCAAATCAATTAAGCAGCTCAGAATTATGCAATATTTATTGACATAAAAAGTTTGAAAATAAAGGCTTTAGCAATAGTTTAAAGAAGAAAAAAAAAACTTCAGTGATTAGTTCAGACTTCTGTATTGGCTTAAGTTTCTCCATATCCTAGTCACTGCCCTAATTCGAATTTTCTAGATAAAAACTAACCAACTTCAACTTACCAAGACCAAGAATTTCATGATTAAAGAAGTATCTGGTGCATGAAAAGATGCACTTTAATCTCCTAGTCGTAAAATGGGACAATGGAAAATAATTAAAGGAAGACTTGTTAAAGAAAGTATCAAAAACACAAGAATATAAAATTTTCACTTAGATGGGTAGAATGTTTACAAGTCGAAGATTTTAATCTCAATGAATCTTATAATTTTGAATAACAGGGAGGAAGCTAATTCTCCACTAGAAAAAAGGGCAGATAATAACTTAAGTGGGCAAGAAGTATTTAGGTGAATACAATCTTGGGCGAGGAAGAGCAAAGTTCTCAGGAGACATCAGAATCATTCGAAGTCATTCAAAAGAGGCGTGATCAAAGGATTGTGGGCCCACCAAGGAAATACGTGGAAGTAAACTTCAGGGAAGCAGCAGATGAAAGGGAACGCTAGCCAATGTAAAACCTAGGAATGGGACATCAACGTTTGCGTGAAAATGGAAAACCAGTCCACTATCATAAAACATTTTATTGCATCAATATATTTACAGCATCGAGCTCACTCACAGTATTAACTTAAATATAAAAATGTGCAATGTAATAAGCATTTTTACACGTGCCCAATGAAACATACACAATACTTTTTAGAGTATTTCTTCTATAACAACAGTGGATTTCTTATTGCTTGTGGAAGTCATTGCATTATTTGTGGGTTCTGAATTTTTGTCATCCACTTCAGTGATGGTTGGTTCAGACACAGTTGGATTCCTAACACTATTCCTTGCATTACTGTTGGTATATACATACATAGGTCTTCCACCTTGAAAGGGAAATCTTTGATTTGGCATGCGAACAACTCTTGCACCACTCATTTGAGGTAATCTTCCCCCTCGAAGAATGATAGATGGTCCTGATGCACGCTGGTTTGGAGGATATCGCATGCCTTGAACTTGCTGTACAAAAGCTGCTTGTTGAGGAGCTGCTTGCCTCATTCTTCTTAACTGTTCTTCTAGCCTTTGTTCATCCAGACTAACAGCCTAAAATCAATAAACCATACATGAAAATTTCTAGCATTACATTACCTAAATAAAATATAAAAGGCTATTAAATTAAAGACAACCAACACAGGTTTAATAAGGCATTTAATAAAACGCCTTTCCTCGATGTACATAAATTTATAAAGCCAAAGTGCTTTTGGGTATCACCATGTCCTTTATCAGTGGCTTCGCCAATGACTTATTAAACATGTTTGTCTTTAATTTATTAGTTTATTAAAGTTGATGTTTATCCATTCTATTTATAAAAAAGGCTATTTATAAATATGAACCAACAGAATTCACATTTATATTTGAATACTTTTCAACAGTTGATGATTGATAATGGTTTCCGTCTAGTTACTTTATTCATCTACCATTGAAAAATAGCATGAAAATTTCCTCCACTGCAAATCCATGGGAATTCATGGTCCATAACCATTATTTTAATTTTTCAGAGATGGGCAGTATCAAAAATACATATATTTGGAATATATTTTCAAAATACATTTGTATTTTAAACTGAAGAAACTAACTTGGGTAATGCATATCGAAAATACATTTTTTCACATCATGTCAAAAGAAAAAACAGCTAATATGCATTTTGTCTAGTCGTTGAATTTGTTTCTAGCAGTTATTCTAAGCATCCTTTTACAACCTGGCACCAATAAAGATGTTCACTAATGGGATGTTTATGGACTCTGAAAAATATAGTTTCTGTTATAATGTTGTTTGGTAGATGGCGGCTCCTTCCTGTCCATGTATGCAAGTAGAGATGGAGTTCGGTAAATTTTTCTGTTTAGTACTTACAGAAAATTTTTGACTTTTTTTCACCTCCCTAACTCATTTGGAAATGAAATGCAATACTCTTTCCATACTGCTTTTTGAAAAGTAGGTAACTTTACAAGAAGTAACTGTACATGAAACGATAGATAAGAACTGGAAGGGTACAAGTGACTTTTTACTTATTCTAATAAAACAGCAGGCAATATTTTTTGAAGCCTTTCAGCAATTAATTCTGTAAAATTTATGAAAATATATTAAATATGGAATATTTTCGAAAATGATTCTGTTGAAGGAAAATACTTTAACAGCACTAAATATATGTCAGAATGTTGAATCCATATCAGTCATAGTTTAAGCTCTATCTGTAACCAATGTTTAGAAATAGATATATATTTTAAGAAATTTTTTTGCATCGAAAGTGAAAAAAAAAAGTGACGCAAAATAAAAACAGAAGTGGAAATTTTCATTTAACCCTTTGCAGATGGTTGACGCGCCCACATGGCGACTGCGAACTTGTATTCAAGGATGGTAGTCATGTGTTCGCATCGGAGAAAACTTTACCCTAAAGGAAGGCAGTCACTGATGTGTATTTTCATATGGAACGTTTTTATTTGAATTTATTAGATGGCGTTAAATGTCCATGCGAACAACTCCAATGTATTTTGCAGATACTTGACCTTGGCATAGGGGGGATCCAATGAGTTATTTCTCCATCTGGAGTGGTGAAACATGGTTTTGTAATATAAACAAATAGAGCATTTCTCATAGCCTCTGCTATTTTATAAGTGAATTTTGGTTCTCATTTTGATTTTAGCTTAATGATTTCGTTGGTTCATTATAGGAATAAAAGTGAGTATTTTTTTTATGTTTGGGTTTTAAAGAAATCTGCGGTAGTGAAATTATTAGGTTATTTCGGATAAAAGAATGGCTGGGCCAAGACGTTTTCTTTCTGTGGAACAATATACTCATAGGATAAACGAACCATACAGTAATGAAAGTGATGCAGATAGCAAAGATTCATGGAACTGTGGCATTCCTGATGATGAATATGAAAATGCAAGTGATTCTTCAGATTCTGAGCATACTATTATTACAAAGCCGCCAGCTTCACTATCTGTTTCTGCGAATGATATTTGAACAAGAGATTTGAAAGATCTGAATTCTTTTGAGTTTTTGGGCATATCTGGAATAAATTATAATATTATGCTGCCTAATTTAGATAAGAAAATTGATTTTTTTAGCATATTTTTCGATGATGAACTAGTAGAATTCATAGTAAAAGCAACTAACATGTATTTTGCATTGAGATTTGTATGAAAAATATACATCAAACAGAAAATAAGAGGTAGTGTCAAAAAGTTCCCGGAATAGGTCAATTACAAATTATTAAAATATAGAACAATAATTTTACCTTCTTGGCCTTCAAAGTACTGTCCTCATGCATCCACGCATTTGTTCCAGCATTCGTATAACTGTTCAAAACACTCCTGAAATCCATTTCTTGAGAGGTCCTTCAGTTGCTTCATCGCATTTTCGACCACCTCATCTGAATCCAGAAAACGGTGTCCCTTCAATTTCATTTTCAGTCGTGGAAACAGGTAAAAATCTGCTGGTGCTAGGTCGGGAGAATAAGGAGGGTGTTCCAGAGTGGTAACACTGTTTCTGGCAAGGTACGTTTTCACAATCACAGCACGATGTGGTGGAGCATTGTCATGTAAAAGAAACCAATCGTTTGTTGCCCATTTTTCAGGTCGTTTTCGTCTGATTGCATCTCGTAGTCATTTAAAGGATCTCCAGGTAAAGTTCTTTATTGACAGTTTGGCCTTGAGGAATAAATTCGTAGTGTACGCCCTTGTAATCGAAAAACACCTCCAACATAACTTTCCCTCGGCTTTTGTCCAAGTGAAATTTTTCTTTCCTTGGTGATGTTTTTGCTTTCCATTCACTTGACTGACGTTTTGTCTGAGGGTCGTAAAGAAAGCACCATGTCTCATCACCTGTCACGATTTTCTTTAAGAAGCTGTCATCTTCATTAGCCATGTCAATCAAATCCCTGGATGTGTTCACTCTCACTTCTTTTTGTTCAGGTGATAACATTTTCGAAACCATGTGCAAACAAATGCGATGCATGTTCAAATTATCATGAAGAATGGTGTGAACACTCCCATGTGAAATTCCAAGTTCAGAGGCAATAGCATCAATGGTTATTCGTCTGTCCGCACGCACTATTTCTCGAACGCGCTAAACATTCTCATCTGCGGTGGAAGAGGAGGGCCGCCCAGTCCGAAGGTCATCTTCGATGTTTGTGCGATCTTCACGAAAATGCTTATGCCACTCGTACACAGCCGTTTTTTTCATGGCATCATTTACGTATGCTTTCTTCAGCATCTCGAGCGTCTCAAAAGGTGATTTCTCGAGCAAAATGCAGAATTTGATGTTTGCACGCTGCTCTAAAGACAACATTTCAAAATCCGACAAATGAAAAATTCGCTTTGTCAGAAATGATCTGCAGCTAACGCCGACAGTACCGGAAATGAATTCCAGATGGCTGTGTGTTTTCCTTATTAGTGCTGCCAACTTCTAAAAGAGATATTTCCCCTCTAACGAACACCTGCGTGAATGTAGGCGACCATTCCGGGAACTTATTGTGACTCTGCCTCGTAAGTATTTCTTTTATTCCTGAAAAAACTAAATTGCTGGGTTGTATAGGTGATTTTTACTGAATTTTTTTTCGAGAGTTAGGCTTAGTGAAAAAAATTAGTCGTTCTTTGGGCCACGGCAGTTCTGGATGCCACCGTCTGCAAAGGGTTAAGGGCCCTTAAAAATAAAATGTAAATTTAAGGAGTTGTTAAGGAGTTTTAATGTCCATGTGAACCCTGAATAATTATAAAAATTTTAGTTGGTGCAAATGTGTTTTTCTCCCATTAATTAGATAATCATTGATCATCTAACCTCTTGTAATATTATGGGAATAATTGCTGTTTGCGAGTACCAATTACACAATCATGGGTACATGGATTTCTAGATGAAAAATAAAAAATGGGAAAAATTCAATCTCAAAATTCATGACTTTTTCAGGACATATGTGACCTATTTCCAATTTATGACTGGAATTGTGACTCTTATGCAGATGACAAAAATGCTGATTTGTAAAAAAAAATTACAAGCATTATGGAGATGTCTCGGAAAACTGTTTACAAATGCTACATACAGGTCAGCTGTATACAAGACAACCAGTGGTTTGCATCCTACTGATGCTCAGCATTAACTTCAGTGAACCATTCTTGTCCACTTTGGTGTAGATCATAAATGACCTTGTGCAAATGGCATACATAATCTTTATAATGATTATCAATAAATCTATGAGGTTGACACATATAGATATTTTCATTTAAATTTGCATATAAATAAGCACATTTTATATCTAACTAACAAGTAAATATACAAATACAGTGAAAAAGTTTCTTATTGCAGTGAAATTTACAACAGGACTTAAATACCTCATCAAATGTTTCCCCTTTCATTTGGTTATGTCCCTGAGTAACTAGCCTAACTTTAAACCTACAAATTTCACCCTTTTCATTTCTTTTAACATTATAGAATACCCACCTACAGCCTATTACTTTCTCATTGACAGGTGCAGGAACTAAATCCCAAACTGTTCTGCCTTTCATGAGTTAAATTTCTTCATTCTTAGCTTGGTTCCACTTTTTAGATTGGGGAGATTTCTGTGGTTCAAATAATTCCTAGTTATACAAAGCTCTATGTTATTAGCCCCAAGTTTATCAAATGAGTCTGGTTTACTTTTAAAATTAAAATACACTTTTTCAAATTTAAGTTGTTTGATTTGCAATAGTCTTCTAAATGATCTCATTCTGGACTTTGACCCCTCAATATAGTAGTAAATATCAGTTCTTCTAGATCCACCCTTTCTAGGGACTACCTTTCTAACCCATTGAATATTACCACATAAGGTTAGACCAGAGTCAGCGACAGTTTCAACTGCCCCACTGCTCTCTTCATATTCACTGACTACATTTTCATCATCAGGAGAGTCCAAATCACCATTTTGTTCCTGAAAATCTTTATAAAAAATTTGATTATTGGGACACACCATGCCTTTAGCCATTTTATGTCCAACATCACTAGTTTACACAACTTTCTTGTTATTTAGTAACCAAATTCTATATCCTTATGTCCTTTGAGCATACCCAACCATTACTCCCTCCTTGGCTTTCATGTCAAGTTTGTTCCTCAGCTGTTTGGGTGTACCCACATAAACTTGACTACCAAAACATTTTAAAGGAGTTACTGAGGGCTTGTTTCCACAGCAAAAGGTTTTTTTTACTTAAATTTATAGCAAATCCTGATTTTTACATAAGTGAAACACAAAAGAGTTTCTGTCTCCAAACAATGATCTAATTTACTAGCATTAAGCATAGCTTTGATACAATGAACAAGTTAAATCTTTCGTAAGCTCTGTTTTGTTGTGGCGTATATGTCTTTGATTTCTCAGTCCTAATGCCCCGATTATCTAGAAAAAAGTTAAATTTATTATGGCAAAATTCCATACTGCAATCAGTTCTTACATTTATTATTTTCAAATTTAAAAATCTTTCTGCACATGCCTAAATTTTCTGAAGGCCGTTAATACATCCAATTTTTGCTTCAATTGAAAACAGTTACTTTCCTAGAGGAGTCATCTCATCGGTTATGGTTAAGAAATACTTTGCTCCACCTAATGATGTAGTTGGTATAGGTCCACAAACATCCATATGGATTAACTCTAGAGGTTTGTTAGAGCATATCTTGCCCAAAGCTATACAAGTTACCCTTTTTGTTTTAGCAAGCTTACAACCATCACAATTTATTTTAGTGTTATCTAATTTAAGCAATCCTCTAACTCCTGTAATTTTACTAGTATAAGTTATATATAATACACATTTAATTGGCAAAAACATTGCCAAAGTTCAATATCAGTATTTTACATTAGTTGAGAAATTTAAAGGTTTATTTTTAGTTTGAACTTCTTCTATAATAGAACCTTTTAAATCATATCTTAGTTTAAGTACAAATTGTTATCCCCATTAGCATAAAATTGACATAAAATTGTTGGCAAATAATACCAAATCTTTCCATGCGAACCAAGAACCAAGAAAGGAATAACCACACTTTTCTAAAAGTGAGGCAGCTGAAAGATTATGTTTTAAGTTTAGGCAAATACATTACATTTTTCAAAACTATCTTATTTCTTTCCCCCTTTAAATTTGCAAATTATTTTACTATTCCTATCCCCTCCACCGGACTTTCTATATCGCCTACAGCTAGGAACATAGTGGTTAACTCAACCTTTTTAATTTCAGTGAACAGATCAAGATAAGTTGCCCAATCAGTGTGATGAAATCATGATTGACTGTGATTCGCATGCAGCTGTGGACTTACTGCTCGCGACCACACAAAATCGAACTGTGTTTCACAGTCTGAAACTGCAAAGCAATCGGCCCAATCTACAGGCTATTGGTGCATTGGGTTTGAAAGGATTCCAGAGAAATTTTGGTTGCCAAAAATGGTGACTTACTCTAATAATTTTGATCTCACCAGGCCTGCAAATGGCGACCTGGCCATTGCAAATCTGCAGCTCTAGAACATAAGTGACATCGTCATTGGTAGGAGTGACAAACTGTTCAATAGATAATAAATGATTGTGATTGTAAAGGTTTGCTCCAAAGTCCGTAGACAGATGCAAGGAACAGGTAAAAGGGACAAAAAACATGAGATAATTTCCAGGTCAACTCTGAAATTTTCTAGGATTTTGATGAAAATATGCATTGTTCCCTGACTTTTTTACCTATTTTTTTATTCCCTGAAATTTTCAGGTTTTCCCAATTTTCCCTGACCTGTATAAATTTGAACTTCTTTGATAAAATGCTTGTAACTCAGATATATACACATTTTCAATTAAAGCATATTTGAAATTTTGAAAAATACACAGAAATGTCTTCAGTTGTGGGTCAAATATTTGTGGGTTAATTTTAAAATAACTTCACATGGAACAATGTGAAATATAAAAATAATAGACAAGCTAAAAAGATTGTAACAATTTGGCATCAATCATTTTACTATCAACCAAACATTGTTAACAAAATTTTTATAATATGAAAACAATATACAAATGTACTTACATTCTGTAGTCTCATGATGTAATCACCAGTAGATTTCAATGCCACTGCGAGTTCATCCATATACTTGTTGACTGCATTAGGCACTGTACCACGAGCAACAAACTATAAATGGAGAGAAATAAAACTGTTCAATCTTTTAGATAATCCTCTTCTTTAATAAAGGCAGTAATTAAAGCATTATGATTTCCTTAGCATAACAGCTTAATTATATTCCCTTAATGAAATAATTTGCATGCGAATTTGTGTACGTCAATTCACATAAAAAATATGTGCCCTTTTTCTAGTAACAGCACCCTGCCCTTTTACAATCCTGGGGGATAGTCTGCAGTAAAACCATGTTTGAATTTTCTACTGCAACAAATTACATGATTCGAAAAGTAAAATTACTAGTTAAAATTACTAGTTTTAACATCACCAAATCCAAAACCTGGAAAAATGTTAAATCTAAAGGCAGCAGAAAGTGTAGTTGAATTCTACAACTGTGATGATGCGAGTTGAATTATGCCGAGCAAAAAAGATTGTATTTTTATTAAAACTCAGGAAGGTAAGATAAATGTTCAAAAGAGATTAGTTTTAAGCAATTTAAAAGAGGTCTATGCACATTTCAAAAATACATACCCAGATATTTCAATTAGTTTCTCAAAATTTGCTGCATTAAGACCAAAGAACTGTATCTTAGCTGGCCACAAAGGCACACATGCACTGTGTGTATGAATCATGTATCAAAATGTTAAATTAATGCTAGAGAACAGCAAATTATCAGAATTAGTACGAGAAAGAATAGGCTATAAACTTACTTATCAACAGTCTAAGCAACATGATTTGTAACCCACCTCAAATTAATTGCTATTTTAATTCATGTGCTGAATGTCTAGGATTTTTGCAATTATCAAAAATATTTGAAAATGTTTTTGAAGAAATTAAGATTCAATGAAGTGACATTCAAGCAATAGATAACTACAGACATGTTAGAGCTTGAAATCTTTGTAAAATCTTGTGAAGATTTTTTAGATTATTTAATACAGAAGCTAACAATATTAAATCACCATTCATTTATAGCCAGTCAGCAACTTACTTACCTCAAAGATTTAAAGACGTGTCTAGTTAAAGGGGAATTTATTGTCTTATGTGATAAATTATTTATTATTCAAGATGAAGCCCAAGGGTTACACTGGAAAAATACTCATTCATCCATTTGCTATATATTTTCAAAATGCCATTACCAAAACTTTAGACACTGACAACTTAATTATTATCTCTGACTGTATGAAACATAATACCATAACAGTTAACACATTTCAAAAGTGCCTACTAACATTTTTAAGGCAGCAATATGGAAATGAAATAAATAAAAAAATGCTATTTTTTAGATGGAGTAGCTGTTCAGTATAAAAATATCTTCTTGAACATTACATACCATGAAAATGATTTATCCATTACCCAATTAAGTGGGGCAGACTGCACTATAAAAGTCATGCAACTAACTGTTCTGTAGGAATCAAAAGTCCAGTTGCCTGGTAGGAAGTAAAAATTGTTTGTTATATAATGAATTTAACAAGAAAACTTTCCGTCAATACTTGCAACTTTTGGATTTGATTGAATTGTATAATTTTGGTATTCTACAGTACTTTTTATGCATATCAGGACACCAGGATTACTTTGACTAGGACCTAAAGTTTAAAAGAAATTTTGAACAAGAGCATGTATGCTTAGATGGAGCTCATCACCAGATTTTGAGTTCAAACCCAGAATTTCATATAGATCTAATCTGAAAGTTAGAGAATGAACTGTTTTCCACAAGTGGACCTTGCAGCTTCAAAAAATTTCCTTATAGGCAGAAAGTTTGTGTTTGCGACTTTAGGAAATTGCTTGTTAAGTGCTTTATTAACTCAGAAATAATTTAGTTTTCTAAAAGAGCATGACTAACTTTTTCCCAAACTTTCTTTTATGAGTAAATGAATTGTAATAAAATGTTTCATACTGTACATATTTAAAATGTATTTATTTAAGAAACCAAAATTATGCATGAAAATGCTCTTTTCTAGTTTTAAAATATTTAATTTGATATAATTTTCCTTTGAACACCAATTCATACAGCATTTTTTTTTAATAAATAGCTAGCTTTTATGAAACTGAATACATTTAAAAAATTCAGCAATAAAAGAAAAGTTATACAAAATAAATCTTGACCCCCCCCCCCTTTACTTTTTATTAAACCACTGCATAACTTCATCTATATACTTCAAGGCCCCAAAATAAATGTGCAGAAAAGCCCCCCTGCTTCGGTTAGCAAAAGGCTGACAGTATATACACTTGGAGGAAAGAATGTGTGTGTCCACAAGTATAGTCTTTTGCTGGGGAGATTGCTCTGTCTCTATCCGTGTGAAGAAGGGTTTTTCTTTTGCCTTTGAATCAGTTAATACTTTTATAAACTTTTTTTGCTGTTATTAATGATAAGTATTTATTTTTATGATAATCCTGACATCAGTTTGAGCAAAAATTACATCTTTTTATATTATGTATGTATAGAAAGAGAATCTAAGAAGGTTAGGTTTCTTGGGATCTTTTTATTCGTTCAAAACTAGAAGCTTAAGTTTTGTTAATCTTATAATGAATGCACCTACCTTATATGAAAATATTTAGAAAACACAAAAGAAAATACACGTAATGAATAAAAGTAAGATTAAGAAACAATTTGTCTACTTCATCACCTATTCATATGTCTATATATTTTTTTTCCTAATATTTTTTCTTGCAGTCTCTGAACAGTCATTATTTCTTGCTATGTAATAAAACTATTTCTGTATAAAGTCACATACATTCTTTTCTCCCTTCTATCGCGAGTGTGCTTAACTCCATCCATAATGAAATTAAATAAAATGGTAAAAAACAGTTGGACAAAAATAATAATATAAGTCAAATTTATTTGCAGCAATATTATGGAACATTTCAAATCTTAACACAATCAAACTTGAAAATTGATTGCCAATTGAATTACCACCAGTTTTACCAACCCTCGGACTGAAAATTATGGATTCCCGAACAGAAAATTATCCCATTGTGCAATCAAGAAACATCATACATTTACACAACAATTGTCCGAGAAGTGGTGAAATCAAATATTTTTAATCATTAACACAAAATGTTGCCAATCTGCAGCAATTATTGATTATTTTATTAGAAACTCTCAAGGACCAGTTAATTATCACCTATTTTTTACTATCAAATCTCTATTTACTAATATATTGTCCAGTCCGACCAAAAAATTTATAGTCTGCATTGAAATTTATCTCTGTGTTAGAGGGATTTTGTCCCAAGAAATGTTTTTACAAAACTAGCAGTAGTGCCTGTGAGGTAATTTTCAATTCTTTTTCACATATCTCACTTAGAAGACGAGAAGTGCCATCTTTTGTTCAAAGAAAAAAATTCATATGAAAACCCTAACTTTTTATTGTATAAATGCTTATGTTATCGTGCATGTAATGTATGATATGTACAAATGGCAACAGTGATCGGCACCATTGAAATGGTATGCAGTGAGAGATGGAATAGGTGAAGCTGCCATATTACTCAGCAGTAAAGTTGTCTGTGCATTTTGGAATCAAGTTGTTAAGTTTTCGTCTATTTGACAAAGACATGTTATGATTACTAATTTATAAAAACATTCCACAACTTAAACTGGGGAGTTTATTAAAGATGCTTAGAGCATCTGTTTTACCCAGCCAGGGAAACAAAAACATTGCCTTTTATTAAAAAGAATCTAACATGTTTTGACGCTACTTATTAAGAAGGAAAACATAACACATTTATCCCATTATGCCCACAAAGTGAAGAACAAATCAACAGTCTTCTCAGTACAGGCTTCTTATATCAGGTTTTATATACTTGGCTATGTCTGAAAGATGGTTTAATTGCACATTTTTATTCTGTTAGTATTGAGCATATATACATATTCTGTTAGTATTGGTATCTTTCTAGAAAAAAGTTGGTCAACTAGATCTAAAGATGAATATCTCCTTCATAAAAACTTTGTTTTGCCCTACTATATTGAATAATCTCCTTCAACAGACAACTACATCTGAAAAATGCAATTTAGTGGATCATACAGCAAGCCCCTCCCTTTTTTTTTGTGTGTGTGTGTGTGTGTGTGCAGTAATAAAAAATGACACATAAATAACTCCCAGTTTTATAATAGGTTTTACCACCGAAAATTATTTTAAAAATATCATTGATTCAAAGAAGCATTATTGAATAAATAGGCAAAATTATTTAGGAACGATAACTAGCCGAAATAAACTACATTTTAAAATCTATAATACCAACAATTATATTAAAGTTATAAAATATGTTGATTCTAAATGGAAACAAATTAAACATTTAAGTAACCTATAAAACAATTCAATTTAAAACAAGACACTAATTAATACATAAACTCATATAGATCACTTCACCTAATATCTAATTGCAGAAAAAATATATATATAAATATATATTGAGTCAGTTACTAATGACACATAACTTACTTACTGGTTATTATATGTGAGAACAATTATCAGAAAATTCATATTTATTACTAAAACAACTGATAAAGTCAAATATGCCCACTCAGGAATCTTATAGGGTGTGTCTTACATTGCATTGTTCAAGAAATAATCAGAGCGAAGCTTCATTTGGCAGCTACGAATATGATATGCACCAATAGCCAGTGTTTTTGAAATAATACTAGAAATGAGAAAAATGCTTTGTGTGCATGCTCTAACCCAAGCTATTTCTCGAATGTTTCGCTTGTGAAGTCATGAGAAACAAGAAAGATCAATCATGCATAAAGCATAGATTATGAAACACTTTCCAATTTCAATGCAATTTCATTTAAACACCTCTAAAATGCTATACATTCCTCGGTAATATTTAAAAAATTATCACAATACTACATTAATTTATTATATTTGAAAACTTAAAAGTTCATCGAAAAAAATGAACTTCATTCAAATGACGTCAATTAAATATGAATCACCTGGTAATGTTTTTAACATTTTCATAATACTACAATAACTTATTATATTTGAAAACTTAATCAAAAACAACTGAAATTTATTCAAATGATGCCATCGAAATATAAAACGCCTGGCTCTCTCTATAAAGGCATTTCATTCATAAACATTTTCCCATTCATTTCATTCATCACAATACTATATTTTATTTAAAAACTTTATTTTATTTAAAAGACCATGGAGGTACAAGTAATTAAACTCTATGCTTAAAACTTCATCGAAAAAAATTGTCCTCTCTGTAAAATCAATGAATATTTCATTCATATCAGCTATGCAGACTCTATGAACTAAATAATTTTGTGTTAAAGAAATGCAGCAATTCTTGTACAACTCATTCTACATATTTTGCTGTTTACATTTTATTTAAGTGAAAAATAGGCTTCGTTGTAGAAATAATCAAATTTGGATGATCATTTAAACTCAAATATATTATAATTGCGTATGTAGATGCACAGAATTTAGGCAAAAATAAAGCGGTTTTAGGAGGGACACAATACTCAATATGAATTAAAAAGAGCTTTAAAAATCACGATTTTGAGACAAGATGGGTGCCATATTTCATTTTGAAGTGGGTCACGTGATCTCTTCATATAAAAGGTGTAATTATTATTTTAATTTTTATTTAAAAAACTACTGAATATATTTTGCTGAATTTTTTTTTATATATTTTATGGGGTAATTTGAATATTACCTAAAATTTTCGAAGCAATTTGTGAATTTTAAATCTGCTTAAAAAATGTTTGAAAAATTAGGTCCCATAGGATTCAATGTATTTCATTTTTTCCACTCGGGTTCAATTCAAAACTAATTGGGTGATATTATTCATTTATATTCCCATAGGTCCCACAGACCGTCTGAACAACATACTAAAATTTCATTTTGATTAAGTCATTTTTACGGCAGTTATTGTGCTAACGGACAGACAGAGACAGACAGAATGAACAAAGTCATAAACACTTTTCAACTTTGTTGTAAAGTGTTAAAAAAATTAAGTAAGGGGTTTTTGAAGACAAAACAAAGATATCGAATGATTTAATTACAATTTTATTGTGTTGACAGGAAAAATTGTAATTTACATTAAAAAATAATATAACAAAATTGAAAATTAAGGTTATTGGTTATAGATATCTTTTATGTTTTTTGGTGAGTAAAGCACGGCTCCCTTTGCTTTATCTTACTGTAGGCTACTGTCAAAATGTGCCGCATATTATAGGTATCTGTGGTTTAAAGGGTCCCGGATTAATGGGAGTCAACTGTATGTGTGTGTGTGGTAGTGTGTGTGTGTATATATATATATATATATATATTAATCTATATATACACTGCTGGACAATTGCTAAGGATGGGTGACACTATCCCCCATAGTAACTACAAAATGAAAGGAAGCAAAATGTGGAAAATTAGTATAAGTGCCGGATAAAAGTAAGAAGAAGTGTGTGTATGCAAATTTTTCATTTCCATGAATGTTCATCATGTGATAGCACTGTTAAGAGATTTAAAGGATTTGACGCATGTGGACAGTTGTTGTTCCAAGTTGAAAGCTCAGACCACACGACTCACCCAAAGGTATGGAGCAGCACAGAGTATGGCCGGAGTTGTTGTTTCAAGTGAAAGTTTGATGGGAAAGATTTAATTGACGAACTTGAAATTTTCGATATGTCTTCCTGATATCACTTAGATGATTTTACACATGGACGTATTATTGGAAAGATTGAAGAAGGGTGAAAAATAACAGATGTTGCCAGGGAGTTCGACAATGCCCACAGCATTGTTTCATGGCTGTGGCAAGCATTTAAAACAACTGGAATGTGTAGCAAGAGTCACGGAGGCTGTCGTCGTGACCGGACAAAGAAACACTGATGAAGTTCTACTGCCTTATGTTTGCTTTTTCCATGGTGCTGTTGGTGATAAATTTGTTTTCATGGAAGACAAAGCACCATGTCACATGTCATCGAACACTCGCTGTTCAGGATTGTCTAGTTAGCAAGGGTATTCAATGCCTCGTATGCCCAGCATGCTCTTCAGATCTAAACCCCAGTAAAAATGTTTGGAATGCTTTGGGGAGGCGACATGTTGGTCAAAAATATCCTCCATCAAACAAGAACACCCTCATTCGTGCACCGACAGAGAAGTGGGATAATTTGCCTTAAGAGTTGCTGGATAATGTTGTGCAAAGCATGACACGACATGTGGAATATTGCATTGTACTCCACGGTGGACATATCCGGTACTGACACCTTTCTCAAAGGTGCCTGCTGTCGTTCATATGCATTTTTTCATTTCTCCGTACACAGCATCAAATGAACATTTTTTCCCTTTCAGATGTTTCAAAACCTTCTGTATTTTCCAGAATAATAAATGATCTTTATTCTAATGTCCGAACAGTGTGGCAACAATATTTTATCCTGTTGGTCCTCCGCCCCTGCTTAATGTTGTGCTATATTGCAATTTGTGATCCGTCCTTAGCAATTGTCCAGCAGTATATATATATATTAATTACAGGGCAATTTACCTTAATTCGATTATATAACGCAAATAATGCCAGTCGCTAATTTATATATTTGTGTTCATCCATATTTATTTATTATTTATACTCTTATAGAGAGTGTATATGTTTCTTGAAGCGAGATATATTCCAGTAATAAAATGCATGGAATGTTCAACTCAAATAATATTCAATCACTTTCACATAAGAAATCTTTCAATCAAATTTTAACCACTTATCAGTCGTAATTTCCATTTTATTACTATATCTAATAAATGTTTATTTAACTTTTTATTTTTTAATTTTTTTGGTTTTTTTGAGATTTGCTCAAATATATATCAATATAATTTTTACACGTTTACCATCAATATTATAAAAGACATTATCAATACAGAATACATCAAAAAACAACAATTACTACAATAAAACTTTACTCAGCCTAACAGATTGCTAAAAGTATGACATACTAATCAACATACGGAAGGCCAACTCTAATCACGCCAGCAGCTCGAGATGAAACCCATGAACACCAAGTCCTACACGTTATAATCGGAAAGGGGGGGGGGAAATTATATGGATGTTGATTAATGCAATTAGCGCACAGCAGCATAATTACAATAACCAGATATAATTGAAAGATAAAGAAATTTAAAATTGAATTTTAAGAAAGAAAGCATTTTAGTATTTATGCGCAAGGCAGCAATAAACACTAATTACAAAATATAATATAAAATATTAAGGATACAAAAGAATTAAGAGAAAGAAGACAGTGTAAGGTGCTTACATAATGGCGGTAAGGGGTAGTGACCTTACACCCCAGTTAACAACGTGCACGTCCTTGATGCCGCAGAGAGAGAGAGAGAGAGAGAGAGAGAGAGAGAGAAAGAGAGAGAGAGCATTGCACTCCTGGACGCCGGCACCGACTGTTGCCGACCTTCGGAGTGACAATCAAAATTATCACAAAACCATTATAAATGGAGTAGTAAAATAAACTGAAGTATCAATAGATGGAATGAAATCACTGATTTGTCACCAGTTTAAATACTTCCTCAAGATCTAAATACATTGCTCAAAGCAATGTTGCCATTATTTTCAAAATTCCCAACATAAGACTTACAAAAAGATTTCAAAAGGAATTTAAAAAGGATTTTAAAAAGTTTTCAAGAAAGAACACAATAGTGATCCATAATTATCATTTTTTTCAAAGAAATTAATTATATAACTTCTCATATAAGGTATTGGGTACTTTTGTTTAAAAGCTTCCTTTATAAAAGCTTGATCGGTTTTCAGTCTGATGATGTCACTGTTAACAATACGTTTCGTTCTGATAAATCCTCCAATGAAAACATTTCTGAATATATTCCTGTGCAAATTAGAATTCCAGTGTATTATTCCTGTAATAGGTATTTTATAGGTTTTTCTTTTGTCATAAATGCTAATTATAAGATTGTGATCGCTGAAATCTATACACAGATTCAAAAAGCATACCACATTTTCATTATCACTTGGATTTTCTTCCAAGGTTAAATTAGCAGGATAGAAATTGAAATCCATTTGAAAGTGTTCGTCTTCGTAACCAATGATCAAATCGTCGACGTAACGGAGATATAATATTTCGTTATTAATGTATGACTGATTTTCGCAATGATTAAGATAAATATCTGCTAATATAGATGAGCATCCCCCTGCCATGGGGATGCCTTTGATTTGCTGATAGAATGACAAACCGTTAAAAAGATAGTTTTCATTTATAACTATCTTGATTAAAGATCGGTATTGGTTTATTTCGATAATGTTATTCATTGCAAATTCTTCATATAGTTTGTTCAAAATTTTATATAGATCCCCAAGATCAATGTTATTAAATAATTCTTGAAAATAATAAGTCTTAAAGTATAATCTTGCTGGGTGACTCCTTAAGATATCAATGACCTCATTACTGTTCTTAATGATGTAGGATCCCCTATTATTAATTTTCTTCATAATAGGTTTCAGGATGTTAAGGAGTATAGTATTTGCTTTGGTAAGGTATGTATTAAATCCCACTGTTACAGGTCTGAATCGTATAGGGGTTTTATGTAGTTTAGGTATATTTATTAGATACAGGCACTTTACACTTCCTGTATACTTGATTCTGGCTTTTAGGTATAAGGCTTTAATCCTGTTGGTAATCACAATGGTTGGCGATCCCACGATTCGATATAATACATCATTTTCATAATTGGTTCGCAGGGTTTTGATATATAGGTACTTACAGGTGAATGCATAATTTCCTGCAACTTTATCTGTATAAGTAATTATAAATTGTTCTTGTAATTTCTTGAGTTTCTGCATGTTTAGTTTAACACCATCATTATAGGCATAAAAAGTTTTATAGTAAAATTTAAAATCATACATAATCATAGATCGCTATTTGTTGAAGGTACCATCAGGAATGCTATATTTGATTGACATTCTATAAATAAAATTGTCCAGATCGTTCGCGAATGTTTCAAAGTGATTTCCCCTGTGAGGATTGCGATATTTTGTTCCCATTTGGAATGCCTTTTTTAATTCAGGATCATCTATTACGTTGATATTGCCAGTAATGATGTGTCTTATCACTTTATCCTGGTAAGGACTTTGATCACAATGACATTTTTCTTCATTTTCTGGCATAAGGTGTTGGCTCAGATAATTATAATTAAATATGCATCTACCCAAAGGTATTTCGTATCGATATGAAGTTTCGATTTTTAAATTTAGTATTGGCAGATGTTTCTGGTGGATGTTCATTATTCTACCAAATGGAATATGATTAAAAGTTTTATTTTGAAATAACACAGTAAAATATTCCATAAAACGATTTTTTACTTCTTGATCACTTTGCAATTCCAAACATAGGTATTTAGAACGTCTTTTCAACCAGTCACTTAAGGTGGCGATATTTAACTTCTGTAATGAAGTCAATTCCCTTTCAAACATCAACTTTTTTAGACCATATATTCCACATTTTTATCATATATATTCTTCCTATGCTTAAAACATATTGTTTAATGTGTTCAACTTTATGATCATTATAGTTGTAAAGATACTGTATAAATTGGTTAAAAGAATCTTTGCATTCGTCAAAACTTTGTTTTTCTTTTTTTGCTTCTAAACCATCTACAACGGGTGTTTTTATTGCAATTATTTACAATAACATTATTAATGTTTGAATTATAAAATTCACTATTATGTGATTTGTTAAACAACAATGAATTTAAGCCATATGGATATATCGAATTGCGTTGCATTATGTGCATGTTTTTAAATTCCTTTTTAAATCTTTTTGTAAGTTTTACATTGGGAATTTTGAAAATAATGGCAACATTGCCTTGAGCGATGTATTTAGATCTTGAGGAAGTATTTAAACTGGTGACAAATCAGTGATTTCATTCCATCCATTGATACAGTTTATTTTACTACTCCATTTATAATGGTTTTGTGATAATTTTGATTGTCACTCTGAAGGTCGGCAACAGTCGGTGCTGGCGTCCAGGAGTGCAATGCCGCGACATCAAGGACGTGCATGTTAACTGGGGTGTAAGGTTACTACCCCTTACTGCCATTATGTAAGCACCTTACACTGCCTTCTTTCTCTTAATTCTTTTGCATCCTCAATATTTTATATATTATATATATATATATATATATATATATAAGAAAATTTTTTTAACATATGATAATAATAGTGAAGATGAATATTGAACTAATTATCAAACATTTAAGTTATATATAAATAGTAAAATAGTGTAGTTAACATTGCAATTTCTTAAGGCTCACCCATTTATTTCCATTATTTATGCTTTTACCGTTATAATCAGAAGAGGAAAACTTATCACTCGGGAAGTGACAAAAATGACAAATTTACATTTTTATGAAGTCAAAACTACATTTAATATCATTAACAAATATATTTTTTAGAGTTTTTTGTTGAAAAATATGTAGAATAGATTGCATTCTAAACAAATACTGTAAAAAATATCTATCTTATTTATTATTATTTTAAAGCTTAAAATTGACAATTATCAAATAGTCAGCTATACATGTATAAAACTAAAGATTTCCAAGTTCAGGTATTGGAATAGTTATTCACAATATATGCATTCAAATATAATAAAATTTTAAACTTGCAATGTTAGTTTTTTTATTTTAAAATGAAAATATGTTAATATTTTTAAACATTTTACATCCTTTAAAATCTAATATCACCCTTAAAGGGCATTTTCTTCTATTATGTAGAAAATATTATTAGAAAACTATATTATACATCAAATATAGAATAGGTATTCTACAGGCTTAACCTTGCTTACAACTGCAGGATACGCATTTCTTAATAAAAATTATGTTTTCTCTGGCAATTTTAGAATTTCCTGTTAGAGTGGTAACCCTGTTTCAAATTTATGAATAAAATAAACAAAATACCTCTTGCTTCAATCTCAATACTTTCACATGCTTTTCCTGGAATACGTGCCGAATTTTCAATACTGCAAAAAGAAGTTTGCGTTTGAATTCCAATGAATGTGAATGCCCAGGCATCTACAAAATAAAAAGAAGTCATTTACTTTACAAAGACAACAAATATGCATATAAAATTACAAATATGTACATAAAATTATAAATATGTACATAGCTTTACAAATATGTATATAAAATTAAAAGTCTGACTGTTCCATTAAAAAAAAAAAAAAAAAAATTGGTATGGTTATTCTTTACTTTAGTGTGGGAAGTGGTCCATGAGTTGAAAAAAATGTTGTGGTGCTCAGAGTCAGCAGTAAATCCTTCATTTCCATCACTGTTTTAAAAAGCAAGTAAGTTAAAAATACACATTGGTTATATGGTCTCATAGCCCTCTCAGCCCCATAGCAATATATAAGCACCCTGCTCCACATATTTGTATTTTTATACATGCCTGCCAATTATACTCGAAAATCTAGTATTTTAGCACATAAGTTTGTAATATGAAATTATTTTGTAGATATGTTGTTTCAAAAGTTATAGTTAAAAACTTATAAATATTATTTCCAATTGAATAAATCATTGTTTTAATATTTTTCAGAAAATGTCCCTTCATTTTATTCTTAATATATTTGAAACAAATTCCCATATAAAATACAGGATAAATGTAATTAACTGGAGTATGACTCAACTCAACTTTTTCATACCATGATCCATTTTAAAGCAGACTGCATGTTTTTTTTTTTTTTTTTTTTAAATCTGTACCGTTGGTCCAAATGATCATGGCTATAGTATGTTATCCTTCATAAAAGGTAACATGCTATAATTGATTAATACAACAAAAAATAATAATAAATAAATAAATAAATTAAAAAAAAAAAAGATACCAGATTTGACAATGTACTTCCGAAGGGAGCTAATGATGGCACAAATACAACATTGTATCGCTGGTAGTTTGTTTTCTTAACAATGATTGAAACTGTAAAGTTTTGTGATCATTGGGATAAATAACATCTTTTATGTATAATTATGTTATATTTTATCCTATGCTGCCACATTAAAAAAAATATAAAATTTTGAATAAGTTTTTGCTCAAACTGTTGCAACTATCGTGTACACAAGAAATCAAAGACAAATAACAGACAGATGGACATCAAGTTAAAAATAAAAATGTGTTTAGGAGGTACTAAAACACATATTGGCATCAAAATCTTGAAATCAAAAATTTTTATGAAAACGATACTTCCTCTATACTATTATTCTATAGTATGGGAAAATAAAAATTATTTTTAGTAGGTGCAGATATGGTTTTTGGCCGATTATAGTGATTTTTGCCAATGCACAGGATGTAATTTCAGTTTCACAGGGAATTTCATCTAAAACTTTTTTTTAAAAATAAAAGGGGGGGGGGGGGGGAAGAGGCAGAGAGATTCACATATTTATTTGGAGATTGGCAGAAAATTAAAAAAATCAGAAAATTAGGAGAAAAAGCAGAGAATAGCAGCTATGGTTTAGTATTTGGAAAAGGTAGTATTTTTATTTAATCATACATGCTTGCACAAAAATCAGGCTTTATTAGTCACTACTATTCTTTACTTGAATATCTCAAAATCATTTCAGAGATCATATTAAAAAATGACATTTTCAACACTTGGTAACAAAACTTTAGTGGATCAAATTTGCATTTGGAGAGCGGGTGCAAATGAAGTAGAGCATCTGGCAAAATACCATTTCTTTTGTGTCATCTCAAAATTTGTGCACATTATGTGATATAGTGCATGAGTAAAAGCTTTAAAGTCACATATGACACATAGATGTAAATAAAAATAGATATTAGGTCTTAGTCTCATCTACAAAAAACAAAAATCATGTAGGAATTGTAATTCCTTTTTGATTCACGATTCTAAGAAAATAACTTCCTGCACATGCATATTGCAAAGGAAATTTCTTCATGTAATCTTTACTTAGTATGTTCTGAATTTAAGAAGTTATTTGTGTTTGTACACATCTTGGTTTGATTTCTAATTATTAATTACTTTTATAGATGAATAGAAAATGTACCCAACGTTACCTAGAATTTATGATGCAAACCTCTGATAAAAACTACACCGGAACTCAATAAGTGAATTCGTGAAAACCAAAGAATGTTTTAACATTATGCTAGTTTATAACAAAAAGTAAAATAAAACACTGTACTGAGTGCATACATGGCTAAGTTATGACAGCTCATCTTAAATCCTGTGGAACACCAGGTACATTTTTATAAAAAGGGTTGTTTATTATGACTCACTGATCACAAAACTTCAATTGAAAGATTTTTCAACCCTTTAAAATAAAGGGTAATATGCTATAATTCTGATCATTTGGACACTACAATACAGATTAAAAAAAAAAATTCTTGTAAAATCTGCAAAAAAAAACACACAAGGATTAAAATTGCAGTTTTGCCAAAGTATTAAAAAGCAAGACGTAGGACGATCTAATCATTATAACAGTACACAGTGCAGTGATTAAACAAGTCGTAGGAAATTTTTGATCCCAAGTAAGAAAATGTTATCACTGCTGGCGATAGTGAATCTTGCACTTTAAAATGAATTGTACAAACAAAACTAATTACCAAACTTTGTACTTTGTCACAACATCAGAACAGTAACAACCGAATCACTAAAAACCAATGAGCAATCTCAGTTCAGATTCCAATGTGTCATTTTCTGAAAGCTTGTTTTGGGCATAGATTGGAACAATTTTAATAGAAAAGAAAGTTTGTAAGCATGCTGGTGCAGTTGCATATTATTGACACATGCCTAACATAACTGGATATGTCTGTTTTGAGCAGGCAATTTTAAAATAAATAAAAATTATGGGTGATAATGGTCTGTTTTTTTTTTTTTTTTGTAAATAATTAAAAATCAATTATCATTATTATTTTTTTAATTTTTGAATATTTTGGGCACATACCAAGATCTTACCTCCTTATTAAAGAAAAAAAAGAGACTTTCTAGGCCAAGAATTGGTATTTTAAATTGATATACATACATACATGATCAGATGTACTTTATTAGTGTAGATTAAAAAAAATAAAGAACTGTCAATAGGGAACAATTACAATACCTCAGAATTTAATCGCTCATAAAGATTTTCTACTATGACCTTCAAGTCTGGTATCATTCTCCCTTCGTAGTCCATAGATGTGAAATCCGGCTCTTTGGCAAAAGCATTCATATCTAAAATATGAAGAAATAATTAGCAGCAGGTAAATGAAGAATAAAAGAAATAAATAAGTAAAAAATAACATTTTTTATAAGAAAGAAAACTCAAACATGGAAATAAAATTCAGAGTTTTTTAAAATTCTTGTGAAAATTCCAGTCTGAATCATAGTATTTTGTAATGGTACAAAAAAAAAAAAAAAATATGGAAAATAATCCTTATAAAATAATTTGAATCTTTCAAGAAAACAAAACAAAGGCTTTTTTAGTGTTTTGTTGTCTAATTTCCAGGTTTTTAATGAGTTTTTTTCTTCTATTTTGAGATGAATTTACATTCCTTGAGGATTTCAGTTTTTCCCTGTTCCTCTGAGGTGTATGCACAGTAGGATGGACTAAAACAGGGGGTTAAAACTTTCCCCCAAAACTTAAGTCCATATGTGAGAAAGTGGTCTGAGTTTTATTCACTCTGAAAAATTTCAGTTAAACAGCACAATATTTTCTGGCTCAACGGCTTTAAAAATTAAAAAAATCTTTTAAAATGCTTAAGAAACTTGCAAGAAATGACACAAAAAGTCTTCCAAAATGCTAAATTGTGATGCAGTTATAATATAAATGAGAAAGAAAAGATAAAATTTTGTTGACTTTCCAAAATAGAGCCACTCAGGGAAAAATAATTATATCTGGGAGTGTAGGGAAAACCCCAATTCACCACATCCAGAGCAAAAAAGAAATAAAAAACATCATAGAAAATGAGGAGTGTATCAAGAATGTTTTCCTAACTAAAAATGACAGCATAGTTGTCAACTCATGTATGTATGCTAGACGGAGATCACAAATTTTTAATAAGATTTTAATGAGATAATAATTTTTAACATGCTTTTGGAGATCACTAATTTCTGTGAAAATCCTACTTCAGGGTTCATGTCCATTTTTCAAAATGAAATTCCCTGAGTTTTCCAAGTTTTCCCTGTTCTCTCCTACAAAATTTTTCAGGTACTGCGTAATACTATTTTAATGCCAATTTCAAAAAATAATTTTAGATTTAACTGATATTTACCATGAATACATAACAGTGAGTAAAAAGAACATTCAAAATAACTCAAAATTTTTCATATTTGTATACAATTTTATCTGTATATACAGCACAACCTCGAAAATTAGGTTTAGCAATGTATTTATAGATATGAATATATCAATTTTAAGATATCCTTGCCAAAATGATTGCTGTTTAATTTGCCTAAATCATTATTTTAATACCACTTTTTGGAAAATATCCCTTCTAAAGGTTCATACCCATTTTTCAAAATAGGAAAATATGTATTATGCAAAAATAATAAAAAAATGAATCTCAATAAGTAACCAGAATATAAAAATAAGGTAGTCTAGTCAATCTAATATGCAACATTTAGAAGATGGATGGGAAAAGATACTAATGGACTCTTGGTGATTCACGTAAACATATGAAAAAATAATTAAAAAATCAACCCTTAATAGTAGCCAAAATATGAAAAAAAGTTAGTTTAGTCAATCTAATATGCAACATTTAGAAGATGGGCATGTATGGAAAAGATACTAATGGATTTTTTGCGATTCACGGGAATATAAAGTGAATTGCGTAATTGCGCTATTTATGTGAAAATAATTAAAAAATTAATCTTAATAATTAATCAGAATATAAAAATAGGCTAGTTTAGCCAATCTAATATGCAATATTTAGAAGATAGAGATAGATGGAAAAATATACTTATTGACTTTCGGCGATTCACGAGAACATAAATTGAATTGTGCAATTACACTGCTTATGCACAAATAATTATAAAAATAATTATCCAGCGATTTATGTGAAATTTAACATACATTTATTACTTCCATGAAAAAAAGAAAAACGATCTTTTACTTTCCACGTAGCGGTAAATCATCATTGTCACAGTGATTTGATTGGCATTAATGTCCATGCGGTTATAAATGCCCGCTGTCACGTCAATTTGATTGGCATTAACGAATATGTGGCCATCCCCGTTGTTACGTTGATTTGGTTAACATTACCATGCACGCAGCCGTAAATTGACATTGGCCTTCATAGAAGACAATTTTCCATAGAAAACTATGCAAATTCCATAATCCACAGTATGAGGAAGTTTCCCATAGAAACTATGGAGAATCCATAGTAATCGGCATCTCCATGAGCAGTCGGTAAGTTGAAAATTACCTGATTTTTCCAGAATTTTGAACAAAAAATCGATTTAGTTCACTTTAGTTCACATTTAGTTCACTTCCAAATTCCCTGTAAATTTCCAGTTTTCCCGATTTCCAGAGTGTGCACAAACCCTGTGCTTCCTAGCCTGTGTCCATAGTAGAGATATAGAAGATTCTATATGCACTGAATGGATAATACACAACATTCAGCTAAAAGTTAAATTAGAAGACATTACAGAAGAACTAAGTGAGCAAGAAATACTATGGAGTGATCACTAAGTCTAAAATTCCTAAGCCTAAGTCTAAAAGCACAGAAAATATTCCTTAAAATTTTAGTATTCAGAGCTAATATTTATCAACACGAACTAAAATTACATTAATATACATTAAATGAATGTAAAGAGCATGATAATAACACCCACCCACACAAACATATATATATATATATAAAAAATACCATAGCAAACTTTAAAAATTATGAAACTTTGCAATAATGCAAATGTAAAAATTGAATAATTAGGAATGACAAAACAAAATTCATTTAATTTATTGCACAAATGCAGCTAATAAATAAAATGATTTCAATAAGAAAAAAAAGGTTTGAAGATCCAATGAAAGAAAAGTGAGAAGCTGTAACATGAAAATTCAACTACCTAACAGGCTTACGAAATAAAAGTATAAATCGATAAATCTTCAAGCATATGGAAAAAAATAAAAAAACAAATAAATAAAATAAATATCGAATCAATAAGTTAATGAAAAGTATCTAAATATAAAGGTATGGAATCGAAAAAAGAATAACAAACAAAATCAAGTACAAACGCTATACACGTGGACAAGGCTCTAAGCCTAAATCATGAATTGTTTGTTCACTTCTATAAAAATCGTAATCATGTCCAAGTTTTTTGTAGAAGCAAACACAAAAATGTATGTTTCTGAAGAAATAGATAGATTATATCTATAAACTATTTCTACTTGGACGACATACATAAATAAGAAAAATAAAAGGAAAAATGGATACCAAAAATATTGACTGAAAAAACACACTAACCTAGTAAGCACGGGAACACAGAAAGAAGTGACAAGTGTTGCCATTCACAAAGGAATAAGATATATTGTTGCCATTCGTAAGAAATAAATAACAGTAATACGAAAAGACATGTACAAAAGATAATATACCATCAAGAGGGGGCAATAATAGAAAGGCAAATGTCTAAGTGGATGTATAAATAAAATATAATTAAAACAAGAGAAGGGAGATGTCAGGCTAAAATTTAAAGCAATATTAAATAAATAAAATTCAAGAAAATCCAGCTATTCTAAATTTTTTAACTATACCATTTACAAAATAAGAGGGATATTTATATAAATTGCTGGTAATTTTTAGATTATCAATATGTAAAGCATGGAATTTTTTAACAGATATTCTATATATTCTAAAAAGCTGATTAAGAATAATATTTCTAAACAATAGAAACGAGTTGCAGGAATTAAATGGTAAGATTTTATTAATTTTAAAATTAAAAGAGTCTTTTTTATCATATAAATTAGTAACAATTTTTATCATATAAATTAGTAACAATTTTTATCATATAAATTAGTAACAATTCTATCAGAAGGTTCAACAAAAAGATTTAAATCCAAAAAATTAATATTTTTACTAATAGTAGCTTCATTAGGAATTAATTCCAAATTATCAGGATAGAAATCTATATTAATCACACAATTTTCAGTATGTACTAAGCGAATCAGATTATCAACATATCTGTATATTGTATAATCTATTGTTGTAAAAGACTGTTCAAAATGATAAAGATATAAATTAGCTAACATACTGCTACTGCAGCCACCCTGTGGAACTCCTGAGACTTGTAGGTATAATTTATTTCCTTGAAAAATATAATTATTGAAAATAACAAAGTGAAGAAGTTTAGGAAAATTAACAAAACTGGCTTGAGATGTAAGATTAGTAATATAGATCTTGATATTATTGAAAAGATCTTTAAAATCAAAAGTTTGAAATCCTATTAGATTTTTAAGGGATGTTAATCTATTCTTTAATTCTTTACTATTATTAAGAATAAGGTAATTATTGCTAGACTGACATCAACTATCATTTATTTGATTTAAAGAATTTAGAAGTAATTTACTCGCAGTAGTAGAGTAAGTATTATGCCTACTAGTTAATGTTTGAAATTTAATGGGATTTTTATGAAATTTTGCAATAAGCACAATATATGAAAATTTAAGAAATTTATATTTAATATCTAAGTCACTATACATATTGATAATTTTTAATTTAATACTATTAATGGAATGTAAATCAAGTTTAAAAAGACTATTATTTTTTAAATAATCTAACAGAAATTGTATATAAATTTTTTTACAGATAATAGCATAATTATTAGAGGCTTTATCAACATAGGTGATAACAAAATATTTTTGTAAATCAATAATGGAGGGTTCAATATTATCAAAATTATATATGGATCTAGACAATTTAATATACTCTCTCTATACTAATAGCATTTTTAATAGATTCTAATAAAGTAAATTTCCACATATTAAATGCCTCTAAAGGCATAGCATATTTAGAAGCTAATTTATATATATACTTATCAAGATCAAGATTAATGAATTTTAAAACTTTAATAGAATTATGACAAGAGGGTAACCTGAATTTAGTGCCAAAAGACATAATGGTTCTCAACGAAATGTCTTTAACAATACCTAAGTCTCCTGTAACTATATGCCCCAGGTCAGAATTGAGAAATTTAGCATAATCTTTTACTGTACAATTACATTTATTTTCTAAAATCGATTTTGAATTCTGATCTAAAGAGAGAGATTGTGAAATTTCATTATAATTAAATATTGATCTACCAATAGGCCTGTTGTATTTAAAAGTCTTAGATACACTCAAATATCCAATAGGCATTAAATGCTTGAACTTGTTAAAAAGATGACAAAAATTTACAGAATTATAAATGGGATGCTTGAAAGAAATAACACAATTAGTTGATATATTTTCAAGATGATTTTGATTAAGTTTTAAATTTGAATACTGTGATCTTGTAATAAGTAAATCATAGAAAATATGATTAAAGTGTTCATTAGCAAGATTTAATTTTAAGAAAATTGCATAAACTCTATTTAAATGTTTTTTCTTTACAGCAAAAACCCAGGATTTAATTAATTTCCACTGAAAAGTGCTATTAAATTTATTATGTAAACATATTATCTCAGCTTTATGATTAAAAATTGAGGAACGTCCATTGCCACATTTAAATCTTTTAAATTTAACAGATTTACTAGTATATAAAGGAGGTTTCAAAAACAGGTGATTAAAAATAGAGTATTTATTATCTACAAAATTATTCTTCACAATATTACCATTAAGATATAGTTGATTTAATCCATATGGAAAAAAGAGTACAATTTGATTTTATATAATAGTTTTCAAAATAAGTCCTATCTGCAGTATTTGTTTTTATATCCAATATATGGATTGTGATATTTTCAAAACCGTGTTTAGCAAAGTGTTTATATTCAATTTTATTAGAAGTAGGAAGAAAATTATTATTGAGGATATATTTTTTGACATGATCTCTATGAACATTCATACGTAGATGAATGGGATTACTAGTTTGTTCAATATATGATAGATTACAAATATTACAAGAAAGACGATATATGCAACTTTACGGAAAGGCAGATGGCTATTAACCCTTTCCCGATGGTTGGCACGCCCGCGTGCCGGCTGCGAACTTACATTCAAGGACGGACAGCATGCACTCGTGGCGGAGAGAACTTTACCCTAAACGGCGAGTGGCGCGTATCGGTGTTTTTGTGTGAAACATTTTCATTTGAATTTATTTGTCTACTAGATGGCGTTAAATGCCCGTGGAAGCAACTTAAATGTATTTTGTAGGTGCTTGACCTTGGCAGAAGGAGAATCCAATGAATTATTTCTCCATTTGGAGCGGTGAAACATGGTTCTGTAAAGTAAACAGACAGATCACTACTCGCAGCATCAACAATTTTATAATTGAGTTCCGGGTCTCGTTCTGATTTTAGCTTTTATTGATTTCATTGCTGAATTAGAGGAATATAAGAGAGTAATTTTTTTTCGGGTGGGTGGGGGAGAGGGGGAGGGGTAAAGGAATGTGTGGCAATGAAATGATTAGGTTATTTCGGATAAAAGTATGGCTGGTTTGAAACGTTTTCTTTCTGTGGAAGAATATACGCGTATGGTAAACGAACCAGACAGTAATGAAAGCGATGCATATAGTGAAGATTCGTGGAAAAGTGTTATTTCTGATGATGAATCTGAAAATGCAACTGATTCTTCAGATTCTGAGCGTACTATTATTACAACGCCGCCAGCTTCAGTTGCTGTTTTTTCGAATGATGTTTGGACATGTGATTTGAAAGATCTGAATTCTTTGGAGTTTTTGAACATACCTGGAATAAATCACAATATTATGCCACCTACTTTAGATAAGGAACTTGATTTTTTAAGCATATTTTTTGATGATGGACTAGTAGAATTTATCGTAAAAGCAACTAATGAGTTTGCAAAGAAAAAATGGGAGAAAAGTCTCCTCTCTCCTTCCACATCGAAGACATCACCTATTCCAAATGTATTTACACCTGTGACAGGAAACGAATTTCGTGTGTTTCTTGCACCAGTAGTTTTGACGAGCATTGTCAGAAAACCAAATCTTAAAATGTATTTTTCTAAGAATCCAATTATCAGTACTCCTTTTTTCAATTCAGTTATGAGTCGCGATCAATTTATAGGAATATTACGTTACCTTCATTTTACTCTTGATAGTAATGCCCCAAAACTAGATAAATTGAATCCCGTGTTAGATGCATTAGTTTCAAAATTTAAATCTATATACACTCCTAGAAGAAATGTGTGCATTGATGAATCTTTGTTCTCATGGAAAGGAAGGCTGGGATTTTGTCAATATATCCCCTCGAAAAGGTCCAGATATGGAATAAAAATATATAAATTGTCAGAATCGGAATCAGGATATATATGGAATTTCCTTGTGTATACTGGAAAGGACACGGAATTATCAAGTTCTGATGGTGGGTATGGAGAACGTGTTGTGAAAACACTTCTAAGTGAACTTTTAGGAAAAGGATATACTTTGTATTTGGATAGATTTTTTACCTCTCCTGTACTTACAAAGTATTTGTTGTCTAACAATATGCATGTATGTGGTACAGTTTTAAAAAATCGGAAGGACATGCCAAAGAATTTTCCATCTGTACCTCTACGCAAAGGAGAAATTGCAGCAGTGCAAAAGGATGGTGTGAATGTCATTTTATTCAAAGATAAAAAGAAGGATCTCTTAATTTAACAACTTTTCATACTGACAAAATGCAAAATTCTGGAAAGAAAGACCGGAAAACATTCGAAGACATTTTAAAACCAAATTGTACTTTGGAATATAACAAATACATGGGGTGTGTGGATATTGGGGATGAGTCTCTAACGCATTATCCAGCTTATAGAAAAACTATCAAATGGTACAAAAAATTATTTTTTGGCTTTCTAGATATTGCAATATTGAATGCTCATAGTCTTTTTGACAATAAGAAAGGGAAAAAATTCCCAATCTTGCAGTTTCGTCTTCATCTCATAGAGCAACTTATTGAAATGTTCTTTACCCCTGAACAGTCCAGTAGAAGTAGTTATCTCATCCCCTCTCCTCTCTGTCTAATTGGAAGACATTTTCCAAACTTGTGCTCTGATACAGGTAAAAAAGACCTCCGAAGAAGATGTATAGTTTGCTTGCAAACTACAAAAGGCAAAAAAAAGCGCATAACGACTTATTATGAATGCAAAGATTGCAATGTTGGTCTGTGCGTGGGTACTTGCTTTGAAATATACTATACGCAAAAGGTGTATTAATTAATGAAAATAGCTACGCTATTTTCTTGTGTATATATGTACATAATTTCTATTAGCTATATAAATATTTCATTACCATCATTTCAATATTTTTTCTGATTAACTGATAACTATTTTAATCAAGGTAAGTAATCATTTTTAATACACTAAAATTTTTAATATTTTGATAAAAGAAAATTTGTATGAAAAATATACAACAAATAGAAAATAAGAATTTCCTTTATTCCTGAAAATAGTAGAATGCTGTGTTGAACGAGTGATTTTTAGTGAATTTTTTTCGAGAGTTAGGCTTAGCGCAAAATAAATAGCTGTCTTTTGGGCACATTTCGGAAACGAAGCGCTCCGTTCTTTGGGCCATGGTAGTTTCGGAATGCCACCGTCGCGAAAGGGTTAAGGTTCGTAATTTGAGTTTTAGAAGCAGAAAGGCAAGTTTTGCAATTTCCATTCTTACATACACTGAAATTATAATTTTTAGTGGGGTAATTACTATATTCAAAACTATCCATTACACAATGTTGGTAATTTGATATCAGTCTAAACAATTCCCAACATAAATTGAAAATACCGGGCAATATCTATCTAATTATATAAAAAAGTATAAATAAGTTGCCAGTCACTAAATCAAATAAGAAGTGTAATTCATGAAATAAAAGTGGAATTCATAAAATAAAGACAATAATACATAGAGAGAATAAAAGAAATAATAAAATAATTGCTTATATAAAATTATAAACAACTAAGTCCAAGTTAAACCTAATGAATAACAGGAGGATATTACAAAAAAAAGAAAACACAATGTAAGATACATTAGTTTTAAACTAGAATATAAAACAACACAGTGTATTAATTAATACAAAAGTGTAAAATCTGGATTCACTTAAAATCCATTCCATATAAGATAAAGATTGTACTGATAAGTACAGTTTAAGCACTTCAATAATTCGAATAATAGCAAATAATATATGCATATATGGCAACACTTGTCACTTCTTTCTGTGTTCCCGTGCTTACTAGGTTAGTGTGTTTTTTCAGTCAGTTTTTTGGTATCCATTTTTCCTTTTATTTTTCTTATTTATGTATGTCGTCCAAGTAGAAATAGTTTACAGATATAATCTATCTATTTCTTCAGAAACATACATTTTTGTGTTTGCTTCTACAAAAAACTTGGACATGATTACGATTTTTATAGAAGTGAACAATTCATGATTTAGGCTTAGAGCCTTGCCCACGTGTATAGTATTTGTGATTGATTTCGTTTATTATTCTTTTTTTGATTCCATACCTTTGTATTTAGATACTTTTCATTGACTTGTTGATTCAATATTTATTTTATTTATTTGTTTTTTTAATTTTTTTCCATATGCTTGAAGATTTATTGATTTATACTTTTATTTCATAAGCCTGTTAGATAGTTGAATTTTCATGTTACAGCTTCTCACTTTTCTTTCATTGGATCTTCAAACCTTTTTTTTCTTTATATATATATATATATATATATATATATATATATATATATATATAAGAAACAGGAATTTAAAAATTATTTGAAAATGTTTACAAAGTCCAGTTTTTTTCTTCACATTTGGGCAGTCTTTAAAGGGAAGAAATTCCGCATCTATTAAGTCCATATCTTATATCTGGGACACAAACACTTGAGAGGCTTAGGTAACAAGTCTAATATATCTTTCAACTGTTTGAGAATGATAAGGAAATCTGAAAATTCTGTTTTTATCAAGCTCATTTTCTATTATTTCTTTCAGAGCAGTGGCTACTAAATTCCAGATTCACAATGTAAGCTATAGCTTGGTAAAAGTGCCCCGGAAATGTACAAATTGATGAAACAAGTTTATGGTGAGTTTTGTTTAAGTAGATCAAATGTTTTCCTGTGGCACAAACATTTTTTGGATGGAAGAGATAAGCTAAAAGATGATAAGCATACAGGATGACTAAGTTCATCTAAGACACCCGAGATTATTGAAAAAGTACATGATTTCGTGGCAAACAATTGCTGTGCGTCACAAAGAATGATGAAAGAGTCTTTAAACATCAATAAAAAAAAAATGATTCGAACCATCCTGCATGAAGATTTGGCCAAAAACAAAAGTCTGTGCTAAATTTGTTCCACACACTTTAACCAATAAACAAAAATCAAAGAGAACTGCATATTGCAGAGACGTTATTTCAGCTGCTGAAACTGATCCAAACTTCTTGAAATCGATTGTTACAGGTGATGAAACATGGTGTTTTCAGTATGATCTTGAAACAAAGCGACAAAGTGCAGAATGGAAGTCAAAAAACTCACCACAAGCGAAAAAAACAAGAAAAGTTCCATCCAAAATCAAAACAGTGCTTATTACATTCTTCGATAGTAAGGGTATTATCCACAAAGAATTTGTATCAACTGGACAAACAATTACTGGTGAGTATTATTTAAATGTTTTGAAGCATTTGACAGCCAGAATTCGTTGCATTCGTCCAGAATATCGGGATGAAAGCAATTGGAGTTTGTTGCATGATAATGCACCCAGTCACACCTTACTTAAAAAACAAAACAAATCATAATTTCTTGTTTCAATTTCATTTTGCAAACCCAGACATAAAAATTGTTTGATGCACTGTGTATATATATATACAGGGTGTTCCAGGGGTCCTATTTTAGCGCGAACCCACGAGATTCTCGCGAAATCCATAAAAAATCTCGCGTAAAAATTTAGACTGCGCGAGAATTTCTCTCTCTCCAGTTCAGGTCTAAAATTATTTTTTCCTTCAAATTGGATACCGAGAAATCCGATGCCCGATGACTAGAGATGCAGATTCGAGGTGGCCAGGTCGCCATTGGCGACTAACATTATTACAGTAAGTCGCCATTTCTGGCGATCGAAATTTCTCTAGCATCCTTTCAGTTCCACGGCGTCCGCGGCCAGTAGATCGGGCCGATTGCTTCGCGACTGCAAATTGCGATCAGTCGCCTCATTGTTGCGAATCGCTGGCCGATTGCCGTGCGGTCGCGGACCACGATTCCGTAGTTACGCGTGAATCGCAGTCAATCGCGATTTGGGCACACTAAAAGTACTACGTGTTTCTAATTAGCGAGATATTTTATAAAAAACTATTAAGTGGTTTCCCCTGCTTGCGCGAGTCGCAAATTCGATCAAATAAAATTTTCCTTTTTTTTATAGGATTCTTTCACGGTTTTGTTTTATGCTCTTTCCGAGTACTTCCCGCATTTTTCGTGTTTTGCTGGAGAAATTTTCTTCTTTCCGCGGCCGAAAATCCTTTCCCCCGTACACAGTCTGTCTACAGGTTACAAATATCCCGAAAATGTCGTGAAATTGCCCATATATGCCTCCAAAATGTCGCAAAATGCGAACAAAACAACGAATTTTTTATCAGAGACATTTCTTTCTTACATCTGAAGATCTGTTTCGCCGCGATTGCAAAAACGACGTTCGCATACGGCGATTCCGACAGTTTCTGAGGAGACATGACCATTGAATATCTTTTTGCCATTTTTACAATATACTATTTGCATCGACTGAATGTTTTTATAATGATTTCGTTTAATATACAAAGGATAAAAACCAAACCATTTTTCTACCGAATTATTAATAAAATGAAGGGTTATTTTGCAGTAGCATCACGAAAATCTGCATTTGTACGCTATCCTCGGCATACCTCGTTTAATTTGAAAAATATTTCCCACTTTTCCAATCTGTTTGCATCGACTACAGTGTTTGTAATTGTTTCGCGTTTTATACAGGAAAATTATTTTACAAACGTATTATTTATGAAATAAAGAGCTATTTTGAAAACAAAAAGAAAAAAGTCGACACTTTCCAAACAAAATGGCTAAAATCACATGACTGGCTTAAGATTCAACAAAAGGACAATGCAATCCTTATGTTCTGCAGGTTATATAAAAAATACAAAAAAAAAAGAATCCATTTTGAAACATCAAGTCAAAATTATTACCTAATTCTATATGCCTAGTGAAATAGTTTTCGTCGATATTCGCCTTCGGCGATCAAAAATCGCTAAAGTGTTTAATTGCTATTGCTGCATGAAAATTGATCATAAAATGATTTTAAAAATCAAAATATAAAGTAAATACAGACGGCCCTTGATTTTTGCAGTTTACAGACAAAAAAATCGTAAATTAGCATGTGAGTCATTTTATGTGAGTATATTTGCTAACAAGTGGTGGGGAGGGAGGTATAAAATTATCAAAAATGTGCTTACTTATATTTAAACGACTCCTAATTAATTTTTAAAAAGAATGTAAGTAAGAATGTTAAAAGAATGTTAGTTTTAAAAATTAAAATGTCGAAAAATATGAGCAATAGTTAATGTTTTCTTTTTTATTACTTTCTAAAATAGCATGGTAAAAAAAATGAAATTTTAAGTTTCTCTCCTTATGACAGAAAATCTCTCCCAAAATTTACTGGAAGGAGAGAAATTCTCCCTCTCTTTTCCTGACTTAGTGGGAACCCTGGGGTGTTCCAAAAACATTGACCTCAGCTTTTATTCCTTAAATATTGATCTTAGACATATATAATAAATTACAAAGTTGCGTAAAAAAAGGTACAGGATTTTATGAAATCGATTAAAATTTTCAAGGGAATTAAATTTTAAGAAATAGGTGATGTACGAAATTTCAGTATTTTATCATAAAAAGTCCCAGAGATATAAAAAGACAAAAATGCTGACTTAAACCATTTTTCGATGCATCGACACGGGTTCTCAGAGGAAAAATCATGTTGGCAGATCGCGTTTCAGGGGGTCATATACAAATTATGAAAACAATGATTGCATAAATAAATATTAATTTTGCTATTTATTCATACAAAAGTATCTACACTGTGTAGAAATAATAACTTTACACAAAGATTACAAAGCTTGTTTAAACTGTTTTCCATCCATGCCAAAGATCCATTAAAGATAAGAGGCAGATATTATTTGCCTATGATGCATTTCTGCATTGCATCATATGCACTCTTGCTGTAAACATTTCAATTTCAATTTGTGATTAATCCCTCACCAACTTTGTTTGAACATAACTCTGGGACTTTTTATGATAAAATGCTGAAATTTTGTACATCACCTTATTAGTGTATGGAGCACATTTTACTCATTGGGAATGTTTTTGCACGGGGGCCATATAAAAATTAAAATTTTGTATTTCTTTATTTCTTTAAATTTAATCCCCTGAAAATTTTTATCGATTTCATAAAATTCTGTAACTTTTTTTTATGCAACTTTGTAATTTATTATATATGTCTAAGATCAATAATTAAGGAATAAAAGCCGAGATCAATGTTTTTGGGACACCATATATATATATATATATATATATATATATATATATATATATATATATATATATATATATATATATATATATATATGTTTGAAATGTAATAATAAGAATTATGTAAAAATAAAAAAAAAGAAAATTACAATTCAAGTAATATTAACATCACCATAGAAGCAAATTCACTGCCATAAAGCCGATAAGAGAAAAGAACAGAACCTTCCCAAATTCGATGATTAATCAGAATTAAATTCATCTTCAGGTCTGAGTATTTAATTCTAATTAACCCAAACAAATGCCTGTTTCAGATTAAGCAATAGTACATTACTATAAATGCTTAAACTCAGACTACAGGCATCAAAAAATGAAAAAATGAAAAAAGGATACATTAAGAAAATTGTATTACCATGCGGCATGAACCCTTCCTCTTCTACCACGTGTATACACGATCAACCTCAACAGCTTAATCTAGAAGCACCGGAATGAACAAGTCGAAATTCTACCAGGGAGGCAGTACGAACGTTCACGGAAATACTCCCAAACCCATCCAGTGAGTCTAAGCTGGAGACTGGACAAGCAATTCAAAATACAACTTCCCAAACATGCAGAACTGAATATGAATCATAGATGAAAATTCCTACTAAACAAGTAATTCATAGGAAAACTGGATAAACGAGAATGCCACTATACACCATTATAAGGGCGCTCAAAACGTAGTTTCAATACTGACAAAAGTTACATTTTTTTGCGAAAATAAAATTCAAAACATTAAAGTTAATGCATCTTATTTTCCGATTTTTTTATTTTTCTAATGTTTTTGACTTAGTTTATTATTTTTCATTTTTATTTATTTATATAATTAATAAATAATCATATATAACATACACATATATATATATATATATATATATATATATTTTTTTTCCCTCTCTCTCCTGTATGTTAGTCATTATAATTGGGAATGTTTTCTAGGATGTTATCGAGTGAAATTTGATACACTGAGTTGATAATTTTAATAACAAAATTGGGGGGATATGCATTATTAGTCGCTGTACTCAATAATTCCATAAAGTGCGCTAATTTATAATATTCATCACAAATTTTATTGATTCTAAGAGCCTGGTTTATTATAATATTTCTAAATACAGATATATGCAGACAAGAGTCAAAATGTTGAATTTTTGATGTATTAAATTTAAAATCCTGTCTTTTATCATACAAGTTTATAACCATATTACAATTTTGTAAATTTAAATTTAAATCTAAAAAGTTTGCAACATTTGTGTCATTATTACTTGCATTTAATTGTAAATTTTTTGGATAAAAGTTTAATACTATAGGGATATTATTATTTGGGGATACACATAAAATGTCATCTATATATCTAAACATGTGCATATTATGCAAGCTTGGATTAATGTTTTTTTCATAGAAGAATAAATACAGATTAGCTAACAATGATGAGGCACCCCCCCCCCCTTGTGGGATACCAACCTGTTGTTTAAAAATAGTACCACCATGTTGAATATAATTCTCATAAAGAGTGAAGTTAAGTAATTTTTTAAAAAGAAAATTTGAATATTTTAGGTTGATATTATATTTTTCAAAAATTCCTAAAATAATTCTATACAGATCATCTATATTAATATTATTAAACAAATCTTTGAAATCACAGGTATAAATACTACGAATATTAGTAAGAGTTTTCAATTTCTTAACTACTTCAAAACTGTTTTTTACAATATGACAATTATTTGAGATTTCATCTGACGAGGATACTTCATGTAATATCTTTAATAATAATTTTCCAGCATTAGTAATGTAAGAATTATGCCCACTGGTAATGGTTCGAAAAGCAACAGGGGATTTATGAAACTTGGGTACTAAAACAATATATGGAATGTTATTACAACTATTTTTTAGATGGATTTGCTTATATTTGGCTGATATTCTATTGTATAAGATTTTAAGGTGAGTTTTATGTAAATTATAGATATGATTATTAAGTAAGTGTGACTGAAGGGTATTTTTATAATAATATTTACATATAATTGAGTAGTTTCCACTTGCCTTATCGACATATGTAATGACAAAATCATTTTGTATTTCTTTAATATCGTTTATAATTGAATTAAGTTTATATGAATTATTAATTTTCTGATTATATATATAATGATTTAAGTATTGCTCTATTAAGACTCTCCAAGGTTTAAAGGCTTCTACAGGGATTTGATATTTATAACTGATTTTATAGATAAATTTATTTAAGTCAAGAAATAAACCTTTACATATTAATTTATGTTTAAATTTAGTAGGTATACGGTACTTAGTACCCAGTAACATCAGTGATCTTAGTGCATCATAAATAATAATATTTAGATTTCCCGTTATAACATGCCCATGGTGTTTATCTACGAAGTCTTTGTATTTTTCTAAATGACAGTGGCAATATGACTCTTTATCCAATTCATAGTTTTGATTAATATCTACTGATTTGGCAATTTGATTATAGTTGAAAATATAACGTCCTAGCGGTTTATCATATTTATATGCAATTTTAGGATTTACATGTTTGACTGGAAAGTAATTAGAAACCGATTTAAAAAAATTATTTATCTTCAGATTATTTAATACAGAATTAGTAAAATTCAAGGTACAATATTCATTTATATATATATATATATATCCATTCATGGAAGTACACCATCTTAAAATTCGCCTACAAAATACAATGTACATACAAAATACATATAAATAAATATATATATATAAGCATTCCATTTCTGGAAGTATACTACCTTACATCTTCTTAAAAATGTAATTGTAAATATTAAATTTACGAGGCCTAGTTATCCTTATAAACAACTCCTTTCTGCTATTAAAGAACTACAACACTTTGTCATAACCTATGTAGATAAAGCTTCTAATAAATATGCAATTATGTGTAAAAAATATTATGTTTCTCTGTTACAGAATTACTTAAACCCATTTATAATCAGTCTATCAAAATCAAAACTAAAATGCTAAAATTATATAAACAATTAAATATTAATTGTAAGTTTTATAAATTTCCATCCTAAATTTTACAAATCACCTCTCAGTTTTAGAACGGTCACTTGTGGACATAATATCTTTACCACTATAGCTAGTAAGTACTTGCTAAACTGTTAAATAGAATTAAAGAATCCCTTAAATTTAAGAATTCAGGCTATTTCATATTGAACAATAGTTTTGATTTAGTTAATCACCTTAGCAAGCTTCCACATATTATTGGTTTCCATACCTTTGATTTTAAAGACCTTTTTAATAATACTGATATTAAAGATTTATATAAAGTTATTATCTCTCTTTATCATAATTATCAATCTTCCACTAATGTTCCATTTAATGTCAAAAACTTTCCTATGTTATTGCACTTTGTGTTATACAACAATTATATTATCCAAGGCGATGACATATATTTACAAACATCTGGTGTACCTCAAGGGGGCTGTAGTAGTAGTATTCTAGCTAACTTATATTTTTATTATTATGAATGTCATTTTAACTCTAATTCATATATTATATACCGATATGTTGATGACTTAATTTGTATTATCATTGATGATTTCTATTCCATTAATATTGATTTTTAACCCTCTAACCTAGAATTCATCCCTAATGAGCCGTGTTAGTCAAACTGTAAATTATTTAGACCTACATTTAGATACCTTCCATAATCATGTTATCACCAATCTATATGATAAAAAAGATTCGTATAATTTCACTATTATTAAGCAGCTATCATATTGATCGTGTAATTCTATTCAATTGTTTAGAAACATTTTAAACTAGCTATTTCGAATACATCAACTTTCTGACCTTTAGTTTCACTTTCTTCACATCAATAATCTTAAACGCATTTGTCAAAATTACCACTATCCGGAAGTATTTGTAAATAATATTATTAATAATTTCAAATACATCATGTAATAATTTTACAAATGCATTACTTATCCTTGATTGGATAACTCTTTTTTGTGAATTTCATCCGTTCTTGTCACTGCCTTACCACTAGGTACATATACTGATACTAGATACATATATGATACTGCTCACTATTTTTGAAAGACTACTTTCCACTTGTCCTGTGCCCTATATTGCTTACTATTTTTGAAAGTCTTCATAAACATTAATTTTCGTTTAAGTGTATTCATTCCGATGTCCACTTGCTTTGACGAAGAGATGTAAAATGCTCTGTCGAATGTGCTTCGGCGAACGTGTAGACTCCCACATGGTGGCTGTGCCTGTGAGTTAATATTTCTGTTTCTTATATTTCTGGTTTATAATTCACTATTATTTGTCCATCCACTAGCCAGTAGACAGTTCCAATGGTGTCCATAGGTAAATACTATCGCCATTGTCAGAAAATGGCTATTTTTACGGTTTTAATTCGAATTCCATGGCTGTCCTGATGAGAATGCAATTTCGAACTAACCGCCGTTTTTTGTGTAGTTTCAGTTGATTGCTCTCCATGTCTTGATCTTCAATCTTGAGCTATTTATTATTGCCTTTTCTCATTTTAGCTGTGTTGCTTTTTATTTTATATATATTTATATACCTTTTTAATTATGATTTTTGTATACTCATCTTCCCCTCACCCCCTTTCCATTATAGTGATAAGTTACCTTCTATTTTTATCCTTAGTCTTGGTCTATAGTTACTTATTTGTAACAGATATGCTAGAGATGGGTTTTTCTGTACTTATCGTAGTTTATGCATAGTTTTTGTTTAAAAAAAAAATTCAATTTATATATATATATATATATATATATATAAATAATAGTTTGAAAGTCCAATGAAAGAAAAGTGAGAGGCTGTAACTCGAAAAACCTAACTTTCTAACAAACCTACAAAATAAAAGTATAAATCAGCAAATCTTCAATCAAATGAAAAAATAAATAAATACAAATTTCGAATCATTAAGTTAAAGCAAATCATCAAAAATCAATGGTATGGAATTGATAAAAGAAATACAAATGAAATCCAAGCATTAATGCTATACATGTCGACAAGGGCTAGGCCTAAATAATGGATATGTTCACTTCTCCAAAACTCAATTGGGTTCAAGTATTTTGTCAAAGTAAACATAAAAAATGTATGTTTCTGTAGAAATAGATAGATTATATCTATAAACTATTTCTACTTGGATAACATACATAAAGAAAAAATAAAAGGAAACAAGAATACTTGGAAAAAAACACTACATATGCACGAACCTGTCGAACCCAGGAATTGAGAATGAAGAGACAGACCAGTGTTGCTATTTGCAAAGGAAAAAGAAATGATCTACTGTTGCAATTTGTAAGAAATAAATAACAGTAATGCGAAAAGGCAAGAAAAATTGATAATATACAATCACAGCTACTAAAAAGTGGGGCTAATAATAGAAAGACTAATGTCATTTCCCTCCGAGACGCTGTACTGTAAGGACCTGTTTTCTCCCGCTCCTGCACTGTCCGGGGATGAATTTGCATGACCACCCACCTGCCTCCACCAGTGCCGAACTGCCTAACCCGGCACCACGTGGTGAACGGAGTGTTCCACGTGGAGACTCTGCTGACAATATGGACATGACTGATACTCCTGATATTCTCTCTTCGATACCCAAAGACCCTGTCCTCGTTGTTGAATTCCTGAATCGTGGAATCAAAGACCTGAAATTCTAACTGAGAAAGTTGAACAGCCAAGACGGAAAGAACGACACAATGGAGACTCTTAACCATCTGGAAAGATTCCTGACTGGCCTCGTCGAAGAACATAACATACCAAGATATGGTAAGCCCTGTTAAAGGCTCCCCTCCGACAGTTATTTTGTGTCTCTTGTTCCTCCCAACCTGACTGCTACCTCCAATGCCTCGAATTTACCAGACCCTAGCAAATCGACTCCTAACTGTACTGCTACACCCAGTAGCTCCAGAAAACACTCACGTAGTATTGACAACGAAGGTTTCCAGCATGCCCCTAAAAGGCATACTACCAGCATAAAATCTGCCACGCTGCTGGACCCCCCCCCAAACTGTAAATAATGTAAACGTCGATGTACAGGCACCAGATGCCGAAAACGTTATAGAAAATAATGTTGACGCTTCTAAAAAGGAACACCGCGCTCCCCTTACCTTCATAGCTGAGACCACTAACTGGTCACAATTAATTAGTGATCTTAAGAAAATTGCTGAAAATTTAACCAGTAAATTAACAGGTGCAGGAGACTTCCTAAAAGTCCAAGTCAATACTCGTGAAGAGTACCTAAAAATTCAATCTCTTTTGCTAAAAGAAACGGTGGAGTTCAAATCTTACCTCTTGGATGAACAGAAACCCCTTAAAGTTGTAATCCGTGACCTCCTGATCTGCACGGATACAATGGAGATTTCTCGCGAGTTGGAATGCTTGAGACTCAAACCCATCAACATCACACAGTTGGCACGTGGTCCCAAGACCAACAGAGTTATGATGCCATTGTATTACGTGCAGATAAAAAAAACTCCCGCTAATGAAAGAATCTATTCCCTTAATAACTTATTCAATACTGTTATTAACGTAGAAAAGTACAGAGGACCGAAACAAATCGTCCAATGTTTCCATTGTTAAATATTCTTCCACACTAGTAATGGCTGCCATCTCCCCCCCTAATTGCGTTAAGTGTGCACAGCCACACTTAACTAAAGAATGCACTAAAGTTTACGATGCCCCCTGTAGATGTGTCAATTGCGGAGGAGCGCATCCAGCCTCCTACTGTAATTGTCCAAAATTTCTGAAATTGTTATGGCTGTACAAGTTTAGTACGTCATAAAAGGAGATTTTAATAAAAGACTTTTAATAATGGCCAATTTTTTGGTTATCTTTATTTTTAAAGTATTTGTAAAATTAAATTATTGATCTAGAAACTGGATTTCATGAAATAGAATTTCATGAATATTTTACATCTGTCAGAGGACTTCTACAAAAGACAATACTATTTAATTTGGTATTAGTGAATCTCAAATGAATGGAGTCTTAACTGTCTTACATTTCAAATATTTAATTGTTAGGAAAAGTGATACTTACCAGCTTCATTAAGCCCAGCATTGTTTACAACTTTTCCTTCTCTTTCATTTTCATATTCTGTCCAAGCAGCTTGGCGTTCTTCTTCAGTCAAATCTTCTGCAGTTTGATGTTGAAGAAGGGAATCATGTTCATGGTAAGTAACAATCCAATCCTTGTTTTTAATTAACATCTCAGCAAGAAGACGGTCCTACAAAGGACATACACATTAAATATCTAATGTGGCTAACACACATATTTCATGTATAAATCTATGGAATTTTAATAATATAAAAATTTTCAATTTATTTATTTTGGCATTATACACAGGATTAGATTTTTACCCCCAGCAACAGTATTTTTGTGGAATAACATTTTTATCTGCAAGTTTTATTTCATCATAAGCATGTAAACAATAACAATAAAAAAAAAATGACAGAAAAACCCTTTACACATGAGAACTACTGAAAATTAAGTAAAATTAGGGCCAAAAAAGACATTAAAATATAAAACTTTAAATTTTTTACTTAAAATACAATAATTTTCAAATTCATGTTTTTAAAGTTAACCTTCTTGCTCATTTATTTGGGCACTATTTTAGCAAGCATATCAATCTATGAATTACATCACAGTCTCTATTCATTATTAATCCAATACACAGAATTTATAGCCAAACTGATTCTTTCAATCACCTTAAAATCCTTCCATATATAGTTAAATCCATTTTAATAATTTGAAAGGTGCGACAGGGCTGCACAGACTCAGGAAGAGACAACTTTTTGTCAAAAAAGCAACAAATTGGAGCAAAATTACTTTTAATATATTTTAAACACCTTAAATATGTAAATAAAAATTACTCAAACTTTTACGGGGTGCCATATTCTATAATCTAAAAATGTATCAACCTCTGGTTCAATGTTGATTATTACATATTTTAAATGATTCAAAGTTTCCAGGCTTTTTTTTATAGCATTGCAAAGTGAATTTATGAATATAATATGCTTTAGTGTAGAACATAGGTTCTCAACCTTTTTTTGCCCACCGCCCACTTTGAGAATATTTTATTTTCCTAATGCTCCCCCCTCCAATTTTTTTTACTTGTGAATCTGAAACAGCTATTGCGACGATTATATTTAAACGTGTAATATTATATACTATAGTCGTAAGATAGGATATGGCCCTATCCTATTTCTGAGTTTAAAGAAGACTGTTTCAATGAGAACAATTAAAACGCATACTTAATTATATTGAAAAGTATTTTTATTAACATTCAAAAGACATTGAATTTATAACTTATCTAATGAGAAGGTTGAATTTGATGCACTTTAAGGAGTTTGTTAATATCAAGTTCGATTTTACTTAAAAACAACCGTAAGTCGCAGCGTTCAGTAACATGGAGCCGATTTCTCTTTTTAGTTACCAATGTTGCTACAGCACTAAATCCACGTTCAGCTAAATAGGAAGATGGGAATGCTATCAGAAATAGTTGAACAATCGACCATAATCCTGAGTACAGTTGCAAAATCGGCTTCTGCAGCCAAAATTCTTGGTAGCCATTCTTGAATTTAATTTTTAATTCCTCATTTGTCATCAGTTCTATTAGTTCTTCTTCTAACTGGGATGATCCTGCTGTGTTGACATTTGAAAAAGGATCCAAAACCCAGTCTGGTGTGTCCATGTTTAAAATGTCCTGAAATCGTTCTTTGAAATCACTGTGGAGGTTTTCCAAGTGTTGACAGTAAACAAGCAAGTCATTGTGCTTGAATGATACTGCTGATAAATTTGGGAAGTTATTGAACTCGCGTCTGTCGATATTTCTTTTGTATAAAAGCAGTTTGGACACGAAAGCAGCAATGCTATTTTTTGTCTTAATCAAGTTTAAGTCATCGCCTTGAAGTTTGAGATTGACATCATTAAACAATTTATACAGGTCTGTCTGTCAAGTACGCAATATCGTTCTTTGATGAGATAAGGTTGTCGCGCAATTCCGTGTCTTTGTTTCCTAGGAACTCCCCAGCACAGACTCAAACAAATTGTAAAATCGAGTCAAACAAGTACCTTTTGACAGCCAGCGCACCTCTGTGTGAAGCAGCAATCGGTTGAAATCTTCATCATTGACAATGCAAAGCTGACTAAATAATCTGTCATTCAACGAGTTACCTCTGATTTTATTAACTTCTCTGATAACAGATTGCAGTGATGTATGGAGGCGTTCACTCAAATTTTTCGCAACCAAATGCTGGCGATGAATTACGCAATGCACAGCAAGCACGTCAGGAACTTTATTTTTTAAGCATGCTATGAAGCCTTTGTGACGCCCTGTCATAGCCGGTGCGCCATCCGTAGCAACTGACAAAATATTATTAAAAGGAATTTCTTTTCGTCACAAAACTTTTCCAGTGTATTAAATATGGTTTCTCCTTTTGTATCTGTTTCCAAATTCGTAGCAAACAATAGTTCTTGACATATTTTCTCATCTTTGATAAACCTCACGTATGACAATAACAATTGGTTGGTAAAGTGGACTGACTCATCCAGTAGAATTGAAAATTGACAAGTCTGCAGATGATTGCACAATGATTCTTCAATGTTTTCAGCCATCTCATCAATTCGTCTTTGCAGAGAACTCTTGCTCAAAGGAATTTTTCGGATAATATCTGCAGCTGGTTTATGGAGCACAGTGGTTATTACTACATTTACTGCTAGTAAAATTAAATCTTCCCTAATAGTATGTGGTTTGCATGTTTTAGCAATCAACAATGAGATATTGTACGAAGCTCGAAGTCCGTCATCGTCTTGCTTAGAAGCTGATGAAAAAAGTTTTGATACAGTTGGCTGAATTTCGTACTTTTTTTTCATGTCTTGAAAATGGGTCACATCTTTGTCTTTCTTATCTGGGTGTATTTTATTAAAATGATTTTGAAGCCTAGAAGGCTTCATCGCTTCATTTGAAAATGTTTTTTGACAAATAAGGCACATTGGCGATGATGGATTTGTGGGATTTTCGATAAATCCGTACTTAATATAATCCACACTATACTGCCGCCTCTTCCTTTTTGCTTCCGACATGGTTTTTACTTTACAGATACGTGAGTAGTATTAAGTGTACTTTTAAAACCCTGTCATCAATTGCGCGCGATAATGCTAATGAAAATAAAATGAACAATCACTGCCTTTATATAGATTGGAGACATATAACATGCATTGACAGGAATAAGATAAACATGCAGTGACTCGTTTATAACACCCAGCGCCGAAGTAAAGCGCGGGGGCAAGGGTGATGCAGGAGCAGAGTGCAGGTTAGAACAAGCACAGATAATACTGCCAATTCTTGCAGGATTGCAAAAATCACGTTATTTAACAAAAACTTGTTATAACTGAATTGCCACCAGCATATTTTTTGCTATTTTTATTAACAGGCTTTTGTCAACTTTACCTGTATTTATATATGAGATATTTCACGTGAAATTAGAAGATTTGAAAATTTTTAATTCAAATCTAAAATTAAAAATTTTTTATATCATCGAATTTAATGTAGATCTGAATGTAATGGAATCTTTAAGTTCAATTTTCATCCACTTCCTGAACTACCGAAATATGTGAATTTTCGCACACATGATAAAAATGATTAAAATACATACAATAACAAAAATTAACCAATATCAAAGTTTACTTTAGTTAGTACGTGATTAGCGTGTTTTTTTTTGTCTTTTTTAAACTATTTTTTTAATCTGACCACCACCCCTCCGTACCATCTCAACGCCCCCTAATTTTCTCTGGGTCTTCTACTGCCCCCTGAAAGTCTCAAACGCCCACAAGGGGGCGTTATCGCCCATGTTGAGAACCTATGGTGTAGAACATTCCATAAGAAAATTGTTCCATCTTTTAAACTACAGAAACAAAATAAAAATCTTATGTGGGCAGCTTTACATACACTGATCATGTTATTTTCTATGCACATTTTACTAGTCATAAATCCCACCAAGGATTTGAATCATGTTCGACCAGCATTAGCACACTAATTTATCTCTTGTTACAGCTCTATAATAGCAAATAGTTATTAATTGCACTGCATTGCATTGCATTGCATTGACAGCACTCAAACTTTTTGTATGCTAGTTTCAACAACCTCCTGAAGTGGGACTTATAAAGTTAGCCATACCTAGCAGTCAGTCGTGCATAATGTTTTTTTGTTTTAGTGAACTCAGCAAAAACTATAACCTTGAGCAGTTGTGGAACAAACTTTAATGGTTCTAGTCTTTTGCTGCAATACAGCAGGGTTCACTAAAATGGGTTCAACCTAAGAAAACCCACCCAGGTTTTTCTTCAGGTGGACCTACTTGAATTTATTTCTAATTTTTGGTATTTATTAATATTGTATATTATTTATTATTTGGTATTAATTAAGATTTTAAAACATATTTCAGATGCTTTCTTTTAACCTTTTTCTAATTTTATGTTTCTTGAAGTCATTGTCAGTATCCCCCATTTTTTCCATTTAAAAAGTTTTCCAAATTCAAATTTTTTATTTATTCATTTTCAGTTTATTTTCAGAATCAATATTTTAAATGTTTATGATGACTAATTATTTTCTAATTTTGTTTAAAATCACAAAATGTGTTTTTCAGGACATCAAGAAATGAAGATTTCAAATACTTTTTGAGGCAATTTTAAATTCATTCCACATTTTAGATTTTATTTTTTACAGAAATGACTGATCACTTCCAATTTTGCTTGTTCATCTTTTTGTTTTCAAGTTTTCTGATATTTATCTTTTTACATTCTTAATTTTTTCAAGCTAATGGACTATTTGTTATAATTTATTACTTTTAAGGCCGAATACTAATTTTTCTTTAAATTAAGATTTCTTATCAATAATTCTAGGCAATTTTTTCCTTCATTTATGTTCCCATTTTTATCCTTAGTCACGTATTCAAAAAATTATCACTTTTGCAAATTCATGAATTGATAAAATTCATGAATTTTATGAAAGAACACTAAAATTTGAGATTATACTCAGAAAATGTTGGAGTAAGCAATTTTTTTAAAATAGTGCTAAAATGAAGGCATTTTACAAGAAAAAAGACTCTACATTTATTCTTTTGGTGGCACTATCTATTGACTGTATTGATAATATGTAGAAATAAAAGATAGTAATGTGTTGTTTGTTTGTTATTAATAGCCAGGTACTTGCTTAACAAAGATAGCAATGTAATTTCTAGTAATTTTCCAGGAGTCCCAGTCTAGGGCTAAAATAAATATAATACAGAATTTTTAAGGACCTTTAAATCTAGGAGTTTCTAAGGATTTCCAGGATATATATGAACATGGTGGTACATAGCATATATAACTGCTATGCAGGGATTAAATGGGATTCCTCTTGGATCTATCAAGTACTAATAAAAAATTAGAGATGTTTCATACCTTTGGTACCATAGGCGTAGGGCGATTAGTAGTAGCATTTCGATCAAATTGATAAAGTTCAGCTAAATCAGCAGCACTAAAATGGCGATCAATTTGCTGTTCGTCAACCACTCTACAAGACAAGGATAGCTTAGTAACTTGACGGTCATAAATCTTTTCCTCCATAGTACCCTAAATGGAGAAAAACAAAACAAAGCAATATATAATATACAGGTTGTCCAGTGCTATCATTGCTCAATGGCTATTTCCTCAACCGCTAGTCACAGAGATATACTTCCAATTGCAAAAATGTTTTAAATTTTAAAATTTATTATCTTAGAAACAGTTTAAATCAATAAATGCATTTTTGAAAGAAATACGAAATATAAATTTTTATACGGTCCCCCGGTCCTACAAGTTAAATTTAGGAGAAGCATCTTCATACAATTTCATGGAGGGAGAGAAGAAAAAAAAAAAAAACTTTTTAGGACCAAAATTCATAGAGTTATGAAGTATTAAACTTTATGACTTAAATCACTTTTCTACACATAAAAATGTCCCATTTCAGGCAAACTTTAAGGGATTGTATAAATATTGAAATTCCGTATTCAAAGTATTATGTTTCAATTGTATTTGTTGACATAATGTCAAGAATGAAGCAAAGCTTTTTATCGAATAGTAATTCATTTAGAAGAGTATTATAGTCAGGGCTCGACTAAGATCTTCTAGGCGTCTTTCTAAGATCTTTATTGTAAATGAGGTAACACATTATTGTTTAAGTCAAGTAGTTTAAGTTAATAAATGCATTTCTGTAAAAATGACGAAATTTAAATTTTTATACTGTAATAGACCAGTAATGAGTCCAGTTGCAGCGTACCTGCAGATGAAAATAAAAAAATATGCACATTAAATCTAAAATAATAAAGGCATATAACACCTAAAAAACAAAATAAAAAAATACGCACATTAAATCTAAAATAATAAAGGCATATAACACCTAAAAACCAACAGATTTGTGTATATAAATATTTTGTGTATAACCCCCATTTCTCAGCACAAAAAGTGCTCTAACTTTAAGCAGCTATAAGTCGGTCAATTTTGGTCGTAAAAGGATGATTTTCCTAAATATAACTGATAAGACCGGTGTACCGCATAAAAATTTATATTTCGTATTTCTTTCATAAATGCATCTATTGATTTAAACTATTTCTAAGATAATAGATTTTAAAATTTAAAACATTTTTGCAATTGGAATATATCTCTGTGACTAATGGTTAACGAAATAGTCATTGGGCACCGATAGCACTGGACACTCTGTATATATATTAAAAAATATTGTTCACTGTCAAAATACTAAATATAGCATTAACACATTTTGGATGGGAGATGCATTATATGCATTGTTTGCATATAATATGCATATTATATGTTAAGTTTCCCTATAGATGACTGTCAATGCATTTAAGAGATGTTAATATGTGTTCTCAGTTAGAACATTTTATTTATCAAGAGTGCATTGAAAAAACATAATATATTTATAAAAGTTGACCTTGATGTGACTAATGGTTAACGAAATAGTCATTGGGCACCGATAGCACTGGACACTCTGTATATATATTAAAAAATATTGTTCACTGTCAAAATACTAAATATAGCATTAACACATTTTGGATGGGAGATGCATTATATGCATTGTTTGCATATAATATGCATATTATATGTTAAGTTTCCCTATAGATGACTGTCAATGCATTTAAGAGATGTTAATATGTGTTCTCAGTTAGAACATTTTATTTATCAAGAGTGCATTGAAAAAACATAATATATTTATAAAAGTTGACCTTGATGTATGAGGTTGTTGGCCAAAGGGGGTTCCTGGGGTGACAATTGGTCTCGGACACACCTCCCTCATTTCTTCTTTTAAGATGGTGGGGACTTCTGCCTCTTGGAATTTTTGCATTATCTGCCAGATATTTTTCTATATTTTATAGTTTTTAAGGAGGAGGGGGAGGGTCTTAGCCTGTAGAATTTGGGAAAGTAGTATAGGTGTCATGAATTTATAAAAATGGATTTTCTTTTCCGGTAGAATCTTTATTTTTTTCAATTTCAGAGATGGGCACTTATGTTAAAACCCTACCCCCTTTAATTTTTATACAATTCTGATTTTTTCCTTCTACTTAGACAGTCAGACCTACCCAAAGGTATAAGGTAACTGTAATTCAATCTGCTTGTCTATCCGGGTGTCATTCAATTTAACTCAGCTTTGAGATTAAGGGAAAAATCTAAAATTTTGAAAATTCAAATTAAGACTTTTCTGTTTTAGAATATTTTTCTTTTCAGAAATGGATTTTCAGAAACTTTGGATTTTTTTTATTACTCACACTTATTTTTTTATGGAAATACTAAAAGTATTAATTTTGGTGTAAAAGTTTAAAATAATTTATACCAGCCTCTGTAAATGTTTCTTTCAAATATAGTACAATACTTGATATCATTTATGAATGAACAAGCTATGAAATGTTTATTTAATCAGTATAAGCACGTATTTTTCTATATCCATTTTGAAAATGTTTTCTGCATCCTAAAGGCTATCTATTACTATAATATAATTATATAAAAACTATTACTATAATAATATAAAAACTATTACTATAATATAATTATATAAAAACTATAATTCTTTACTCTAGAAACCAATGTAGCTGATTTTTGGCTGGTTCTAAAAGCTATAGAATTAAGTGAAAGTGATAATGCCTCTCAAAATGTAGAAAAATTTATACTGATAATGACTGAGTAAGGAAGTCTGAAAGAGATAAATAATGTTTCTTTCTTCAGTAAAATTCTTTTTTTTTTTTTAATTTCCTTACAGCATTTTTGATTAAAAAACTGCATTGATTATTTTTAACCACTAATTATTGATTGTGGATACATATGAGATTTTTTTATTTTTACTTTCCTTATATACATAATGTATAAAGAAAGTATTGTGACGAGGTCGAAAAATCGAATTCGAGTTTTCAACGGGAGAGCACGTTTCAAGCATTCCTGATCACGAATCAAACATTTTTGAAGTGATGTCTGTGTGTGTGTGCGTCAGTGAGTCTGTGGAGATGATAACTGACAAATGAATGGACCGATTCGAATGAAATTTGGTACAAAAATCACAATCCGTAAACACTGGAAGCCTATTGTTTTTATACATAATCGAATATTCAGAACCCCCCCTAAATTTTCGAGTGAAATTATGAAAAAATCATCAAAAAATCAAAACCGTTAATAAAGTTACGCAAATAGATATTTCTTATGTAATTTTTCATTAGAAAACGATTGACATAAATTTTAGAACGCTAACATGAACCGTTCTAGAGATATTGCATATTTTTCAAAAAAATTATCAAAAAGTTATATAAAATAAAATAAAAATATTTCCTATTGAAAAACATGTTCACTTTTCATATGTAATACCATGCAATAAATTGGGTGACATCATTCTCGTGAATATAGCTTGTTCCATTCATCAAAAAAGATACTTTGAGTAATACTTTTGTATTTGAACGCCAATAGTCATTTATCTACTGTAAGAATAACTTATTTTTCAGTCCATAACGCTTGATGATTTTGGCGACGAATTTGGTGGAATGTCGCCAACTTGGCGACTTTTCTAAACGTTGCCATATTAACAAAAATCTCGCCAAATGGATAAAAATGACGCTAAATCAATGAAAATGACGACTAATTGAAGAAAATTCAATATCTTGGAAAGAATATAAGTATCTACTACAAGAGTAACTTTTTTTTAAACTGTAAAAGTAGCAAATTCATTGCATTATATAAGGAAAGTCATGTGTTGCCCACATCAGATTTTTTAAAATGTGAACTTGAAAATGCAGTTTACAAGTGGTAATTTCTTCAGATTTATCAAATTTCAGTACTTTACACTAATCTTTAAAAGACTTATAGCTTTATGTTTAGTGTAGTTTAATATTAATGTTTCAGTGTCATGAAAACAAGAGCAATCAATTATTACTTCCAAGTTATTTTAAATGACAGAGTTGTCACATGGTAAACCCATGATCCAATATTTCGGGGGTGCGATCTAGAGTTAACGAATTTATTTTGGGGGAGCAGCCCTTGGATGTTAGTTGCACTCGAACACAGGATATGCGTTGGACCTTTGGAGATCTCATTTTACTGAAATATGCAACTTTGTTCGAGTCAGACGGGATCATAGGGCTGGCGGGCCTTTGAATTAGAGATCGAAAGGGAATCGGTTCGCAGGGGCTTGAAAAATAGGTTTTGGCCTGAGGGGTCTAAAAAGTCAATGATGTTGCTTTTAGGTTAAGGCATTACGCCCCAGAGACCAATGAGAGAGTTTTCAGCGTCTCAGAGGAGTGTTTTAAAATCTTGAAGGGAGAGACAGTTTCAGAAATTAAAAAAAGGTTAGAAGAGAATGAACTGCGACAAGAGCCAGTAAAGAACTCTTTTCACGATCTGGTCCTCTGGAAGGATGAGAGATGCATGACGGCAAGTGATGTTGGTGAGTTATCCATTTGGGGCCTTTTCCTAAAATGTATACTTTCTTATCTCTATCTCTGATTTATTATTATTCAAAATAATGTTAGGCTAGTTAATATTAACTTTTGGTTACCATCAGTTCCAATTTAGTCTGTGAGACTCTTTATCATTGTTTTTGAATGGTTTAGAATGGGTGTTCAACCCATTTATTTTAATATGAATATATTGTTCAATGTAATGTTTGTAAAAAGTTATAGGATTTGTAAATGAATTTTATGTTTTTGTTAAAGTATCACGGCCTTATTCTTTTTCGCGTTCTTACCAGGCGTGTCCTAAAAGAGGTAGATACCTCAGGACAAGAGTCAACAAATAAATTTTGTAATTACAGATGATGAATTCAATATTCAAATTAATGTTAGTTAGAACAAAGAATTATAGAAAAAGGGAAAAAATTAACTTTCTCATGATAAAAATGTGAATCTTACAAAATCTACAATTGTTTAATTAACCCTTTGTGTATGGCAGATGCATCTGCATGTTGACTGAGAAACTGCATTCAAATACGATACTCATGCGTTCACGTCCAGGAGAAATTTACTCCAAAAGACGATGGATACCAAAGTGCCTTTTCATATGGAACTTTTTATTTGAATACTAGATGGTGCTAAATGTCTATTCTAACATTTACAACATATTTTGCTAACACTTGACCTTGGTATAAAGGGGTTCCTATGAATCATCACTTCATGTAGAGTGGTAAAACGTGGTTTTGTAACACAAACAAATAAAATATTTCTCACAGACTCTGCTATGTTATAATTGAGTGTGGGTTCTTGTTTTGATTTTAGTTTAATCAATGCATTGGTGAATTATTGGAATGTAACAGAGTATTTTCTTTGAAGTTTGGGTTTTACAGGAATGTGCAGTAGTGAATTCAATAGGTTATTTCAGATAAAAGAATGGCTGGGTCAAGACATTTTTTACGTATGGAAAAATAAACTTGTATACTCGCATGGCAATCGAACCGGATAGTTATGAAAGTAATATAGATAGAAGATTCACAGAATTTGGTATTTCTGATGAGCGCACGGGCAGTTTTTATGAATGCAAAGCTTGCAATGTTGGTCTGTGCATGAATCCATGTTTTGAAATACATTATACATAAACATATTAATTAGTGACAAAGCTATTTTTTTCTTAAAAATTGTACATAATCTCTATTAGCTATATAAAGTATTGAGTACAATCATTTGGATATTTTTCCTGCATAACAAATTACCATTTTAATAAAGTTAATTAATCATTTTTAATCATTTAAATGTTTAATATTTAAATAAAAGACAATTTGTGTGGAATATATACATCTAATGGAAATTAAGTATTTTCTTTATTCCTGAAAAAGTTGAATGCTGTGTTGAATGGTTGATTTTTAGTGAATTTGTCTCGGGGGTTAGGCTTAGTGCAAAAAATGCACCATCTTTTGGCAACAGTTTGGAAGTGAAACAATCTATCTTTTGGGTCACAGAAGTTCTGGAATGCCATCGTCCGCAAAGGGTTAAGGAAAATTTGAGCAACATATTTAATTATATTTAATGCACATTTTTGTCCAAAATTTCCAAAGACCCCCCCCTCCCCCCCAAAAAAATCTTTTCCCCCTTGCAGACTTTAGAATACTCATTGACACACATAAAACACAAATATATATTTTTATATTTTATAATAGATATTTTTTATTATTTACCTGTGCTAGTAATCTATAAATATATACAGGTTTTATTTGCCCAAATCTATACACCCTGAAAATGGCCTGCACATCATGGGAAGGATTCCAGGAGGTATCAAAGACAACAACTCGATTGGCACCAACTAAATTTGTACCTAAAGAACCGGCTCGTGTGGAAATGAGGAAAAGACGGGCTCTGAAATATTGAAAAAGTAAATGTTAAAACATTATGCATATAATCAAAAAAATGAAAATATTAAAAAGGCTGAAACATTTAGCACACTAATCAATACATTTAAATAATATAACACTGGCAAAGTTAGCAGATAGGTAGAATTTTGATTATGCTATGGAAATATTCAAAGAGTTTTTTACAATTTGAAGATAAATTTTAATATTCCAGATGAAGTAGAATGATGTACAAATATCAAATTTTTGTACTTCATTGCCCTTCTTCCCCCTCCCCCCCACATAGTATAATATGAGCTATTCAATTATGAAATTAAAATTGGCATAACAAGAGTGTCATACTTTTAAATTGTGCATTTGAAATTCAAATTTTTGTATATATCGACATCAAATTCAAGGGAATTCATGGGGACAGTAAAGAAACTACTGATACTACAGGTATGAACTGTTTAATTTAGTAGTTCACTCACAGGAAAAAAAAATATTGTGAAAATTCATGCTGCGAAATAAAAATTTAAAAATTATAATAGAAATCAGGCAATAAAAAAAAAAAATCTGAAATTCGTGAATATAATTGATATTTTTAAATTTTCAGCCCCCCCCCCTATAATTAATGGAAAAAATCATGCTGTGAAAGAATTACTGCCCTACTGATAAGAAAAGGATGTGTCACTCGTGTACAGGTATAAACTGCAACAAAAGGAAACTTGCTTTAAGGTGTGCAATCTAGTCTCTTAGTGGTTTTGTAAATATAAAATCTGATTTCTTTGAAAATAAGGATGGGCCTGTGAAAGAGTTGAAAAGCCAGCAATGGGTGATTTGTTTTTTACCACACAAAGGAAAATAAAGGAGATTTGAAGAATCTTAAAAATGGTCCTACTTTTCAAGGACTTTTCAATGTTTTCAAGGCATGTACAAACCCTGATATATTACATGTAAAATTCTCATTATTGTCAGGAGATTCGGATACAAATACTGGATGCATTTTAAAGAGAGGTATGAGAGATAATATTCCCCTCTTTAAAGCATACATTACTGCAAATATACAATACATACCTCACATTAACGGGATCATTGAACATATCAATAAAGCTCTTTCTAAAGTCAGCACTTGTTGCCCCATCCATACGAAAATAATCTAATCCTTTTATCCAATTGCCAAGCACATCTCTTAATTTATCTTCTTCATCTACAGGCTGGGAATCAGAATGACGCAGAATTTCTTCTATTGAATCAAGGGCCAGTAGAGATTGTGAAAACACAATTCTAAGAGGAAAAAAAAAACATTCAGAAAAGCAAATAGTGAATCATTAGTACCTTACAGTATGATAAATCCATTGAGTTTCTTGATGACTTTACTCTTAGTGAATGTAAGTTTAGCATTTAATGCTTAGCTGCAAACTACACAAAGCAAGCATGAAATTGCTTCAAGATAAAAGAGGAGGAAATTGTAAATTCATGTAAAAAAGTACATGCATTTACTTTATCTTGTTAATTTTAAAATGTAATTAAAAATGCATCAGCTCTATTGTGTATATAATAATCAAATCTATCAAAATGAAAACATCCACATTTAAATATATACTTTATGAAATTTAAATTTTTCTTCTCATCTTCAGCAATTTTTCCACATAACTACTTTAGATTTAGACTATGAATCTTAAGTTTTCTATACAATTCATTTGATACTTCTACACAGCAATACTATTGTAAAATAGTTCTTTATTGCATTAATAATGTTTAAAATACAACTTTTTTTATATACAACTCGTAATGATTATAAAAATTTAAGTTGATACAAACAGACTGCATAATTAGAAAATATTTTCACAATTATATGATATACACTGATGATTATGTACAAATGCTGTTTTTCACAATATTGCTGCAAAATAGCCCTTCCTTTCATTAATAACTAGATATTGTGTGCGGCATTGTATAGGATTTAAAGCAGGGATTGATTAAATTCAATAAATTTTTTTAATAGCTTAGTCGGTAGTCGCCTGCTGCACAAGCACATGCTTATCCTAAATAAGCACCTATTCACACCTTAGACCGCGGCTCGGATACGTAATATGCCTTTGTCCTGGCCCTGGACACATTAATATTTTCGATTCTAGTTATAGCTTGCAATCTAAATAAATCCCAAAGCAGATGATGCCACTTCCTACAGCGTTCCAGATCTATGACTACTCGACCCCCATACTAAGGTTGCCCTGGATTTAATGCAGGAATTAATTAAATTCATTAATTTTTTTTTTAAAGTTTAGTTGCCTGCTGCACGAGCACATACTTAAATTACAAAACACACATGAGCACATGCTCGCCCTAAATAAATACTTAATCACACCTTAGACCACTGCTGAGATACATAATACACCATTGTTCCAGTGCTGAATACATCAATGTTTTCAATTCTAGTCACAGTTTGCAATCCAAATAAATCCCTAAGCAAATGATGTCCCTTCTTCCAGCGTTCTAAATCTATGACCTGTTGACCCCATACCAAGGAAGCTCTCATCCAATCCAAAACTATCCAGTCCCCTAAACAAAATGAGTCGTTTTATTTCCCCTTACGTTTGTTTCAACCTCCAGTGGGGTTCGAAGCATGCTAGATTTATTATTAAAAAAAAAATCAAAGACATGCCTCAGGTAAAAAAATTATAATTAATCAATAGATAGGTTTATGAAATTTTTTTTCTGGAGTGGTCTGTGATATATGACCATGAAATTTGGTACACAGGTACTTCAAGACATGAATTGGTGCACTTTGGCATTATGTTTTAAACTTTGGAATAGCTTTTTAGTCATTTTATATTTTAGCTCGATGTAGGTCAATATTTGCACAAATATATTCCTTAATGACATAAAATATTATCACAGAGTTTCCATTTTGACACTATCTGACAGTTTCAAAAATTATCTTTCAAACTTTGAATGGAGTCCATTTAATGTATAGGAAAATTTTAATGAATTTAAAAAATATATACACTTTTTGTGCATTTTAAAGCTCTTTGATTTTTATATTAATTTCTGCAACACGTTGCACACAGACGTAGACATTTCCTATTAAGTAAGATATGTTTGAAAAACAACTTTTTCATATACGACTCATAATAATTATGAAAATGTTAATGGATGCAAACAGACTGTATACATGGAACATATTTTCATAAATAAACATGATATTGAAGATTGCATACAAATGATATTTTTCATGAAAAGGATGCAAAATAGCCCTTTATTTCATTAATAATATGTTTGAAAAATAAATTATTGCATATAATACGAAATAATTATAAAAATTTTAATTGATGCAAATGGATTGCAAAAGTGGGAGACAGATAATCATTGGTCTCCCCAGTGATGTGGAAGGAATTGTCGCTTGTTAGCATCGATTTTGCAATATTGGGAGAAGCAGATTTGCAGATGTAAGATTAGAAAAGTTCATGACTTTTTCCTTTTTTCGTGGTATTTTAGACATTATGATGAATTTCATAACTTTTCCCGGACTTTCTTGACATGTAGACACCCTGTAGATAACTTGGAATTCGTGAAGAAAATATTTTTGCCCATGCAAAGAAGGAAATTCAAGAAAAAGAAAAACAAGAAAAGCGGAGATATGCAGTAAAAAAACAATAAAATACAAATATGTGGTAGAATTTCAAGAGAAGGGAAAATAGGAACACATTGCATGTGGAAAAAAAAATAAAGATTTTTGGCTGCATTCACACAGTGCATTAATGCAATCATTTAAACATTAAATTGTACAGCAACTGATACTCATATATATTGAGTTTATTTAACACATATTCAACAATGAAATGAAATAATTTAATTATTTTGATTAAGTACTCGAATTGTAGCTGCTTTAGCTTTTTTCAGTATATTAGAGCATGCTGGAAAAAGCCTAATTTTGAACCTATATTTTCTTACATTTTTATCATTCTCGGAACTCATTTAAATTCAAGGATGAAACAAATGTTAATTTTTAACTAAAATTCTAAAAATGTAAATTTAGATGCAAATGCATCAAATTTTAATGTATGCTTTTGAAATGTTGCACTTTTTAAGTACCCAAATTAAAATAATTTAAATAATTTAATTAAAATAATTTAATATTGATATTCAGAAAATAGGCCTTCATTTCATTAATAATATGTTTGAAAAATAGTTTTTCTGTATAAAACACAAAATAATTATAAAAATTTTGGACAAAACAGATTGCAAAAGTTTAATTTAAGAAAATTTTTATTGCAATTGCATAATTTAAAAAAAAAATAATTTGTTTAGTACAATAATTGTTTATTATTACTCGCACTATAGAAATAAAAGTTTTGTTGATCTGATATGGAATCATTAGAAGATGAAAGTGTATGCAAACTGATACTTTTGGACTCTCAGCAATGTACTGCAAAATAAATTGAATGGTGAACCCCCCTCCCCCCCATAAATTCACACAGTTTATGAAAATAATAGTAAATGTTGGGATTAGAAAATGTTCCTAAAGTGTGAAGTATGCACAGCAATTGTAGGAATTTTGGAAAATTCATGGAGAATTTTTAATATATAAACTTTCTTTTTCTATTGAATTTTGAGATTGGTGTAGGTTGGCATAAAATATATGGAAAATACAAAAATTGGCGCAATTTGTATCAGGTACTAGATTTGGCATAATTGGTGCAAGTGCAACATCCCTGCAAAATGTATAACATTTTAGGGTAATAGACACATATGTTTGTGAGTTATCGTGTCCATATTTCACAGATATACACATCATCTAAAACTTTTGGACATCTTTGCAAAATTTTTTAAAATAGGTTCAGGTGGTCTTAAAATATACTTATCTGTCAAAATCTTGCATAAAAATTTTTTGTGAAAACAATATCCTTTTTATAAAATAGAGATGTTATTAATACAAGAAAGTAAAAATTCAACCCAAAATAGGACGAGTTATTTTATGTATGTTGCACTTCTGGGAGTAGCCAACATACAATAATAAAATTAATTTTATAAAGGAAGTAAGAAAGTTTGCATGCATGATGAATGCAGAACATGGAAGCATGATGAATCGCTGGTAATTATGAGTAATTCAGAGCATATATAAAGCATTCTCAATAGATAAGGAAAACTTTAGCAATGTATATTTAAGCACAAATCACACAATAATGCAGCATACAGCTGTTTCGAGGACATGTTGGTCAGTGCATGAGAACTAGTAAATCCAAAGAGTTCAGCTTTGTTGGTTCTCCTGCAGTGACAAAGGGGATCCTCAAAACAGCTGTATGCTGCATTGTGCGATTTGTGCTGATATATGTTGCTCAAATTTTCTTTACTTTTAGCACAAAGTGTCTTTAACTTAACCTATTGATTCTCAATGCATAATTGAATGTTTTTACTTTAAAGCAGGTTACCTTGAAAAGTTTCAAGTAAGTTATAAAGTTTAACAAATTTTTTTTGTCATTTAAAATTTTTTTAATTATAAATTGAAGATAACTTAAAAATTGCATTGTAATGAATGAGCAGTATACAAGACAGTATTATGTAGTCTGAGTGTACATGAAAGGTTTTCACATGAATTAATGGCAAGAAGGATTCTGCTACTCACATTTTATCTCCTATAGCTTCACATTCTTTTAGAATGTCCATCAAAAGCACAATTTTCCCACTTATCTGAATATTGCATTTATCTTCATCAGATATATATTCATGATACCACTGCTTAACTTCTTCTTCTTCTATTTCTTCAATGTCATCATCTGAAACCATGAAACGATGTAACAGCATCTCAGATTTTGATTTAGACAAAATAAATAAAATTTATAGAACATAATTAGAACAGTTTTATTTATTTTGTCAAAAATCACCCTGATCATTCATCTTAAGTACTCTGGCAAATTGTTGTCCATATACATAACAATTAAAGAATGAAACACACATATTATGAAAATTTTGTAAAAAAAATTGAATATACAGGGTGTACATAAAAGAATATCTGGGTCTTAAAGCTGTTTAATATCTTTTAACTTTGAATTACAATAATGAATTATAGATAAAATGAAAGAGTAACAATTACAGTTTTTCCCTATAAGTGTTCAATGTGAGCTCCTTTAGTAAAGCGGCACATATCCAACCGATAGGTGAATTTTCCCCAAATTTTAATCAGCATGTACTACCGTTGTCAGGTGGGAAGACTGGGCACGCACACAACTTAAACTACCTGTCCTACTAAACCTGTTGTCTCTGTTCTTTGATTTTGGCCTTCAATCAATACCGTACATATCATCTAAGAGATACTATAACAAATTAAAACCCCGACATTTTTTTATGTATACCCCATACTTCTACATGAATTTCATTTGCGCCTGCATAATAAAAACAGTTTTCAATTTAGAAGACACTGTCATTTCAGATAACAACATCCATGGACCGGATGCTGTTTTTTGATTCATGGATGCTGTTATATGCAATGGAAGCGTCTTCCAAATTTTTGGGAATACCCTAATAGGCAGGTTTTGTGATTATGAAGCAGCTTTGTGTAGCCCAAGGTAAGCTGTATATGAGTTTGTCTGAATGTGGAAGGGCTGAAATTATCAGTTTCCATAGAAGTTTGCAAAAATTGTGGCTCACAGCAAAGTTTATTGCTACCAGTTATATATACCGGCAGATGCCAGTTATTCCATGCTGACAAGCACATAAGCACAAAAGCAGTCCATGTATGCTGTCATCTGCAATGGGAGTGTTTTGTAAATTTTTGGAAATACCCTTTACAGTTGGGTTTTGTGATTTAATAACTTTTGATATAAACAAACTGAACTGAAATAAAAAAAATGAAAATTTTTAAAAGTTTGCTACCTTTGGACCTGAATTATTTGATTGGCTTAATTTAATTACACTTTGTTTGTTTCACAAAGATAGTAAGGCCACTTAAACAACCTCCATATATAATCCCTGAAATTCTATATGAAATACAATTTTTTTTCCTGCCCCCTGTTCCTTACATCTACTGACCCCTGCTTTTTAAGGTGAACACATCAAATTGTCAAAAGTAAAAAAAGGATTTTATTTTCACATAATGTGTACAATATTTGTTAATATTTTGTAAGAAATGGTCCGTGAGTGTATTCGTTAGGTCTATCTATAGTATAATGACCATGTCTGACAAAATCAAAGAAATTGAAGCTTTTTTAACAAAAAAATTGAAAAGTTAGGAAAACAAACTCAGTAACGAAGTGAGATAGAAGAAAAAAAAGCTAATTATAAAGTTGTAGAGCATTGTCTGATTTAGTGATTCCCAACCACGGTTTGGAACTTATCTGTGCTAGGGGTTTTGCAAAAATTTGTAAAAGCTTGCAAAAAAGTACAGCTTGTCACTTTTTCTGTAATTGAATAAAAAATTTAAAATTATTAAGGTTTTGCCATAATCTATTAATAAAACGATGAAGCATTTTACAAGTTTATCTTGGCTAGATATTCACATGACAGTTAAAATTGAAGTTGCAAGTGTTTTACTTGGGAAGAATTTTTTTGAAACGGGGAATTTCTGTAGCGCAAGGAATTCAGTTAACACTGATTAGCATTACCAGCATTTTTGATAACTACTCATACAGTTGCCAGATAAAAAATTATATTAACGCAAAGTCATCATAGAATAAACATCCTGCTTGTAATTAATAAGCTAAATGTAAAGTAAAACTGTTTGAAATTTATGGTACTTACGTATTATCGCAACCATGACAAAACGTAATTGATGTATCGTCCAATAAAGGTCCCGATCGATTCCAAGGACAACATGCAACAAAGTGATCTGTATGAGGACCCACGTTCGAGCAGGCTCGAACTGGTTGGGGGACGTACGCACCGCTGGGACTGTGTCGTCAGACAGGCCGGCTTCGCCGGACCAAGTCACAGAGCATACTAGACTCGCTTCTGGGACCGTCGCACGGCGCAAGGACCGTGACAACATGCAGCCAAGTGATCTGTATGAGGACCCACGTCGAACTGCTTGAGAAAAACCCAGAAGCGAGTCTAGTATGCTCTGTGACTTGGTCCGGCGAAGCCGGCCTGTCTGACGACACAGTCCCAGCGGTGCGTACGTCCCCCAACCAGTTCGAGCCCGCTCGAACGTGGGTCCTCATACAGATCACTTTGTTGCATGTTGTCCTTGTAATCGATCGGGACCTTTATTGGACGATACATCAATTACGTTTTGTCATGGTTGCGATAATACGTAAGTACCAAATTTATTTTGTTAACAGTAATTTATAAATAGAAATAAGCAATAAATACTTTTATATACATATTTCAAAAGTATGAGTTAGTTTATGAATTCTACTGCTTTACATATTTATTTTGCAATTTAACCCTGTCGAACCTAATGCGTGTTAGTCAGCCAAGCTAAGCAAGGGTTCCGCGAAATCGTATGAAATACTTCAAGGATACCTCAAGCAAAAAAGCTTGAAAATCACTGGTCTAATTACTAGGGGAAAATCTCTGTAAGCTTAAGAAGCTTATCAAGATTTTTAAATGCATTTTTCAAGATGCAGATTTTCAAAACTTATCATTTTCAGCATTTTAAGAACAGGCAATAAGTTACAAGTTCCTAGGAACACATTTTAGCAAAAAAGATAATTTGTATTACTAATATCACTTTAACAAAATTAATACAGGGTGTCTACTAGATTTTTAAAATGTAATTTCATGACTTTTTCATACCCTTGTGGCCATTTTTCATGACCTGAATAAAATCATCCATAATGTTTCTTAAATTCATTATAACGCACAACATACTATCACTATGACTTTATCTATATGGCTACCATAATTATTAATACATATACAGTTGTTCACGGGAACAAAACATGTTCAAACACACAAATGAAGTTCGAGGGAAATTTTTACAGATTTTGGAAAAATTCTTTTAAATAAAATAAATAAGATGAATCCAGTAAATTATGTAAATTATAATCTGTTAAAGATAACTTTTCTCCTGAAGATACAACAATCACAAAAATAAAAAAATATTGTCAAAATTTTACACAATTTGTTGGGGAAATTTCTCCTGAATTTCTTTGCCTTCTAGAGAAAATTTGTTAACTGACACTTTCTGAACCTCTACAGTTATTTAAGCTTATATTTTTGCAAACATGAATATTAAATATTTGTTACTAAAACAATAATGCAATCAACCATCATATAAAACTTAATAGTGCCACTGATAAGTACAATAAAATTCAATATTGCATTCAGGTAATATAAAAACTTTGCTGGGAAAAAAAAAAAAAAAAAAAAAAAAAAAATTCCAATGAAAACAAATATAAAAAACGTTGATTGTGTATAAACTAATTTGCAGAGATTTGAGTATTTAAACATTAAAATTCTACTGAATTTTCTAAAATCGTCGAAATTCGTGACCTTTTTGATGGTTCGTGATTTTCGTGATCTAGAAGACACCCTGTAATACAATTTTTCTAAATAAAAATAAATTCACTGAAAAAAAAACAACAAGAAAGATCAATCATGCATAAGTATTGATTATGAAACACTTTCCAACTTAAATGCAATTTCATTTAAAAATTTCTAAAATGTGATGCATTCAGTGGTGATATCTTTTACATTATCACAGTACTACAGTAAGTTATTATACTTAAATATTTAAAACTGTATCGAAATACAAATCATCTGATTCTCTATGCAAAATCAATGAATATTTCATTCATCTAACTTGTATTCCAGACTTCAGAGCTAAATAATTTTGTGTGAAAAAAATTCAGCAATTCTTTTGTAACTCACCTTACAATCACTTGAGATATTTGCATTCTGCATATGTTAAAATTAAGCTTCGTTGAAGAAATAATAAAAGTTTAGGGATAATTTAAAATCACAACTATTGTAACTGCATAAGCACGGAATTTAGATACGCAGATAATACACAGATACACAGATAATATATATATGTGTGTGTGTGTGTGTATGTATTCAAAGTATTGGAATCGTGCCGAAGATCGGAATTCGAATTTTCGAAGGATCTACACGTTTTGGGACTTCTAGAACACGAAAAAACTATTTTTAGGAAGATGTCTGTGTGTGTGTAAGGGTGTATCTGTGTATGTTTCTGTGTGTCTGTGAGGATATTACATCCACTCTAATTGAAAAACTAATGGACCGAATTTCATAAAATTTGGTAGGTATGTTTTTTGTGGGAAATCCTGATGTTCATTAGATTATAGTACGATTCATAATAAAAGAATCTGCCTTCTTTGCGAAATGGCCGGCAGAAATTGCCTTTATCCACTCTAGCTAAAAACTAATTGAACAAATTTAACAAAATTTGGTGTATAATATTTCAATAACCTATAAGTGATTTATATACCAAATTTAACAAAATTTGGTATATAAATCACTTGTAGGTTATTCTAGTACGATTCGGGAAAAAGGAACAGGCAATTTTTGTGAAATGGCCCGCAAAAATCATTAAATATAAAAATAAAAGACTATGTGTGCTCAATTGTATCAATTAAATTCCTTTTTTATATGTGATTTTTGACAACAAAAAGAATAAGACTAACCCCATTACTCTAGGACTAGCCGTTCTTGAGATATTTTAGTTTTTTCGCGTTTTCGCTACACCACCTTTGACAATAAGTCCAGCTATCAAATAAAAACCAAATTTAAGTTTAACGTGCAAATTCAATGTCATTTAAAATACTTATGGCTCTTATTTTGTGCAGATAAACTCAAATTATTATTGAAGAAATAAAGAGAACGTGAATATGAGTCTGCAGGGAAAGACATGTGCTGCCCACATCAGAATATTTAACAATATTACAACAATGATTTATAGAAGTGAACGGGGATTATTTGCAGGCATTTCGAAAAAAATGTATGATCTATATTTAAAGATCCACCAAATTTTTGTAGAATAAAATGTTCAACAAAATTAAGCTGTGGACCAAATTTTAACTTTCTAGGACATAGGAAAGTGCATTAAAAAAGCCATCAAATAAGTATATCATGAAGTCATATAAAATTAAAACAAAAATTGAAAAATTGTTATCTACCAAATTTATTTTAAAATGTGAAGCCTCTCTCATATACAAAATGATTAAACTCTTGGAAAGATATTTATTATATAATATATCGCTTTTTTCTTTCTGGAGGATATCCCAAAAGTCAGAATTTAATTGAATTTGTTTTTTTCCCTATATTAAATAATTTTTAAATTAACATATTTTACTGAAATTTTTCTTATATATTTTATGGGATAATGTGAATATTTTCTAAAAATTTCTAAGCAATTTGTGAATTTTAAATTTGCTTAAAAAATGTTTGAAAAATTAGGTCCCATAGGGTTCAATGTATTTTATTTTTTCAATCCGGATTCAATAAAAAACTAATTGGGTGATATTATTTATTTATATTCCCATAGGTCAAACAGACCGTCTGAACAACATACTAAAATTTCATTTTGATAAAGTCATTTTCACGGCAGTTATCGTGCTAACGGACAGACAGACAGACAGAATGAGCAAAGTCATAAACACTTTTCAACTATGTTGTAAAGTGTTAAAAACAAACCACAAATTGAGAAAATTGTTGGTATAATATGCATTAACAGCTATTGTATAGAAACAGTATCATATATAAGTATATCAATATGAAATATCTATATATAGCAAAGTCAGCTATCAATACATGTGTATGGATAAACATTACTAATTTCCACCACTCCCAGGATGGTAAAAGCTCTTTTACATAAAAGCTTTGAATGGTAAATACTTAGGGATGTTTATGACCAAAGTATGAATTAATTGTGGACAAATTCCCATATTTTTGGTGCGATTACAAATTACATAATATCAAATCATAAGTCATAATTAAAGGAAAAAACAGGTATATCTTGTTTTGTTAATTTTACTTTTCTTTTTGTGGTAAAAATGCATCTATTATGGTTAAAATTGCACCTTTTTCGAAGGATGACTTGGGCATTGCAGGGATTGCACTCAACTTTTACCAAAAATGAGGAACCAAAACAGGAATTTTGGTATAAAAATGTAGAAATTTTAATTCTCACAATGATGTCACAAACAGAAAAATGGCAATGATGTCATGAACAGAAAAATTGTAACACGGCTATTTTTTACAAGTGATTGAAACTATTAAGTCTCGAGATCACTGAGCTATAAATAACCCCTTTTATGCATGATTATGTCAAATTTTGTCATATGTTGCCATATTTAAAAATTTTCAATTTCAAAATTTTTGTTCGAATTTAAAAACATTCTATTTAGTTCTAGATTTTACAATAGCACAGACGGATATAAAGTTTCATGAAAATCCATTAATATTTGTGACAGCTATCGTGCACACAAGAAATCGACCACAGACAGACAGATGGACATCACTCTGAAAAAAGTTGGTTTTGGGAGCGTTCCGGATATCAGAACACTGGATAAACGATCCTGTACTGTACTATACTATACTATATTACATAGTATGAGAAAATAAAAATTGTGAATTTTAAGACTCTCTCTAAAATCACAAATTTTTTTGCTCTTACATAAAAATTGCAAATTGTAGCACTATTCATAAAAACAGACTTCATCAGACCAATTTTCTTCACTGCGTTTCGTATATCATAACATTTTCCCATGCATTTGAAGTAGGTAGTCGAGTCTAGAACTTGGTCGGAGAAGGACGCATTGCACGGAGTTCCTCACCACGTGGTACTTTGCCGTTTTGGGCTTGTGTTTCGTGCGTGATGTCTTCACTTCAATGGCTATCTGTCTATTCGGACCTTCCTGAATGGGAAAAGTGTGTGTACCTTAATTCCAGCGGTGAGCGAGCTTTACATCAGTGAAGAAACTTATGCAAAATATTTCAAGATACATTCAGCCCTTATGGATGAGCAGCCATATACTAAAGATGAAAAGGAAGTTATACGTGGCAAGGCCACCAAGGATATGAAATTGAAATATGAACTTTATCAATTGAAAATATTTCTGCAGAAAAGCAGCGAAATTCAAGATATTCTTGTAAACCCCCCAGAGGGGCTGGACGCTAAAAGATTTTATGAGCTGAAAGACCTAAACAGCCAGCTGCAAACCATTATCAAACAACTAAGGGAATTAGTTGAAAGGGTCTCCAAAGAAATCAAGGTAGGTTAGCCACCCCGCAAGTTCTTCTTGCGGGAATATTGTCTCTAACTCCTCCCTTCTTCCAGCCCAAGCTGAAATTGCCTCTCATGACCAAAAGACTGATTCTAACGTTGAGAAAAAAGCTAATAAATCTAAAGCTAAAAAGCATTTCCTTAACAATGAAGATGGTTTTCAAAACCACAAAAACGGCATACTGCTAGAGCTTCTGGAAGCGAGCAGCCCCAATTTGAAATCCTGACTCAGACACCCATTCTGGAAAACGAAATTGATGCTCCTAAAGCGGAAAATGCAATGGAAGTTGTTGCTACTCCTAAGGAAAAGCACCCCTCCCCCCTTCTACATCGTTTCTCTTGCCAACTGGCCGGACTATATTGCTGATCTCAAGAAAATCGCCCCCTCTATTAAAAGCAATCTAAGAGGAGAGCTGTTAAAACTAGATGTCGAAAACAACGATGAATTCAGGATAATTCAAGCCAAGCTCATAGCTGACAAAATGCATTTTCGTATGTATGAACTTCATAAATTTAAACCCTTAAAGGTTGTAATCAGAGGACTTCCGGTGCCTACCGACCCTGAAAGAATTAAAGAACAACTCGTTGAGAAAAAATTCGATGTTATTAGAATCACTCAGCTGGCCAGAGGGCCTAAAAATGCCAAAATACTCATGCCCTTGTGCAACTGCCGAAAATTCCGGAATCCCTCAAAATTTATGAGATTAACGACTTGCTTGATGTTAAGATAAAATTTGAAAGATACAAAGGGCGCAACTCAATGTTTTTCCTGTCAGTCATTCTTCCACTTGGCAAACTCATGTTATATGCCACCGAAATGGGTAAAATGTGCAGGATCCCATCTCATGAGAGATTGTACTAAGGATTACGAAGTGCAGTGTACTTGCGCAAATTGTGGGGGAGCGATCCCGTGAACTTCAGAAGTTGTCACAAATTCCCAAAGACAAAATTTGAAAACCAAAAAATTACCAAAAGCAATCATGTCCATCCCGCGCGTCCTTTCGCTGCTGAGTACCAGAATAAATCTGATGACTTCCCGGAACTGCCAGGACAGAGAAATAACAAACCGATTGTCAACAACAACTGGAGACCAAAGAAATCCTCCGATGAAAAAGAACCTGACATAGTCAGTTTTCAAAAATAATCTTCTCAATTACGAAGAAAAATATGACAAATTCTTGGTACTTCATGCTTTTAAAAGAGCTCTCCCTAAAATCAAAAAAGCTAGCCACATAATGGACCAAATCTTCCTTTTGCACGAAAGTGTTATCACTCTGAGTGCACAAAAATAATTCCGGTGTTAGGGCCTTTTGTTACGTTCGTTTCTCCTTTTCTATTGGCTGCTGAGCGCGAGCTCAGAATCCCTCCTTCCTTGGCTTGACATTTCATGGTTCAAGACAGTGTCTGCTGGACACACTTACCCTGTTTAACTTTCCTTTCTTTCTAATGCATTCTAAATGCCCCCTTTTCCTCTCCGCCATGTAAGAGATTGAACTTTCTGTTCTCTTCCAGACGCACATTATTAAAGTTCTATTTATGATTCCTGTTTACCCTTTAGCTGGGAGATAAAGGCAACTATTCAGGTTGTCCTGGGCGCTCCTAAATGAGTCCTTGAAACTTGAACATTTTTCCTGATATGCTCATAATTCGCCACACAAGCAAAACATGAACTTCCAATTGCGAAAAAGTAGGAAATAAAAGGAATGTAGGAACTATTTTTAAAAAGTAGGAAAAAGAAGAAACTGTGCAATCTCTGGCATTGTAATAACACTGGGTGCTAAGTTGCTGTGTTGACTAAAAAATTAGAGCTGACGATAATAATAAGATTGTGAAAAGAAGTGGCAGACAATGATTATTATATTTCTGACAAACTACGATAACCTGCTTAGCTTAAAGCTCAATTCCAAAATGCACAGAAAAAATAGCTGCCTTGCAGGGCTCCGACTCTTTACAAGTAACAGAAATAAGGGCTTTTAAAGGACCCAAAACATATTTACACATGCATATTTTAATGTGGTTTAAGCACAATTTTATACAATAAAAAAAATATGCAATCTACTTAATTTTTATAGTATTTATCAAATATTTTAACATCATAACTAATTAGTGGGAAAAAATCATTGAATTTGAGAACTTGCTTAAATATACTGCACTGACAGCAAGATTAATGGCTCATTATATTGAACTAGAAGGTATGCTCGTCATATGATGGGATACATAAAGTTGCAAAAGATTACCTCCTATCTCTTGCAGTTCTACTATTCACGGACACACAAGAGCCATGCCATGCACATCTTCCAATCATATTATTATTTCCTGTAGTACTCCCTATTGAAATATACATATTATATACAGTGGCGAATCCTGGTCTAGAAAGCAGGTCATGCAAAATAACATATTACATCCCACCGCCTGCGTTACCAATTGCACCACATAATATTCAGGAAATTTAATGGTGACAAAAGTTATGACAATTAATAATGTTACCACTATTATGCTATTCAATAACTTTCCACGATATTGAATTTTCATCAATTAAGTATCATTTTTATTAATCTAGTGATATTGTTACCAATTTTGCGATATTATTTTCAATTTGGTAGCATTTAATATATAGGTAGCATATATATATGGTAGCATATAGCATATATATATATATATATATATATATATATAAAAGGGAAGGAAACGAAATTGCAATAGCATTAATTAAACGTTACATATCCAGTGTGATCTGTTGCCTGCTAGGTGCATAAAAGAAAATTTAAGACATGCTTTGAATAAAAAATTTATAATTAATCATCTGATAGGTTAAGGAAATTATTTTTTCTGAAACACTCTATGATATATATAGGAGTTGCTAAAAAACACATGAACATTGGATGGCACATCAATTTTAATATATCATAATATAAAAATCGGAGAGGCTTAAAATGCACGAAAAGTACATATTTTATAAAAATTCATTAAAATTTGTCTATTTATTGTTTGGACTTAGTTCAAAGTTTGTTTGAAAGAGAATTTTTCAATCTTGCCAATGGTGTCAAGAGGATAATATTTTAGGTTGCTAAGATATCGATTTGTGTAAATATCGGCCTAAATCATAAAATAACTAAGAAATTAAATCAAAATTAAAAGAAAAAATAATGCCAAAGTACACCTATTTGGGTTCTAAAGTATTTGTGGTACGATGCTTAAGATTTCCTGCTACAGACTGCAAAGACACACAGAAAGGCACACAAACATCTTTCTTTATTATGTAAGATGTACGCAATTATAACTTCCAATTTCAAGAGCTTTACTTGTACTTTTATGCACTAAACAATTAATCAAAAGTAAAAACAGAAACAAAGAAGATCATATAGGTATATGGTAAATCAGCATATAGGGCAAAACAGTAGTTGGCCAAGAATCACCTTATTTAGCAATTTCAACTGTTTTAAATTGCCAAATTTTTCTAAAATTAAAATTTTCCAATAGGGGAAAAAAAAAAAAATCATGGTATCAATTACTATGAAGGCAACAAAATAGCAAAATATTCTACATGCACAAAATATCCCAATATTACTGATCAATCTACTAAGTAACCAATCTCCTAAGCTGAAAGTGAACCACGTAGCACTGCTAAAATGAAAAGTTTGAAAAAATGGATAAGATGTTAGGGTATTCGAGAATAATCAAACTAGGCAAGATACATTCCTGCATTTGAGACCTGTAATAAAGATAGTTGTTGTGATACCAGTTTCCACACCTTTATGTGAAAGAGAATTTTTGTATTTGTAGAACTTCTTGATGACTAGAACCAACCTTTCTCTACCTGACATTATCCGGGTTCTAAATAAGTGTCCACTATGTATAAATAATAAGCACACACTGCTTAAATAATACCTATGAACATAATTTAAAATGGTTTTGAACCAAAAATTGCACAAATCAAATCGCGCACACTCTCTGCAAAATAATTCCACAATTGACTACTTATAAAAGAAATTATTCCATAGAAAACCACATGCACCCTAATAAATATGAAGCACCATCCGGTGGAATTCCCAGTTTCGTGACCTAGACGCTTGCCTATGATCCTGCTACATTTTTCTCCACATATTGAGTTTTTAGTGGTCACAAAAGAAATTTGAGCCTATAAAATAAATAAAAAAAATAATTTTGAGAAAAAAACAAACAAAAAATAAATAACACTGAGGTGCACCATTGGGGTCCTGAAGTTTCTGTGTACCAAATTTCATGGTTGTATGATGCTTAGATATCTCGCTACAGACTGCAGACAGACAGACATCATCCTTTATTAAGATAAATTTGGAGATATGAATTAAAGATCTTTGGCTATGATAAAGCTTGCAACCATTAGTATTTTGAAAGGAAATCTGTAATCATGTTAACAGAAATAAAAGCCATTTATAAATTGTAATACATTTGTAAATTTTCCTTCAAAATTTAAAAGTTTTAAAAATCATATTGCCCTCTTTTTGGATTCCAAGTATTTTAGATTTCCACAGATTTTTCAAACCCTGTTTGAATTGTGTCCCATATGTGGTAATTGTAGCATCTTTGACGTCTTTGTAAGCTTAAACTCAATATGTCAACAATGCAACTTGCATCTGAGATATAAGCCACTGTAAAAACAATATTTTTGCTATGTATTTATATTACTTCAAACTCAATTTAAATATACAAAATGTTTTACCTTTAACCTGGCTTCTAGTCTTGGGTTTTGTCGGAGGATTTAAAAGAAATAAATCATCACTTGAAAAAGAAAGAACACATTTATTAAGTTAAATTCAATAGTACAGATGAGAAAAAAAGTATAGATAGTTGTGTTTATGCACTAGCTCATCATTTTTTTGTACCAGAGGATGCAACAAAAATATTTTTTTTATAATTGCAGCAATAGAACACAAAAATGCAATTTTGCATTTTGATGCCAAAAATTGGGATCATTTAAATAGTCCCTAAATTAATGCGAATATTTCTTGATTGCAATTTCTAGAAAGAAAGCGAATGCTTCAAAAATATAATCTATGATTCACTCTCGGTTGGGAATTCTTCAACTGCCACTAGCTGCCAATTTTAAATTTCCTTGGAGGATTCCTGTTTTTGATATCTTCATCTGACTTTCCAGCAGCAATATAAATCCTCATATTTTAGAGCAAGGGTCTGCAACCTTTTTCCACATGCGAGCGTCTACAGACTTCAAAATTATTTGGTAAGAATACATGTATGCATTCTCAGGGCTTTCCACTCATATCTGGAATTAGAATTAAGCACCTATGGCCAGAGTATGAACCATTCGATCATATGTGGTCTTTGCAGCAGGCTGACATGAGGTAAAGCTGACAAGAGGTAAAATGTCTATGTTTGTGATTTTAGACAATATCTTAATGAAGGTTTCTAGGATCCAAAAACATTGTAGTATTTACTAACATGAGCTTTTACTTTGCAAGAAAAGCAATGTCAAGGAAATTTTTATTATTACATGCCAGTTTTTTAAAAGTTGTAGTCTATTTCTAGTGTAAAATCATGCAAAAAATTATTATTTGTTGAATATGATCGACTAACATTACTGTGACAATTTTTAAAAGGAGAGAGAGGAGTGATACCACAACAATGTTAAAAATCTATTGGGTCCTGGCATTCTCTAATTGTAATGCAGGGATCATACTTCATATTCAAGCCAATTTTAGGGACTTGAGAGTACTTTCAGGTCAGACAAAGAAACCAAAATAAGGACCTCACAAAAACTATGTGAACAACAGAAACATTACGTAAAATGATGGGATTTGTTTTAATTTCTAACACTAAACAGGTTAAGGTCAAACAAAAAATTTTTTAACTCTTTTCAATGCAGTTCAATTTTTAGCTTGTCTTTTAACTTGAATGCAACTTTTAAGTTTATCGATTATTTTAGCCATATTAAACAATGAAAAATGAGATTTTTAGATTTGACTTTTGGACTAAAAGATTAATCTTTTGGATATGGTTAATAATTTTTACCCCTCCATTAATTTTACTGTTGAGCATGAATCCGACTGTTCCTTGCTACTTTTAGATGTTCTTATTTCTCATAGTTCTTCTGGTTTTTCAGTCTTCTGTTTTTCGTAAACCCACTTCCACTAACACTTGCATCCCTGCTAAATCTTTTCACCCTATCTGGCCTAAAAAAGCCTCCTTTAATGCATATTTTAATCATGCATTTAATTTTTGTTCTACTATCTCGTCTTTAAACAGTGAAATTGATTTTATCTTTAAACTTGGTCAGGATGCCGGTTACTCTTTTGAGTTTGTTTATAAAATCTTTTCGAATATTCGCCATGATTTTATTCAACCCAATTCTAAACTTATTCCCATTAATGATCATTTGCCTTTTAAAGCCCGTTTTCCATACCATCCAAATATATTTCAGCCTCTTATCAAATTTTGTACAGAGTTTAATTTTAGACCCACACACTCGACTGTTACCACTTTATTTAATCGTATTCGTACTGATAAATTCAGGGATACAGATAACTTTAAGAGTCATGCAGGGGTATATGTTGTACCCCTTCTTTCCCCAGATAACGTTTATAAGTTTTATATAGGTAGTAGTAAATGTACGGTTGGTATTCGATTGGCAGAACATGCTAGAGACGTCAAAAATGGTAGGTAATAGACTGTTCTTACCCAATTAGTGATTAAGGATAACTTTCAACCCCCTTTTGAAAAATCTTTTCTTTTGATCAGCTGTAATAATCCCCAGTCCCTTATTCTACGAATCCCTTGTTATTTATCTATATTGCACTTCTATTTGTAATTTTGACCCCGTCCATGCTTTAAGTTATGCTTGGCGACTCGTTCTCGATTCCATGCGAATCAAACTTTTACAAAGTTACCTTTAATTTATAAAATTTAATTTTATATATTGATGCTTAAACTGGCTTCTGACAATATGTTTTCTTGATTCTGTAATTTTTGTAATTTTTTAAATCTGGTGTATGGAAGCATAAAATGTGTTTTGTGGTAATGTCAATTTTGGGATATGCAAATTTGGCTTGCCGGTAGTAGATTGTATTTATGCATGTTGGCAATTCTCTTATTTTAACGCCACTGAGGAAAGGTATGATGATGCCCGAAAGTGCTCTGGCTTTTTAAAAAATTGCATGTATGTCTGAAGGATATTATTAATAAAATGACTTTTGTGATCTATTGATTTGTCATTCTGTTATATAAGTTGATCGATTTGAGGATTTGACGTGTAGCCACCATTAGTATCCCAAGAGATTTTTAGCAATATTTCAAAACATATTTACTTATTGATATAGTTTTTGCTTTAAGATATGCAGTAGATAGGAAAAGGGGAACTAAAAGGAAATGCTGTAATGAATATAGTGAAAATCATAAAAGTTTGCATACATAATTTAAAATAAATTTCATCCAGTTTAGGGGCTTAATGGACCAAGGGGAAAAAAAGGGACTTTTAGAAACCAAGCCTGAGTTACACTTAGTTTAAATACTTTAAAAATATAAAGACAATAAAAAAATTGGATATTATTAAAAGTCTTTAATTAAAATCTCCATCCATGAAACCACGAAGTACACAAAAATTCACAACCATAGAGCTTTCGGGCATTATTATGCAGTTCATCAGTGGCAAAATGAAAATAAGTGGAAAATATGAGCTTAAATACATAGGGTAGAAATGCGAGATAAAATTTGCATATAAATCATTTAACATTTTAAATACGATACATGTAAAATACATAATTTAATTACAAAATACAAAATGAAAAAAGGTCATTACAGGTTAACCAGTAGCAGTTGTCAAAAGCAACTTTCTGTTGATTTTGACGACATATCTACATTATTTATTTGAAACATGCAGATATCTTGCTAATCAAGAAAATAGTGTTTGCCCTGGGCGTTTTTTGAAGAGCAAGGTGCCTTGCCCTTTTATAAAACTGAAAAATGTGCCCTATTTTTTTTTAAAGCTGAGAAATTCGTCCAGCTCTTTTTCTGGCAATACCTTTTTTATTTTAATATAAAATGTTAAGTTTTCTTCACAGGCTTTAAAATCTTGAAAGCAAGCAAGCAAGGTGTGTGTGTGTGTGTGTCATACAATGATTATGTGTCACAGTGAAATCCTTGTAGATAGTTATTTCCAGCATAGCCACCATTCTCACATTTCTGAGATTTACCTTATGAAGCTTCAAGTTGTACAAAATAAAGCACTTCGTTCGTTTATTAGATTTCCGAGTTACATCCGGCTAAAGTTCTGCACAGAGATCTCAATATTAAACCCTTTTTGGAACACATTCAAACACTTGCTCAAAATGTTTTCAGAGATCTCAGTAGAGTAAATAATCCCACACTAGATAGTATCTCGTGGTACAACCCAATACACCAGAAGGTGAGCAAGCGCCCTACAGCGTTGACGGAGTGCTGCCCAAAAGATACGTTCTTCCGCCCTAAACGGAGTCGACTTATCTAGCATTGTTTTATATCTGCTCTACCTCCTTTTACTATGAACTCTAGCTAACTCCGTACCCCTCCCTGACATTTGGGAATTTGCAACATTACAATGAACCTTTTTAATTTATTTTAAATAGTGTACTTTACCCCCCCCCCCTGTTCTCAAGCTCAAGGCCCTGCGCCCCTAGGGGCACTCCTCTACCCCCCTTACCTTTATCTTCTCACTAGGTGCCTACTTGGGCCCTAGTTCTTTCTCTTTTTTCTATAAGACTTGGAGAAGTGCCCTGACTCCGGTTGTTGCCCCCACCCCCTCCAAGCAAACTTTAGATGTAAATTCTGTGATATATGTTAATCTCTTTTCCTTTCCACTCGAAGTTTAAAGGGGGGAATTTTTCCCGTCCTGGGCATTTCGTAAGTCCCTGTCCTCGAGAGACCTTAAAACCACTCTCACGTTTCCCGTCTAGCAGGCCCCTACCATGATGATAAGGAACTATCCCCCTTGAATATTCATCAACAGAGACTAATGCTATTTATTATGTGCCCTACTCCTCACTCCTTTCCCATTAACAGCCATTGAAGGAAATTAATGTCGTTACCATACGGAAAAAAAATTGCCTAGTCGCATCTATTGGAAACATTCCACTTAAATTATCTACACCTATTTTGCCATCAAAATAAAAGTAAAACATGAAAGAGCTTGGAATACAGACTATTTAAAGTTGAAATCTCCCACAAAAAATGTTCATGCACAATCAAGACAAATTTGATTGTTGCAATAAAAAGTTGCAGTTTTTACCGATTTAAGGATAACTTAAGAAACAGAACATTCAGTCATTATTATACAAAAACACAGTGAATACGAAAAAATCTGGGAGATGATTCACACTCGTTAATGACGAAATTTCGATAAGAGAAAATCCATGGATTACAATACAGAAAGACAAATATGACAAATACAGAAAGAAAATCATCCCTTCGGAATGATTTCAGTCACTCCCCTGTCTTGACAGTCTGAAAAATTGGAATTTTGGCAAATCAGTTTAAATTAAATGTAACATAAGAAATACCTGTAAAAGAAAAACTGTTGATCCTATTAATAACATGAAAAAAAAGTATTAAAATGTCTGATTGGAATGATTGAAAAAATGGACAAGGGGTTTCCTTCTTAGATTTCGTCGTATTTTTGTTTGTTAATTAGAATTCGACAATAACAATGTGACATGTGAGCAAAGAAAAATACACAGAAAGTAAAAGCAAATGTCAAATCACATAGTGTTAACAGTGGCACTCACAGTTAAAATTTCTTATATTTTATCCAAAGTCAAAATGCTTTCATTTTCAATTTAACTGTGGGCTGTTAATGAAGTTACTGGCTTAATTAAAATGAAATAATAGACAAATTCATGTAAAATATAGTTATTATTGTTTAAATTATTCTCTGTATTTTGTAACAAAGCTAAATAATTTTTTATATCGTTTGAAAATTGGGGTATTAATCATGCATTTTGGGATATTGTTAATAAATTATTAAAGATAAAAACGGAAAAAAATTATTGGATAAAAAATTACTCCCTTCCCCATCTCAAAAAAATAATTTAGGAAACTGAAAAAATAAGAACAATTTTTCATAATTAAGAAATTATAGAAATAGCTTGCTTTGCCTATGTGAACAGATGTAGTTAAAAATAATATTCCCAAGGAAAAGTTGATTTAACAGACAATCGACAGATTGATGGGCTTATGCAGGGAGGGGGTCTGGTAATTATATTATCTTGATGTTTGGTGTTTTTGTTCTATAGGAAAGTGTAAAGGGCATTTTCTGCAACTATTTCATAATATGTTCCCACCCAGAAATAGAAATATAAGTATTAAAACGATAACATCATTAAAAAGGTAAACCCATAAAATAATACAGAAAATACTTGCAGTTTAATTTATACATTTAACAAAACAATTTTTTGCATGTAAAAATGGCCTATTGCTCATAAAATGTGAACCGTTTTCATATATAAAGTTCATAGGCCCCTATTAAAAAGAGCCTTTTTTAATTGAAAACATGTGTCCCTTTTTCTTAAAAAAGTGTCATTTAGAAACACCTTGTCCCTTTTTTGGTCTAGAGTGAACATTAATGAAAACACGATTGACAAAGATCACTGCCATTTTCAGAATTTGATGGGTTTTTTTAAAAGTAAAAATGTCATGTTTTGCATTTTATTTACGTATACTTTTGAATTTAAAATAAATAAATAAATAAGTATTTAAAATTGTTTATAAATTTTGTGCAATGTAAGCTCAAAAATCCATTTATTTTGGGGTATCCCAGATGTATGTGTGCCCTTAAATAAAAATATTGAAAAATTCCTATTCCCTCATGTTGCACCACTGTTTAGCAGCTACTAGTGTTTCTTGAACATGACACCCACTTTGCAGAGCACTTATATTAAGAATATAGCATTTCACATCAATAGTAACTACTCAGACATTTTAATTACTTATTTTTAAGCCATAATTCTGTTTAATCAGAAGTTTAAGTAACCTGAAACACAAAATTTGATCCCAAAAATCCAGATTCAAAAGATTCTACTATATATTTAAGACCTAATGATAACTTTTAACAATAAAATGATAAGTTATAAAAAATGTACATGTATGTAATTACGTTTTAGTAGAAAGCAAATTCAAATATGAATAAAAAAACTTACTCTGACGATGATGATGAAGAAGTTTTTTCTGGTTCAGAGGCATCATTGATAAATTCTTCATCAGTGTCATCTCTATATAGCTGTTTTAAAATACATTTATAATCAGTAATAGTAAATAGTATAATCAGTACATAGTAATTTAAAGTGCATATTAGGGCTATTGTGCTAATAGTCCATAGATCTTATCTAACTCATTTATTAACCCCCCCCCCCCACAATCCAGGAATAGATTAAAAAAATATCATTTACCATATATATATATGAATCAATTTTTGTATAAGTCTAGTATGTAATTCCATTATAAAAAATTCAAAATCAGAAACCTGTATATAAGCTGAATTAAAAAGAAAAATCAGCTAAAACGCAAAAAGCATTGCTAAATGTGCGAAACTCGCTAAACTGTCACCATTAATTGAATTGTATAATCATGCTTGCAGTGCTGATAGTAAAAGATGACTATATATATTGCCTGTCTAACCACATTGCCTGCTAAACAGGGTGAGGATTGGTCAGCAGGTTGTCAAAACAAGCGTTTCAACTGTGATAACTTTTGTGCAGTAAGTAGGAGATAATTTTTATTTTTATTCAATTGCTCTCTGCTTTTGCAATTACCAGTTTAAAATTTTGCAACTCTTCACTTTTCTGTTTTTTGCACATTTTAAAAGAAAGATGTCCAGACAAAAAAGGACAGTATACTGCTGCTAGATTTAAGCTAACATTTACTGTTTTTGCTGAGCAATCTAACAATTCAATGGCTGCTCATTACTTCATAGTGAACAAAAAGCAGCGATGGAGATAAAAAGAGGCACCTTGGGTGTGTGGCAAGAGGAAGGGGGGGGGGGGGGTCGTTTCCAAGGAGCTGTTGATGCTTGCCTGAGACTTGCACTGAGAAAGTAAAAATATAATGCCATGAGATAAGGTTGTCTGTGGCTGTACATCATAAATGATCATCTAATCTTCAAAAAGTGATCAGCAAATTCCAATGGATAGAAGTGAGGAAGATCTCATCTTTGAAGAGGACAGTGATGATATTAGCAGTAAGGTGGAAAATGACGATAACCACCATGGTCTGTCCTTGAAGAAAGATAAATTTCACAAACTGTTTGGAAATTCAGATGCTGATTCAAACTCCGAAGGATTCAATTGATTTTTTGTAGAATTGTGAGATGTTTAATGCTGATGAATGATTGTGTGAGCAAATCATGACAAATGAATTGAAAAATATACAACCCTCTGAAATGTAAGCTTTTCCCTGTCATTTATTCTATGTTTTTGTTTTTTTGAGTGATAATTTTTTTAAATTTATTATTATTTTGAATATAAGTCAATTCCCCTACTTCAAAGGAGGGAAAAATTTCCAAATTTCTTGGTTTATACATGGAAATATAGGTAAATAAATTAAATAAGATTTCACTCAAAATTATTTTTATTTTAAAAACAAACATTTGTTGTACACAATTCTGTAACACATTTAACTTTCTTAAAATGCAGTATAATGTAGTATAATTTCTTAAAATATAAGATAGTTTTACCGCTGATATAGAATAGCTAAAAGATAAACAAGAAAGATCAATCATGCATAAAGCATTGAAACACCTTCCAACTGAAATGCAATTTTATGTAAACATCTCTAAAACGTGATACATTCATCATTGATATTTTAAAAATTATTTCAGTATTACTGTAATTTATTATACTTGAAGCCTTAAAACTATATTTAAAAAAAAAATAAGAAAATTCTAATTACACAAAATGAGCTTTATTAAAATGAAGGTATTGAAACATAAATCATCTGCCTCTTAATGCAAAAAATAAATGAATATTTCATTCATATCACTTACATTCCAGACACTAGAGCTAAATAATTTAAAAAAACAAAAAAACAAAAAAAAAACCAGTAATTTTTACACAACTCACCTAATGTTTAATTTGCTTAAATTCTGCATATGTTGAAATTAGGTTTTGTTGTAGAAATAATCAAAGTAGGTACGGAAGTTAGATACACATATAATACGCAAAAATGAAGCAGTTTTATGACAGATGCAACACTAAATATAAATGATCTTTAAAAATCAAGATCTTTACAAAGTGTAAAAAAAAATGAATGCCATAATATATTTTGCTGTGAGTCGCGTGATCTCTTCATATATCATAGGTGTAATTATTATTTCAATTATTATCATATTTTGCTCAAATTTTTTTATACATTTTATGTGATAATTTGAATATTTCCTAAAATCTTCGAAGCAATTTTTAAATTTTTACTTTGCTTTAATTTTTTTTTTAAAAATTAGGTCCTATAGGGTTCAATGTATTTTATTTTTTTAACCCGGATAAAATCCGAAACTAATTGGGTGATATTATTCATTTTTATTCCCATATGTCCCACAGACCGTCTCAACAACATACTAAAATTCCATTTTGATAATGTCATTTTTTACAGCAGTTATCGTGTAAACTGACAGATAGACAGACAGAATGACCAAAGTCATAAATACTTTTCAACTGTGTGGGAAAGTGTTAAAAACAAATTAAAATAAACTCCTTTAGTGAGAATTTTTTATAAAAAAAAAATCATTAAATGTAAGGATTTCTTTAAAAGGTAAAATTCAATAAAATTTTAGCTTAGTTGGAAAATAATGGGAAAAAAAGGTTTTCCACTAAAAACAGATGACTTGCTAAGACTTTTCTTGTTACGTGTTATTATAATTATTGGGTTTTTTCGTGTATACTAAAAAATGCAAGACTGCATATTCTACCATAAGAACATGTTCAAGGTGGCTGTAGGACCTCAGATAAAAAATTCCCTGATATCTTCCTGATGTTTAAATAATATCTTCAAAAAACCCCTGATATGTATCACTTTCTACTTTTACAAAATATCAGTTTAACAAGCATAAAAAGTCAATTAATAAAATTGAAAGTGAAAATTAAGAATAAATAATTGAAACTAATTACTTTCAGCATTAAAAAGTATAATAATCGAAGTATAGTATTTATGTAAAAGTTATATAAGAACAGTATTATTATAAGAATAATTTTAAAGAATAACATTAAAATTGTAGATAAGCTATAAAATTCAGCTATAAACTCAGCAGTGTTCTGTGAAATCTAATCAAGAATTTATATAGTTAAATATCACTTATTGCAAAAAAATTATGTATAAGCAGAAGTAGTATTTTTTTAAATCTGCTTTTCATATCATATGAAATATCTTGGCAACTTTCAAAACAATAAGATAAATGGGACCACTGAGAAACATTGAAATTTTAAAACTTTCTTCTTTTTATTGAGGTGCCCAATACGCTGTCTCCCATCACATGAAATGCAAATAAAGAATTCTACAAGCATGTGTTGTGAGTCGGACAGTCTTTTTAGAAACTAGGAGCCCCTCCATCCCCTGTAACTTGCTTTGTGAATCGGGAGGTTTTGTTTCCTACTTGTTGCATTTGCTTTGCAAGCTATTTCAAGCCAAACTAAAGTTTAAATGGGTAAACAGTTTATTTCATCATGTTACCCTATTGTTTTTCTATAAATGCATCAAATATCATATTTATGTATGCTATCGTTTTTGCGGTACAAGAAAGAGAAAATTGATGGATGTGTTGATACGAAAGAACATTTTTTTAGTTCAAAAGTCCATAAAAAGTAAAATATCTTGTAAACTGCATCGAAATTAAAAAAAAAAGGGCTCTGTGTTGCAAAAATTCAACCTCCCTGTTAAAATTTGTGGTCTTGCTATTGTTAGTCTATCGAGGACGTGAACTTTGACTTTGATATTAAATATTTCTTAAACTACAATATATATTGAAAAAAAAAAGGTTAATTTCAGCGTATTCCCCAAATCTTTCTCTACAAGTGTACCCAATTTTATATTTTCGTATAGTTTTTGCAGTACGAAACAGAGAAACTCAAGGAACGAGAAATTTGTCAAATAGCTACGGTGGTGGCATCAGCTACTTTTTAAAATATTTTTTTTACTAATTTCCCCATGGTGAAGGGGCACCTACGCACCACGCCCACAAGACCCCCCAGGGTATCCCATGGCGAAGGGGAGAAGATTTGCAGCTTCACTTTTATAGAGGCTCACCGAAGGGCGGAAGTCTGACTTGGCCTCGACATGACAACATCCATGCCCGCTGGTGGGATTCAAACCCGCAACCCTGCAATCCAGCGATCAGATGGAAACACATGCCCCTCGACCACCGGATAGGCACTATTTTTAATATAAAGAGATATATAAATATATTTCCCTGATTTTTCCAGAATGTTGATATTCCATGATTTCCAAGTTCTGTAGCCACTCTGATGTTAAACAGATGATTAACATTACACTACTTGGTTACTTCGCACACATAGCCCCTTCTTTACATCAAGAAGTCAAATATAGCTTGCAATTGTGAAAAAAATTGCCAATTACTGCATTAGGGAAATAAATTTGTGGAATATTTTAAACTTCTATAATAAAAAACGTAGATGTCTGTTTGTCTGTGCCATCAGTAGCGAAAAATGTAAATGCCATACACACATGAAATTTGGTATACATGTACTTCAGGACCCTGGACAATATGCCTCAGCGAGATTTTTAAAAAAATTCGAATATGTTTTTTAGTTACTTTAAGTCAAAGAAGATTCCTATTCATGGCTGATTCGTACCATGTTTTTTTATGGCACAGTAGCTGATGGCACCATCCTGGTATTTGTGATTTTGTAAATCGTTGTTCTTAAAACATTAAATTATTGCATTTACTGATTTTTGGTTCTATTATGGATGCAATATTCATTAGTGAAACTTGGCATTTAATTTCAAATTCTGGTGAATTCATTTGTGGAATACTGATAATTTATTTTTCCGGAAGCAATTTCATTTTGTTTGATCGAAAATGATAATTTGCATATAAGATCATTATTAGAATGAAAAATACATGTATATTTTTCATAATTTGTGTACTTAAGTATTTAAAAATGTATATTTTTTAAGTTTGATTGTCTATTTTTGAAGTTATAATGATATCAATGAAAAATTAATTTTAAAGCAAGTCTCCCGGGAAGGAGGCAAAATATACATGCAAATATAAATATATATTTAAATAAGTTTGTAATGAAGATTTGGAAAAGAATAAAAATAAATTATACAAACATATATATTTTAATTTGTGAGTAATTGAAAAAAAATATATACTTTTCATGTCTCAAATAGACTGTAAAATTGTTAAGAGACCGAAAATATAATCATCATATTAACAGCATTGGAAATATCGAAAAATTTTCTTTTAAATAAAATATGAATAGAATTTATATGCTTAATAGATGAATTTTTCATATGTTGATCTTGCCCGATGCTGCCATCTGTTGTACAATTTTGATAATTGTGCTATATAAGTTAAAGAGCAAATTCCGATGAATTCATTAGGTTAAACATATTATTATTATTAATTAAAAAGTACCCGATTTTAATATTGCAATAAAAAATATTACACATTGTCCCAAACTATCAATTATGTTTCTTCTGTTAGAACATGTACTTTGCATTTGCAGATAAATTGGGAACAAACACACAGTTCTTAATTTTATATGCCCCATATTATTGAAGATTCTGAATGTTTTTCAAGGCATCAAGGTTCTATTGTTTTTTATTATTAGCAAGAAAATGTACTCAGCATTGCCTGGGATTAAAAATGAGCAGTCGTGGCATAGCTCTGTGTGCACCCACAAGATAGCTTTTTATTTTATTTTTGTTATAAGAGAACATATTGTTACTTAGTTACATTACTTGGTTTTCATGAATATGTTGTGAGTTCTGGTGTAGAATTGATCAGCTTGCTTTTTTTTTAGTTTCAGGGTGAGTACACTTTCCTTAAAAAAAAAAAATTGAAGTACTTTTAAAGGACTTGCACGTATCATGCAATTATTTTTCAAGGACATCATTTCTTCCATAGTATAAAGTTGTATGCGTTTCTCGGTAGAAAAATCATGGCAAACTAACATTACTGTTTAATGTTGAAGCCATTGAGGAAATTTTTGGGAAAAAACAATGTTGTTTAGGAATATTTCAGCAACAGCATAACTGCTAGGGAAATTTCCAGAGGAAGGAGAACTTCTTAGAAAAAAACACAATGTTGTGAATCAGAAGAACACTTTCAACCCTACCATTTTCAAGCACATTCCAGAACTTTACCAAGAAAATGGGAATTTTCAAGTACTTTCAAGGCTTTGAAAATGTTAATTGTTTGCATTTTAAATTCTGGATCGCACCAGGTACACTTTCTAGTAATGAAAACAAATTACATATTCATGGGTATGCAAGAGATTACCTTTTTAAACATGAGGGAGCAGGCTTCTGGAAATCGGCCGTTCTCGCCAAGTTAAAATTTGGTAAGGAAGACCAATTTTCGGAAGTTGCCATCCTCTCAGACAGATCGTAAAATAATGGCAAAAGCCGCCACCCTTTTCCATGCCTTAGATGAAAATTGAAATGTTGTCACCTGCAAATCGCTCCCCCCCCCCCCATACACTTAGCTAGTGTTCATTATCAATGCCTTCTTTTTAGGAGAACCGTCAGGTCTGCATTGTAACCACAGGCACTAGTTTTCTCCTGAAGATAACTGCGTCTCGACAGGCCTGAAATGATTTGTATTCAAATATGTTAAAAACAAATTTGTGAAAATTTTGTATGGAGTTTGTTTTATTAAACATTTATCTTTATATAGCTGAAATAAATGGAATAAGTTCATGTATTCAATTTAAACCTATTTAAAAAAAAATTCAACTCAAGCCAAGCCTGGGCCTAAGCCCAAACCCGTACAGAGCGCTACCCCTTTTTAACTCTTTAAGCTTTTTAACCAAAGCTATAAAATTTCCATTTGCTGTCATAGATGGGAGTATGTCGAAAGCCCAGGCCGACCGACTCATCCGAAGACTGAGAGCAGCAAATTGGGCAGCCGAAGATGAGAGTATGTAACAAGTTTTAATTTTTTAAATGTATTCTTCCAGTTTCAGCTAGAAGTACTTTCTTTTCTTCCCCACTTTGGTTTTAGTTTTAAAACTAATACGTTTACAATTCCTTCATGGCATTTGTTCCAGTTGTCTGACAACTGAAGTTAAGATATGAAACATCTATTCAGTCCAAGAAGATTTTAATATTGATTCAGTCACATTCCGTAGAAATTAAGAGTGCCAATGAGGTTTAAACTACTTAGAGGCAAGAGGATTTATATCATTATTTAATATTTATTTACCACTCCTTCAAGTTACCAGACATTGGAAAAAGGAGAGATTCCTTACATCTCATACCCCTCTGCCCCCACTCATAGATCGGAATTCCGCTGGGTTTGGTCCTTTATCAGAGGCTCCGTGGAGGCGAGTTTGATCGCGGCAGTTAAGCGCTGTGGGGGTGGTGTGTGAATATTCAATTATCGCACATCATCCAGAGACAGTTGGTTCAAATTTATTATTGTTGTGCAATGTATTTAAGCACACATGTTAATGAATATAATGTGAAAAAAATTCTTAGGAGGACGGGTAAAAAATTTTAATAGCCGTCCTCGAGGATGGGCTAGATTTTACCGATTTCCCGAAGCCTGTGAGGGAGAGAAAGAAAAATGAGAATAAATTTATAATATCATCAGAAACATTTTCTAAAATGCAAAATGCAGTAATAAAATGGAATGCAAATTTTTTGATAAAAAAAAAAGAGGGGGGGGGGATTAATGATAAAAAATCCCTAAACAATTATGCTTTCAGTTGGTAAAAAAAAAAAAAAAAACTTACTTTCTTGTATTCTAATCTCTTGTAACTTAAATGACACATATATGGATGGCTCCAGATGCATCTCAAGTTGTTAAAATCTACAAAGAGTGTGCTTCCTATTTTACTACTTTTATCTTTTTTTGCATTACTTAGTTTTTCCAGATAGCATTCATACATATTCATCTGTGTTTCAGACAGCTTAACACTGATTACAAATTCATGCTTTGGAGGTAAGAACTTTGTCAAAGCTGAATAATCACACCTCTGAAAAACAAATAAAATACAAGTGGCTATAAATAACTGACACAAAATCCATTAGACAAACAGTCACACACTGAAATCAAAACAATTAAATCAAAATATGTCAAAATAATTAAAAAAAATTATATATGAATAATAAATCAACATATAGAAATAGGCAAGTTTTGTCAATTTAATGTGCAATAATTAAAGGATGGAGATGGATGGAGGGGGGGGGGGGGAAAGCATTTTCTGTAACTTTACAGGTTTTTTCCATCCTCCATAATTTTATTCAGAAATCCATAAAGGCCATATCACATTCAAGAACTTTTGGAACAACCAACTAGTTCAGACAACTTTTCCACCAATTTTCTGGCAAAAAAAGTTGGTGATAAAGTTGTCGGACAATTGAAGAAGTTGGGCTAAATGAAAAACTGCGAGTGAAAGCATTGTATTTTTATCACCTTTTTGGCAAGAAATATACAGTTGTGTATTTTGCAACATTGCGGTTAGGGTTACGGCAGCGTGTTTACAGCTTGGCAATTCGTCTGCTTTACATTACATGGTTATTATAGATCGATTTTGCATTGAAATCTATAAAATTTTAATTTGGCCTGATTTTTCGCCCAATTATGGGTTTCGGATTATTTTATAGCAGGTATTTAACCATATATATATAAAGGTATTTATATAAACATATAATATATATACTAGTTGTAATTTGACTTACTTGTTGAATGGCTACAAATTAGCTTTTATTGTTAGGTACTCAACACATTCTATACAGCAAACACTACATCTATTGGAAACACATAAGCAATTATCCAATATTTATGAAGTATTTTGAAATTGAATGAACTGCTAAATTTATATCAATCATTACTCTATGGATTAGTTTGCTTTCAATTAGTATCATTCTTCATAGATCACATTATACAATTAACTACTATAAAATACATTTATTGTGTTTAAAATTTTTTTGATGCTTAACTTAAAATTATTTACATTTTAGAGTCTTGAACATTTTATTTCAAACATTGTTTACAATTTAACAACCGATATTCAGACCTTGAAAATATTTTAATCAGTACAGTGTTATGTATTGTCATGTACAAATTTATGATATGAAAATTTAAAAAGCGTAAATTTATATTTCTGAAATTCGAATTACGTTAATTTTCAAAGAAAGTAAAATTTAAATGTTAAATGCTATTCTCAAAATCATCAAAACTTTGAATGTTGAATACATAGGTTTAAAGCTAAAGAACAAATGTTCTTGATTATTAAACTCCTTTGTACCCATACATAAATTATGTTTCTTACATAATGACAGTTCTCATATATACAGACAATACTCATATTTTAGTTATTAGTTTCATAAATAAACAGTATTGCATGCACAACTTCAATTAAATTGCAAACATTTTAACATTACAATTCTGGAGATAACACACAAACAAAAATGTAAACAAAATGTCATTCAAACACAAGAAAAATTTAGGAACAATATATGATAATTTCAAATCAAACTTTTACTATATAGGGCAATTTCTATCAGGGGTTCAGCAATAAAATAGCATATCTGATATAATAAACAGATTGGCTGAAATATTGCAGTACACATTTATTCCTCATCAAAGCGCTGCAACTCTGTACGTTTAACTTAATCCCAGAAGCGTTCAATATTGGGAATATAAATAGCATCAACATGTCATAAGTCAGTTTATGATCATGCAACAGAATATAAATGAAAAATATACAAAACATATCTGTATAAAAGTGCGCATCTTTAAAACTTTTAATAAATAAAATATTACATTGATATGCGAATCAAAATTTGTTTAATTCTTCATACCATGTTGGCAAACTTGTTGAATACTCTTCTTCCAGGAAAGAAATATAAATAATTCCATCTTAAATAGTATAAATTCATCTGAAAATATAGAAAGATGCAGAAATTTCCATGTTCTTGTTTGGCCACGTTGCTCGTAGATTTCACGCCATAAACCAACTGCACCAACCTGTTCTCTACACGTGACATCTCTACTACTCATAGCTGATTGGCTGGCTGTTGAAAAATTGTTCCAAATGAACAACTTTTTCTGCTCGATCCCAAAAAAGTTGTTCAGGGTTGTCCCAACTTTTTGCGTTTATCACACATGCATTTTCTCCCAACTCGGGGTAAAAATTGTTCAAAAAGTTGGTTGTCCGAAAAATTGCCTGAAAAGTTCTTGAATGTGACATGGCTTTAAGAATTACAGAAAATCTGTAATGGTTGGTATCTCTGAGACAGACAGACAGAAAGATCAAAGTCATAAACACGTTACAACTATGTTAGAAAGTGTTAATAAAAGAATGTAAATTAAAAAAAAATAATAAGAGAATACTGTAAAAGGATATCATTACAAAAATAATATATTTCAATATGTTTTGAAGAATAGAATTTATTTATGTGCATATGGGATTAATATATAAGCATTGCTTTGAAGGATTACAGGATCTCTAGTAAGTATTGCAAATGCATAAATAGAAACTTTCTTAATTACTCACTTGAACACATCCTTCCAAAAGCTTGTGAAGAATATGAATACGTTTTTTCATAAGTGTCACATCACGCTCATTAGAATCATCATATTGTCCATTTATAATTGGATTGACAAATCTATTTCTGAATTCTTTGGCAGTTCCCAAAAGATTAGGCTTCACAAAACTTAACATACAATGATCTATAGAATAAATTTAAAATAAGTTATTTTAAAAACTGACAAATTAAATAAAAAGATTAATAGAATCAAGAAAAATCAATAGAGAGAAATGGATGTTATCAATAAGTAAGAAATATTATAAATATTTTATGTTTTAGTCATCTAATAATCAAAATAAAGATACATTATTTTCAGTTTTAAAACAATGAATTGTAATGTTTTCATGTTAACATTTTTTTTGCTCATGCATCTTTTACATATTCATTCTATAATTCATTTTTGAATCAGATTTAATAAATAAGAAGATATTTGTTTTATTAATATAAAATGCAAAAATGTGTGTGTTTTGATGGAAATTGAATTAAAACTAGTATCAGCAGAAATACAAGGAATAATACTGAAATGAAAAAAATTAATGTGATATAAAATTTGAAATAATTTAGCCACAGACTTGCTCCCAATTAAGCTTTGCAAAAAAAAAAAAAAAAAAAAAAAAAAAAATTATAAATCGGATGAGCCAGTCACATGTTATTAGCAGCAGAAGAGAAAAACAGATATGTTAATTATCTTTATTCTACAGGCGGAGGATAAAACTAAAATCAATACCATTCCCTTTAATCAAGTGTCACAAATCAGTCTCAAACTTAACAAACTATTGAAAGAAGTATGTAAATACAGAGAGTCATTTTCGAGTTACCAGTGATCATTATGGATAAACAGGTTTCTTAATTAAAGTTATTACATGCTTTGCTATAGGATGATGAAATATTTGAGCTGGACTCAGTCTCATTGTATGAAAAATTTTTCATTGAAATTAATCACAAATTCAAAAAATATGTAGCTTTAAAACAACTATTTGAACTTTCCTTTTTATACATCAGACAAACGTTTATTAAAGTTTAAAAAGACAAAAGTTTAATTTCTCTTTACCTTTCAATGACATCATTCCTGGTATTGGAAACCAGCAATAAAGTGTTCTAAAACTTACTAGTAAAGCCATCAATGGACTTCTTTCAGATATTTTAGACAGAAATGGAAGAAAACATGTTTTTAGTGGCTACCAATTAAGTTAATTATAAACAACTTGATTAAAATTAAATTCTGCAGCCTGAATTCAATGAAACCTGTCTGTAATGAAAATATAGATGTTTAGGTCACTGCACTGAAGAAATTAACGTGACTAATAAACACATAAATATATACTTGAAAAATGTTGAAATTGTTGTTTCAATTTCAAATAATGAAGTTAATGTGTTTGAAAGGGAAATATGAATAATGCAAAATTTGATGCAATAATAGCACATTGTTGTTGAGACTCAGACCGTCCGACCTACCAGAAAGATGTAAGGTAACAGTTTGGACGGCAGGGAAGAGCCACCCAATTTAGACCGGAACCCAGTGGGGGAAGAATCCACAGGGACCGTACTCTCCTTCCCCTACCACCAACCTCTCAGAAGGACGTATAGACCCACATGTTTAACATGATTGTACTCTGCGTGAACATGGCGGCAGTTTTGGCAGCGGAGGGAATCGAACCCAGGCCTACCGAGTGCAATTCCCGCATGCTAACCACTGGGCTACCGCGCCCCTCAATAATAACACGTGTAAAACATAAAAGCAAATTTAAAATTCACAATGCTTTTGTTATTCAATGTGCTTAAATTTTATATATTTTAGTGTCAAACTGAGAAATTGTACTCAATATCCCAATTAGATTAACCTTTGTAATTTTTATAAACTTATTTTTAGATTTATGCTAGTTCCTGAAATGCTGTATTAGTGATAGTAAGTAGCAAAGTGAAAAAAATGAAAAAGCTTAACCATTATGCCTGGTGGATCCCTAAATCTCATTCACTCTTAAAATGAGTCACACAGCACACAAAATATAATAACATGTTCATTCTGAATTAAATTTAAAGAGGAAGGTTTATTCATGAATATGATATAACAAAATATATTAAAATATTAAACATCATAATAAAAATTGTACTTAGGAGATAACTGTCCAGACAGATTCACATAGGTTTAACAATGCAACCAAATGGATCACAGAACAGCTTCGTTAATGGAGAGGTTCATCCTATATCCATTAAAGGAGTTTTTTTTTTAAATGGCCAGACACCCATTAAAGGAGTAGTACCTACTGGCAGCAAATTAAAATTCAGAACACAAATTTTACAAAATTTCAGGACATACTGTAATACTTTATCGTATATTACATACAATAAAATATTTGATTGGTATATTAGTAAAAATATTTCGTTAAGTTCAAAGAAAATAAAAAAAAAACTACTAAAGCAGGATATTTGCTTTATAAAATACAGTAGTTATTGTAAAAATCTCTCTATATTAAAAAAAAGCAGCTGCCGCTGTTGACAAATTTCTCGTTCCTCAAGTTTCTCTGCAAAAACTATAGCATACAAAAAAATAAAATTTGGTATACTTATTGGTTTGAGGAACATGCTGAAACAAACTGTTTTTCGATATATATTGTAGTTTAAGAAATATTTAATATCAAACTCAAAGACAAAATATTAGATCTGCTAGCCTCGCTGCAGCTACAGGTAGGTCTGTATCAGTTACAACTGTGAGAAGGAGATTGTATGCACATGGCTTTTATGCATGGAAGCCAACCATTTATGTTCCATTGTCTGTGAGGCACAGAGCAGCCCATCTCCAATGGTGTCAGCAACACGTCAATTGGACCATAGACAATTGGAGCAATGTCCTATTCTATGATGAGTCCAGATACACTTTGCAGTTGGACGATTGACGGATTTTTGTGTGGAGAGAGGCTGATACATGGTATCAAGCGAATAACATTGTCCAGCGCCACTCATTTTCTGGTGATGGTATCCTTGTATGGGCTGGAATTTCCTTCGGCAGACGTACTGACCTCCATTTCTTCTTCAACGATACTGTGACTGGCCAAAGATATCATGACAAAATCCTTGATCCCTATGTTTGCCCTTATGTGGGTGCAATAGGTTCTGAGTTTGTTCTTATGGACTACCATGCCCGGCCACATACAATTCGTATCGTAAGCAATTACCTGATGACAGAGAGAATCCAGCAAATGGAGTGGCCAGAGTATTCCCCAGACCTAAATGCAATAGAGCATGTATGGGATGCTGCTCTCAGAAGAGCTGTAGCTTCCCGACAAACCCTTCCAAACACTACCCAAGAGCTCCAACATGTTCTCAAGCTTGTGCTAATACAAGAATGGCAATTACTGCCTTCCAATCTCATTGAGTACTTTGAACTCATTGAGTACGTTTCTGATTTGTGCCTGATTTTCATTTTTGTGCTTATTTTTTGGAGGGGAGTGTATTTATAAACAATAATTACAATTGCATTTTGCTGTAGAATTTTTTAAATATTTTTCTTTCCTTTTCTTTGCATCCGATTGTTTCGCTTTTGTCTTTCATTAAAACAGTAATTAACCTTTTCTGAATGTTCTATCTGGTTTTAATTGAAGCGGCTCTTTTTTTGTTTTAATTTTTTTTCTTCTTTTTGCATGGCTTCGTCTTCTAGAATGTTTTGAACTGCTGCATCAGTTGGTATTTTTGATGGCCCTTTTTATCTTAAACTTATTCACTAATGTTATAAAGAGTTTAATAAAGGCAGAATTCCTTCAGTTGATCAAACTTTTGTCAGATGAATTTCATGCGATAATTGTGTTGAAATTGCATGTTGATGGCCTATGGCGATCAAAAGTTGTTGATTTTGACAGTTTAAGCAAAATTTTATGATTCCTAAATCTAAAATTATACAGCCAATTTTTTGCTGTTGAACATTTTTTCCAGAACCCTGGCATATTCTTTTAATTAACCCCTTGCCTGTGGAGTACATTTCAGAAAAGTGGGTCAAAAATGGAAAATTTTTTTTATGCTTCAGTTTTGTCTATTATAACATTTAAAACGGTTAGAAAATTTTTATTTTGTAAAAATATAAATTTTTATATGAAATAACTACTATATTTAATATTTTGATATACATGTGGAAAATTAATGGATTATATTCATATTTTACTCAAAATTGTTTAATTATAGCAAAATAAATCAAATAATCTTTTGAATTTCACAAATCATTTCACAGAATCATTTTTTAGAATTTCACAAATCTTTTATAGTATGATATATATGAAAAATATGATCCGGCACACAAGCCGACATCACACTTTTTACAATAAACTCGGTTTATATCCCGCCTAATCAAGCTAGCTGGTCCCGGCTACTTCAAAAAAAAATGTGGACAAGTATCGCCATCTGTTGGAAAAACAATGAACTATATTGTAAAGCATTTGGTAAGACAAAACAAACTCAATTCGGGATCAACGGAATAGAAACACTGATTTTTCGCTTGCCCGAAGTCAGTTCGGGCATTCCAAATTTGGCGCAGAAGGGTTGCCCGAACTGGATTCGGGTGGCACATACAAGGGGTTAATCATTGCAAAGTCATATATGAATTTTCTTGTCATTTTAAATACAAGTTCTGGATGTATTTATTTTAGCAGCATCTACAACATAATTTTCAAACATTTCTTCCTCTTGCTTCCTTTGAGAATACCTGTATGTTTGCATAGTTAGGCACAAACCTGTGTTCTCACTTTTCACTTAACTGCTATTTTTGCGGATTTGTACTTTTGAACATAATGCACCAAACATGTTGTTTTTGCAATACCTTTTTGTTTGCAGATTAAACAAATAGATCGATTATCATCAATAACACTTTTTCAGTTTGCTTCATTGGTTCATTTGGCACAGTTTCTTTACCAGTTTTCTGTGATTTGTTGTGTGGCATTTCTAAAAAATAAAATCAAGAAAAACATGTGTTGAGATATTTTAAAAATAAATTTATATATATAATAACAGAATTATATTGATGTTTTGAAAGTAGTTTATTATTGATAAATGGTCAATGCTTCTTTCGTGTTCTAAATTTTGCCTCTTCACACCGAACAATGGCTTTATCGTGATACTGAAGGAAGTATATATTAATGCTTGCACATTTCTATACATTTCTAGGATTTGGCCCTAGCACCAATATTTAATTGTTATTCTGTAAGATGGTTGAGAGATAAAACTAGATCAAGAGATAAAACTAGAAATATATTAATTAGCTTAATATATTATGTTTGTTTATTCTTGATTTAAAATATCATATGCAAGGCATAGTGTTATCAAATTTTTAACATTTATTTTCTTATACTTAATTAGTATATTAGTTCCATTTTTATTTACAATATTTGAAATTTGGAGTTATAATACTTAAAGTGTGCAAACTAGAACATAAATCATGTGTAAATATATTCATTAGAACCAAATAATTCATCAGTATTTACTAAAAATGACTGATGTCCAACTTATAGATAATATGGGGTACAGTTTAACAATGGTCCATTGTACCCCAGGTGTTGTGGTCCATTGTGTCCCATATGGAAGTTCAACAACAAATACAAATAAAATAAACAAATTTAACATTTTCTGAATGTAGTGAGATATGATATAAAAAGAAAAAATCCTTACCTTTAAATTGTACTGAGTTGTTCTTCCAAGTTACAATTCTTAAATGAAGAAAAGGAAATCTGTATATCTAAAAAATTTTGCTTTCGCCATCTACAAACCACCTACAACTATAAAATGGCTTAATAATAAGTTAAGAACATGATTTTTGGATATAGTACATCAAGACTGTGTTGTCATATATATGTCAAAATGTGAAGCATTGTAAAAAATCATAAGAAAAATTAAAGGGGGGGGGGGGGTGGCTACAGTGCCTCTAGGTCCATTGTGCCCCAGTCTCCTCCACTTAATAAAAAGTACAACATAAACCTGGCATGTTAAGAAAAAAGCTGGAAGATTAACATAAATTGAAAAACTGTAAAACTGCTAAAAACTTTTCACAAAAAATTATACACATTTTTCATTTAAAAAAATAATGCTCATTTTTCTGATGTACTTACATTCTTGTAAATTATTTTGTAAAGGTGTACCAGTCAAAACTATTCTGCGTCTAGTTTGCAGCCTTGAGGCAGCTTTAGAGATAGCTGATGCCTCATTCTTTAAAATGTGACCTTCATCACACACAACAATATCAGGACCTTAAAAAAAATTAATAAACTTAATTTGTTACTTGTACCGCAGGCAATGTCAAGGAATTAATAAAATGAATTCGATAAATTCAGGGATTGCACTAAACTTTGCTCAAAGAAAAAAAAAAGGGAACAAAAGTAGGAATTTTAATATAAAAAAGTATGAATTTTTTTAATCCCCTTTCTTAATTAATGTTTTCTTCCACATAAATATAGTGTTGAAATATGCATAACACAGTGATACCATACCAGCTTTCGGAGCAGTTTGGAGCAATAAAATTTAGAATTTTGTTCAAGAAAATTTTAAATTTGTAGCATGAAAATATATGCATTGTATGCTACTTTACAGAAATAAAACCTTTTTGTAGCAGTTTGGAGCAAGAAAAATATAATTTTGAAAATGTCAGGAAAGAAAATATTAATACTTTACATCTGTTTAAAATAATATATAAAATTTTGAAACAACTCAATTGGTCTTAAGGGGGATAAATATGATATAGAAGTATTAGTCAGAGGCACAGAAGTTGTTAGAAGCAAAGCTGCATTTTTTTTTTTTGTTGTTGTTGTTACTTTATTAGGTAAAAGCACTTTAAAATTTAAAAAAAAAAAAAAAAAAAACATTGTTATGCAACGCAACATAGATGCTTTGAGGATACACTGAACCATTTTTATCAATAACTCCAAAGATAAAAAGACTAAATGCTGCATTGTATGCTATTTTGTGCATAATCACGTTGCTTAATTCGTCCTCATGCTGAAATTTGAGAAAGAGAGCTAAATTTTGTGATTTTTGAGAATAGAGATAAATTTCACTATTTTTGAGATAGAACGTTAAAATCAGAGATCGGTCCCCATCAAAACTATGTCAAAAATAAATCCTCAATTGGTCTAAATTTAATAAATCCTCAATTGGTCTAAACTAAAACAATGTTAACATTGCTTTAATTTGACCACCATTTTGAATTTTCTTCAGCAAGGACCATACAAAATCTCAACTATTTTGGCAGCTTCTATATCCAGAAACATTTTAGTAATGTAGTTACTGATTTGTCCAGTACTTCATTTCTTCAGTTTAATGTAGTGTCTTGTAGTTTTTTTCAATTTCCTTTACATTTGTTCCAGATTTCTTTGTTACTCTGATATGTTATTTTGATTTATTTTTTTGTCTTGTTGGGATATTTCTGTTACGTTTTGGTGCACACTAATCTTGAATGTTACTGCTTGTTTCAGATTGGCTGGACAATTCTTCATTCTGCTTTCTGATTGGCTCTCTCAGGTGGACTCTTAATCCAGGACTTGGGTATATAAACCCTCTGTTTCTTCTATTACTTCACATTTTATCTTTTTGATTTCAGATTTGTTGGTTCTCTAGCGCTGATGAAAGGGATCCAACGTATCCTCAAAACAGCTGTATGCTGCATTACTATTTTATATGTGCTTAAATATGTTGTTCAAATTTTCCTTTATACAGTGTTTTTTACTTATTAATTTGGCAAGATTATAGAGTATATTTTAGAGCATGTTTTACATAAAAATAATGGGCTTGTTTATTTTTTATTTTGTAATTTTTCATGTTTAATTTTTGAGTGTAATGGATAATTATATAATTTTAATGGCTTCACTTCTATATGATTTATTTTTATTATAACTAATCTAAATAAATCTGATATTTTAATTTCACATTTTCAAACCAACTTACTAAAAATATTTTTGTCATTAATTTCAAATCTTAGAATTCCAGTGTGGGTTGAGGTTTTACCGAGGATTGCAATTCAAAGAATTTTTTTAGTCAATGGCTAATTATGATTTCTATAAATGACTTTTTTTGTTCCTGTTCCATTAATTTTTCACTATTTTTTACTGTTTGTGTGAAAATAATTAAAAAATTAACCTTAATAATTAATCAGAATATGAAAATAAGCCATTTTAGTCAATTTAATATGCAATATTTAGAAAATTGAGATGGATGAAAAAAGATACCAAAGTACTTATGGCAATTCACGAGAACAAACTGAATTACGCAATTGCACTGTTTATGCGAAATTAATGAAAAACATAACATTTTAATGATTTATACTGAATTTGAAGAAACATATTTATTACTTTCATAAAACAAGCAATCACAATCTTAATTTACATTACATGTGGCCGTAAATCCCTGCTAAATCACAGCTGCATTACCATGTATGCAGTTGTAAATTTACATTGGCCTACACAGAAGGCAACTACGCAAACTCCGTAATTTGTAGTGTGATGAGGAAATTTCCAGTAGAAACTATGGAGGATGCATAGTAATTTGCATCTTTGCTTTTGCAGGGTGGCCACTCTTTGGACATATTGAAATTCCCTGACTTTTCCAGGTTTTCCAGGTGAATTGAAAAGAAATTCTAGACCAGTAATTTTAACATAAAACGTGCGCACGCACGTCCCTATTTAGTTACAAATTTGATTAAAGAATCTTAACAATTTAACTCCACTATCCAAAAAAGTTATATTAAATCAGGAGAAAAAAATACACATATTTTTTTTTTATTTTTACAAATAAATTTTGACATTTTTAATAAAAAATTCATGTAAATGCAGTAAAATTGGACTACTGAAATATTTAAAAGAATTTAATGGTTTTCATTGAAGACAATAAAAAGAAATAGTCTAAACTGATGTTATACATATGGGCATTGCAAATTGCTCACAATGACAGAGATCATTAAAGATATGCAATAACTACACTACAACAAGCCACAGTCATTGAATAAATGTCAATTCAGCAATGTCGAAAGAATGCCATTAAAATAGAAAAAAATATAGTAAAATGTATATAATATACAGAGATGCCAACCTCTGCAAGGGGTCATCGGTAGAAAAATCAGGAGTTTTCAGTAAAACCGCACTGACCATCAGTAAGATTTTACGTATATTGACAACATATATTTTAAAACCTTAGAATAAGTTCAAAATGTAGTTTTGCTAACTTAACTGAGTTAATTACAACTGAATGGCACTATGTGAAAATAATTAGGAAATTAACCTTTATAATTAACCAAAATATGAAAATAAGCTAGTTTAGTCATGTTAATGTACAATAATAGAGAGATGGAGATCAATGGAAAAGGATAATTTCGTACTCTCGGCAACGCCCGAGGGGGGGGGGGGGTGCACTGCATTTCACGATCGTACTATTTATATGAAAATAATTAAAATATTAGACTTTATAATCAACCAAAATATGAAAATATGTTAGTTTAGTCAAATTAATGTACAAAAATAGGGAGATGGAGATCGATGGAAAAGGATAATTGCGTACTTTCGGCAACGCCCGCGAAAAAAAAAAAACTGAATTTCACGATCGTACTATTTATGTGAAAATAATTAAAAAATTAACCTTTATAATCAACCAAAATATAAAAATAATCTTGTTTAGTCAAGTTAATGTGCTACAATAGGGAGATGGAGATCGATGGAAAAGGATAATTGCATACTCTCGGCAACGCCCAGGGGAAAAAAAGTGAATTTCACGATCGTACTATTTATGTGAAAATAATTTAAAAATTAGCCTTTATGATCAACCAAAATATGAAAAGAAACTAGTTTAGTCAAGTTAATGGGCTACAATAGGGAGATGGAGATCGATGGAAAAGGATAATTGCGTACTCTCGGCAACGCCCGCAAAAAAAAAAACTGAATTTCGCGATCGTACTATTTATGTGAAAATAATTAAAAAATTAGCCTTTATAATCAACCAAAATATGAAAATAAGCTAGTTTAGTCAAGTTAACGTGCAATAATAAGGGGATGGAGATGGATGGAAAAAGACAATTGTGTACTCTCAGCAAAGCCCGAAAAGGACTGAATTGCGCAATCCTATAATTTAACCCTTTAAGCGGTCAATTATTTTACCAGAAATGCTTCCAAAAAAGGCATATTTTTTTATTGCATATAAATAAGTACCATACTTAATAGAATAAGAATATTAAAAATTTTTTTTATTTTTTTTCACTTTTAATGCTTTTACAACATTTTTTATTTTACAATTTTGGACACAACACCCCCTAAATGTTTGCTTTTTTCAAGTACATTCTGCATGCAGTAAAGAATGGTTTACAAGTTCTGCAAAAATTTCTCTCATACTTACTGTGAATTTTGAAGTTTACAATTTTTCAAACAGTTCAGAAGTCTTTTTGTGTATGGTACAATTTGAAGCATGGTGTAATACAAAGTCCTACATCACAATCAGGGCAGAAATAACGTGTTTCTTTTCGGATTCTCTTTCCATTCTCATTTCTTTTCGAGCAGCACACTGCGCATTGTCTTGCAGGTCTCAGTTTTTTATCTGTGGGAGCAATTATTTCCAAAAAGTGTCTCTCTGTCAATCTCAGAGGATTAGGCTCCGAACCTGGTCGTCCACGGTGGAAATTTAGTCCCGAATGATATTTTTCAATTACACGGTCAATGAGATCAAGTCTAAATTCTAGTTGCGTTTTTTTTCCTCCGTTTTTACGGTAGACTACATATGAGTTCCATACAGCAATGTCGAAAATATGGAAAAAAATCTTTCTGTAACATTTTTTACCCCTTTTCTTTATAATTTCAAAACTTTTCAAATTTTGGTCCATGCGGTCTACTCCTCCCATAGTATTATTATAGTCCATGACAATTTTCGGTTTTTCTTTCATTTCAGAGCGGACTTGAATTTGTTCCATTTCAGTATTGTGAATTGTGGAAAGTAATGAAACTTTTTTCTTATCCATCCACTTCATCACAGTAACTTTTCCTCTCTGAAAAGCTATAATCTCTCCTTTTTTCAATTTTTTTTTCTGCATTTCCTTTGGGACTTCTTTTCTCTTGAGGTTTAGTGTGCCGTATGTTGTTGTTGTTGAGACCCAGACCGTCCGACCTACCAGAAAGGTGTAAGGTAACTGTATGGACGGCCGGGAAGTGCCACCCAATTTAGACCGGAACCCAGTGGGGGAGGCATCCACAGGGACCGTACCCTCCTTCCCCTACCACCAACCTCTCGGAAGGACTTACGGACCCACATGTTTAACGTGATCGTACTCCGCATGAACACGGCGGCATTTGTGGCAGCGTGCAAATCTAGCGCGCAAACCACGGGGATACCGCACCCGAGATGGCCAACAGCACGCGGTGTGCCGTATGTGTCCGTTCGACATGAAACAAGTTTGTCTGCTAATTCCGGCGAAGAATAATAATTGTCTATTGTAAGACAGTATCCTTTATGAAGCAAAGGCTCCATCATTGTCAGGACAATTTGTGATGAAAAGCAGAGTTTAGAATACTCAGGTTCAGAATAGTGTCTTTACCTGTATATATTATTATTGACCAGACATAACCAGAAATAGATTCACACAACATAAAACATTTTACTCCAAATCTAGCTCTTTTGAGTGGAATAAATTGTTTCCATCCTAATCGTCCTTTGAAGAGCATAAGGCTCTCATCTATTGTTACATCTCGCTCTGGTGTCACCGTTTCACTAAATTTCTCATTGAGATGTTTCAGAACTGGCCAAACTTTTACTAATTTTGGGCATTCGTGATTTTGTGGGTCAAATGCTGCATTATCAGAAAAATGCAAGTAGCGTTGTAAAAGGCAGAATCTGCGATGAGACATTATTTTAGAGAAAAAAGGTGTATTAGTTGAATATCTTTTGTTCCAATAATGATCAATTCCAGGTTTCTTTACAATTCCTTGAAGTATATTGAGAGTGAAAAATACATGCAACTCTTCCACAGTAGTTTCTACCCAAAATTTACTCTTTGCGAATTGTCTTGCAACACTGGATTGGATGCACTGTTTAGCATATTTATTTGTCTCTTCCACAATTTTACTCATGAGTGAAAAATCAATGAATGTTTCATAAAATTGTAGAACATCAGAAGTGTCGTCAAATTGTACGTGCACAGAGGGAATACCAGAAAATTTAAATCGAGGACACGGAACAGGTGGATTTTTCACATCAACCTCGGTAAAAATTCTTGCAGAACTCAAATCTTCATCAGAGCTGAGCTCACTGCACGAGTCATCTGAGGAATAATCCAAATAATTAGAAGAAATATCTGTATCTGTATCAGAATGTAGTTCATCATCTAACAAGAAAGTATTTTCGTCGTCTATTCCATCCATAATTTCCATAAAATTCACAAGCACGGCATACAGTAGAACAAAAATTTCAAAGAAAAGTTCCCGCTTTCCCGCAACATAGAAAAACCCGGATGAAAAGCATTTCATTTACATGGACAAGCCACGCCATCTGTTGAAAAATAATAATACTAAATAGTCTCTTTCAATAATGAAAAATGCGGGCAAACCAGAAAAGGAAAGGAGCAAATATCGATGCCCGTACGCCGTACGGGCAAACCAGATGAGGCCAATTTCGGGTAGCACGTACACTGTACGGGCAAACTGCTTAAAGGGTTAAGCGAAATATAATTTGTTTAGTAAAATATTTCTTTATTTTTACGGGCACTATAAAAATAAATTAGGTCTATTGTTCTGATATGAAATCATTAGAAGAAGAAAATGGATGCAAACTAATAATTTTGAACTCTCAGCACAGCAGGGAATATGAACTGAATGGTAGGACGCATGGATTTCACGGGATTTTCCGTAGTTTTGGGAGTAATGTCCGTAAAACCGTAAGATAAAGTAAAAATCCGTACAAATTACGGAAAATCCGTAAAAGTTGGCATCTCTGTACTTGGCGACATTTGTCCAAAATGGCGCACAAATTCCGCATTTTTGCTTTTATACGGAATTAAATGGATACATGGCAACCTTTATTTAGCGGTTACGAGTACAGCATAATACTTGGCGAAATGTTTCGAAAATGGCGTACAAACTGGGCAGTTCTGTTTTTATATGGACAACTAGTAAAAAAAAAAAAAAATTCCAGAATTTTCACAAAATTCCCTGACTTTTCCAGGTTTTCCCTGACCATTCTAAAATTCCCTGACTTTTCCCGGTTCTCCCGGTTTCCAGGTTGAGTGGCCACCCTGTTTTGAGATAGGTAAAATTTCAGGAATTTTAGGATGGCACGTAAAAAATAAGGGCATTTTAGGACACAAATATTTTTTTCAGGAATTTCAGGGCAAGTGCGTCCCCTGATAGTGAAAAATCTAAGCAACTCCCAGATAAGATATTTGATATAGCGATAGTTCAGGTGAGGTCCAAAGACATTGCAAAGTGATTTTTTTAAAATTTGTTTTCAAGTTGTTCAATGTTGAAACGGAATGTTGAGAGATGTTCATACAAATTAGTTCTTTAGCGATAGAAAATATCACAGATTTTCCATTTCTACATCATAAAAAAGATTGAACAGTGTTCTTACCAATGAATTTTGAACTGAATGCGTAGCAGGTTTTTTATTTTTTGTTCTAAGTGGACATATTGTTAAAGCATTCTTTGGTTTTCAAGAATTCACTGTGAGTTCTGGTAAAAATTTTAAGTAAAGGTTTACATCTTGAATCCCTGACAACACAGGGTATTCATTCTAGTACACAACAAACAAACAAAATATAGCAAATCTTGACTACAAATTTACAACAAAAGACATTTAGGTGTTTATTTCAAGTTTAAATTTCAAATGAAAAAAATTTCATTTAAAATTGATTCAAATGTAAGTCACTCTACTCCCTAATTTCAGAAGTGATTTATCCTGTTGAGGTATTTGGTTTATACATGTGCATATAGTCTACAATTAAATAAGTTTATTATTTTCACAAGATAAATCAAATCACTTTTGTTTACTATACAACTAAAATATTATCATTAGTTTTGGGTACATTGTTTACATAAAAGTTGAGTCATTTGAGGCATTAGCAACTCGAGGAGACTTCATTTCCAATCATAAGCATGTTGATAATGAAAATGATTTTAACTTTGGATTATGAGAATTTTAACAGTTGGTATACTATGAACACTAATAATGGGATATTCAAGAATTTATTTTAGTTGACAAATTCAAGTAAACTTGCATTGTTGTTAATGACTTTCTGTTTTGGTAGTTTGGTGCATAATTTTGATTTTTTTTTATCATTTACAGTTAGTAGTATGAAGTTAGGTGATGAAATTGGTGCAAAAAAGCATAACTACAGCAATACCTCGCATAGTCCGGGCAATCGGTTCTGCCAATATCTCTGACTATTTGAAACCAGACTAATCAAGGAACTAAATACATACAAATAAATAAATTAAAAAAAATGGAAAATTGGTTCAAAAAATCCCCACCCCCCTGTTTTTCAATAAATAAAACACGATTAATAAATTCAAATGGCTTTTTTAGACTGCTTTTGTCCTAAAGTGAGCTACTTACGTTTCTTGGTGACAATCACTTTCACATTTTCTTTTAGCACTCATTATTATTATTTTAAATGGCTATTAAAATGTAATTATCACAAATAGACTTCACTGTAGATTATTATATTGAAAACTGATAGACAAATGTTAATTTAACATTAAAGTTCACAAATGTCCACTGCTTACTCGTGCTACGTAGCTTACACATTAAGGACAGCAGTTGTGATCGCACTGAACTGCAATCGGAATAGTATTTTTCACATCAATAATCACTTGAGAGTGTCACTATATCAATCAAGCAGTCACTGCTATGACTGTCTAATGTTATGTGAAATCGGTGTTTAAGACGTTGAAAGGGAACCAATGAAACATAATGCCACGTTTACATTCTCGCCGTATCTGGGTACATATATATAGAATGGGGAACCCCAGAAAGAATTTAAATATGTATCATATCACAATTTTGAAACTGCACAAAAAGAGACAACTGTATAAAGGGAAAAAACTGATCATTTATGTATAAAAAAAATAATTTTGTGTACTAATTTTCTAGAATGCATTTTTATTTTGCTCAATTAAAATTTAGTTTGTTTTGAAATTTGAAACCGGACTATAGTGAAGCCGGACCATGAGAGGTATTGCTGTATTGTAATTTGATTTAAAATATACAATATGAACTTTATGTTACAAAATTATGCTCCAATCTTCATCCTAAGAATAAAATCCTTAAAATTTTTAATCTAGTTACAAACAATCTAGGATAGAAGAAAAAACACAACACACCTGGATCTAATAGATATTTACGAACAAGTTCCCTTTGTCTGATTTTCAAACCTGAAATTTTTTCTTGAGCAAGTCGTCGGAAGATGTCATAACTAGTAATAACCACACCACCTTCATTAAACCAGTATTCAAGGATGTCCAATCGCATCGAATTAGATTTCGCTGTTGCTAACTGATGAACCTTTAAAAGCAAATAACTTTGGATTTAAACATAAATCATCAATTAAATGTAAGTCTAGTCAGGATAAGAATGACTGAAAAAGGTCCTATCCAAGTTTACAAAACAAAGTTTTACTATACGCATGTCTTTGATTTTCAAACTATAACAAATGTATATTTGCTATAACATACATCACAAAATTTCTTTAAATTGACAATACACTAATACCAGTGTTGTGTAGGAACAAAACACCTAGGAACTAGTTCCAAGAATACATTTAATTTTTTTGAAATTTTGAAATGAAATACATTCCGTTTTGAAAAATGGGCTTTTGAGTGGAACTAAGATTGAAAACTCTTGGATTTTGAGGTCATGTTCATAATTTTTTTAAATGTTCCTTTTAAAATTTTTTCATGAGAGAAGTGCAAAGGAAATCATACTTATAGATTCTAGTCAAAAATGGCATATAGTTTGCAAAATTTATATATCTAAATTTAAGGAGCTAAAATAAAATTAATTTAAAAAATTAATGAAATATAAATTCAAATACTATCTTATACTATCACTTTGACAGACTTGATTGGAGAAAATCCTTATTCGGGATTCTTTCCTTTCCTTTCCTACTGGATATCGACTTTTCCTATCCTATTTAACTCCACCTTTTATAAACTTTTAACCATTACTATTTAATGCTTTTTTTACTCTTTTCTAGAAATTTCATATATATCAAAATTTAAATTTTGCAGTGAGAAAGTCTGTCAGATGCAAGACTACTTTCTGGTTTAGTAAGGTTCTGTTTTAGGCAGAGTTGATCATATTTTCTGGACTCATGTTGGATTTATCCATTACCCCATTATTCTGGTATAGAAATATTTTATGGTTGGTTGGTTGATTGATCAGGGTTTTATGGCACAACATCCAAAAATAAATGCTGGGAAAAAATATGGTATAGATCTAACACCATGAGTAAGTTAGTCACAATATGTGTGTGTATAATCTAAAAGGTGATAAAAATGGAAATAAAACATGACAGTGGAAAAAGTGTAGCAGTTGAAGTGTGATGAAAGTCTATGAAAGGTGAAGTTAAATAGGATGGAAAAAGTCGATATCTAGTAGGAAAGTAAGGAGTTCCGAATGAGGATTTTCTCCAATCAAGTCTACCAAAGTGATAGTATAAGATAGTATTTGAATTTTATATTTCATTAATTTTTTAAATTAATTTTATTTTAGATTCTTTGGGAATATAAATGAATAATATCACCTAATTAGTTTTGGATTGAACCCAGGTTGAAAAAATGAAATACATTGAACCCTATGGGACCCAATTTTTCAAACATTTTTTAAGTGAATTTAAAATTCATAAATTGATTCGAAAGTTTTAGGAAATATTCAAATTATCCCATAAAATATATAAAAAAATTTTCAGCACAATATATTCAGTAGTTTTTCAAATAAAAATTAAAATAATAATTACACCTCTTATATGAAGCGATCACGTGACCATTATATGAAGAGATCACGTGACCCACTTCAAAATGAAATATGGCATCCATCTTGTCTCAAAATCGTGATTTTTAAAGTTCTTTTTAATTCATATTTATTGTTGTATCCGTCCCAAAACTGCTTTAATTTTGCTTAAATTCTGTGCATCTACATACTGAAACAACGCAATTACAATATATTTGAGTTTAAATGATCATCCAAATTTGATTATTTCTGCAATGAAGCCTATTTTTCACTTATGTAAAATGTAAACAGCAAAATATGTAGAATGAGTTGTATACGAATTGCTGTATTTCTTTAAAGCAAAATTATTTAGCTCATAGAGTCTGCATAGCTGATATGAATGAGATGTTCATTGATTTTACAGAGAGAAGGACGATTTTTTTTGATGAAGTTTTAAGCATGGAGTTTAATTACTTGTACCTCCATGGTTTTAAGTTTTTAAATAAAATAAATTATTGTAGCATTGTGATGAATTGAAGAATAGAAAAAAGTTTATGAATGAAATGCTGCTTTTATTTAGAGAGCCAGGCGATTTATATTTCGATGATATCATTTGAATAAAGTTCATTTGTTTTCGATGAAGTTATCAAATATAATAAATTATTGTAGTATTATGATAATTTAAAAAATATTACCGAGGAATTGTCACATTTTAGAGATGTTTAAACCAGGCAATTTATATTTCAATGCTGTAATTTGAACAAAGTTCATTTTTTTTCGATGAAATTTCAAATATAATAAATTAATGAAGTATTGTGATAATTTAAAAAATATTACCGAGGAATGTATGGCATTTTAGAGATGTTTAAATAAAATTGCATTGAAGTTGGAAAGTGTTACATAATCAATGCTTTATGCATGATTGATCTTTCTTGTTTATACATGTTAAGGATTGGTGTTTAAACATGGAGGGGATAAAATATCTTCTATCTTCATTCCTCCAAAGCCTAAACTTTGGGGATTACAGAAGTGCTATTGCAAAGCGGAATTTCACTGCAGTTACTGAAAGAAAATGTAATCTTAATTGACCCTTGGGAATTTGTTGTTAATCAAAAATTTCTCTGTGATTTTGTAATAGCTGATAATTACAAATAAAAATATATTCACAGAATTTAAACAATCAATAAAATAAAATTTGTGGATTTCCACTAATTCGTGGAAAAATCACATGTCTGATTATTTAACAACATTTTTGTTAGATATGAAAAGTTCATTATTTTTTTAAAGGAATCATATATAACATTACATGATGAAATCAATTATAAAGTTGCAGTGTCATGTTTTCTTTTCTGGAATCCATCTTATACATTTTTTGATAAAATTTATATATCTAAATTTAAGGAGCTAAATTAAAATTATTTTCAAAAATTAATGAAAGATAAAATTTAAACTTGCATATACATTTTATTATGATGCTACGAATGCTAGGAAGTTATATTTTCCTTTAACCAGTGTTGTAAAGAAACAAGCAAGTTTATATTTTCTGGGTCTAAACTTATCTAAATTTATTGACAATAAATTCAGTACAACTTAATACTCACTCTACTGATGTTGAAGCAGCAGTCAAACATAGCATTAATTTTGCTAGTTGAGCAAAAGTTAGAAACTGTGTGTTAAACAGTTTCCATCAAGTGAGAGAATTGATAAAATCATTGTTCAGTTCAGCCAGTTTTTTTATACATGTTAAGTTCAATTTAAAATGATTTTTCAACCAAAAGTATGACTGTACTCAAAATTGAAACACAGCTTATTGTGCTTGTCACTTTATTAGAAGGTATGCTCGTCATATGACGGAATTAAAAATTTGCAAAGCATTGCCTTCCATTTAGCGTCATTTTTATCAATCTGGCGACATTTCTGTCAATTTGGCAATATTTAAAAAAGTCACCAAGTTTGCAATATCCTGCCAAATTTTTCACCAAGCATTACGGACGGGCGGAGAAATGGGCTATTCATATAGTCGTTTGTTATGTTATTTCCAAGATATTGAATTTTCATCAATTATTCGTTATTTTCATTGATTTAGAGTCAATTTTATCAATTTAGCGACATTTTCATCAATTTAGCAGTATTTAAAAAGACTCGTCAAGTTGGCGATATGCCACCAAAATTCGTTGCCAGAATTTCACCAAGCATCACAGATGGAGAAATAGGTTATTCTTATAGTAGAATCTTATATTTGATATTGAATTTTTTATTCATCAATTAGTCATAATTTTTATCAATTTGACTACATTTTTATCGAATTGGAAACATTTAAAAAATCTCGCCAAGTTAGCCATATTCCACCAATTTCAACACCAAAATTTTGCCAAGTGTCACACAGAAATAGATGGATAAACAGACAGATAAATCAAGGTGTTTATATTATAAAAATCACTTCTTTAGAAGGGCAGTGTCAGTATGTCAGAGTACTGAATGTAACTATAAGGCTGAAATAATTTATGTATAATATTCGACCATGCTGAATCCAAATCTGAAATCTGTTTTTTAAATTACCCTTTGGATCTTGAGAAATAGCCTCTTAAAGTTTGGGCCTTTTTCGCTACTTTTGCACTTATATCTCAGGCCGAAAGCATTGTTACAGTGATACAACTGCATGTTTATGGCATAAAAGAAAAACTATATCCAGCTTAAAGAGCTACAGATGAGAAAGCATAATCATGCATAAAGCATTGATTATGAAACACTTTCCAACTTCAATGCAATTTTATATAAACATCTCTAAAATGCGGTACATTCCTTAGTAATATTTAAAAAATCATCACATTAATTTATTATATTTGAAAACTTAAAACTTCATCGAAAAAAATGAACTTCATTCAAATGACGGCATTGAAATACACATTGCCTGGTTTAAACATCTCTAAAATGCGATACATTCCTTGGTATTTTTTTAAAATTATCATGATACTACAATAATTTATTATATTTGAAAACTTCATCGAAAACAAATGAACTTTATTCAAATGACGTCATTGAAAGATAAATGGCTTCTATATAAAAGCAGAATTTTATTAATAAATTTTTTAAATTCCTTTCATTCATCACAATACTATAATAGTTTATTTTATTTAAAAACTATGGAGGAACAAGTAATTTAACTCTATGCTTAAAACTTCATCGAAGAAATCGTCTTCTTTGTAAAAAATCAATGAATGTTTCATTCATATCAGTTATATTGCAGACTCCATGAGCTAAATATATTTTGTGTTAAAGAAATGCAGCAATTCTTATACAACTCATTCTACATCTTTTGGTATTTGCATTCTCCATAAGTGAAAATTAGGCTTCGTTGTAGAAATAATCAAAGTTGGATGATCATTTAGACTCAAATATATTGTAATTGCATTGTTTCAGAACATTGATGCACAGAATTTAAGCAAAAATAAAGCAGTTTTAGGATGGATACAACACTAAATATGAATTAACTTTAAAAATCACGATTTTGATACAAGATGGATACCATATTTTATTTTGAAGTGGGTCATGTGATCTTTCCGTATAAAGGGTGTAATTATTATTTTAATATTTATTTAAAAAACTACTGAATATATTTTGCTGAAATTTTTTTTATATATTTTATGGGATAATTTGAATATTTCATAAAACTTTCGAAAGAATTTGTGAATTTTAAATTCGCTTAAAAAATGTTTGAAAAATTAGGTCCCATAGGGTTCAATATATTTCATTTTTTCAACGTGGGTTCAATCCAAAACTAATTGGGTGACATTATTCATTTATATTCCCATAGGTCCCACAGACTGTCTGAACAACATACTAAAATTTCATTTTGTTAAAGTCATTTTTATGGCAGTTATCGTGCTAACAGACAGACAGACAGAATGAAAAAAGTCATAAACACTTTTCAACTCTGTTGTAAAGTGTTAACAATGCAACTAATGTTCATAGATAGATTAGTTGGAACTGAATCATACGATTCATGGAGTTAGGAGTTAGCCCATGGTATGACCAGAAATTGAAAACTTGAAATAAAATGTGTGAGGTACAAACTTGATAAATTCATTTGTGTAAAGGAGCACAAATCAATTAAGTGATGTTAGGGGATAGTATAGTATGCATGTTTCAATAGGGAGTTACATAAGAAAATGTCACATTGAATGGAAGGGATGTATGACTCAAATGTGTCTGTGGATATTAGGAGTGGATGAAAGGGTCAATGGGAGTTTATATCTGCCAGTTCCTGTTTCACATGCATGGTAATGGTGTATTTGGAAGGGCACAGTGCACAAAGCACAGAGACTTTGCTGGTAAAAATATAAAACATCCGTTATTTAAAACTTGTCCTAGCAGAAAACAACATCCTGTAGCCAAATAGTTTAAAATGAGTTACATTAACAGACTTTGTGATGTTAATATATTTCAAATTAGCAAAAATGGAAATTTTACAAAAAAATGCTAAAATTTGAGATTTTCAAGAAAAAGTATTTAATAACGACAATAATAATAATAATTCCAACTTCTTCTGGATGACATTATGTGGGAAAAAAGTACTTTTGTTATTTTAGTGACCCCAATAATTGATTATATTCAGAAATAAAAGGTTGCTTGTCACTACTTGTGATTTTCCAGCAGTATTTTCTAATTTGCAGGCGTTTAAGGCTAAAATGAATGAAATAAAAAAAAACTCATCAAATTCAAGAGTTTCTAAAAATTTACCCTGTGTATGAACCCTGCCATTACTTTCCTAGGATCCTTTTGATTTTTGCATATACTGCACTTGTAAGAAGTGTTACTTTTTGCTTTTCTTCATAATGTCACTTTACTCTTTTTTTTTTTTATAATACTTTTAGTTATGCACAAGTATTTTTTTAAATATATATATTATGTCTAGGTATGTAGGCTACGCATATTATGTGGAAAAGGAATTAATTAACATTTTTGAATGGCAACGAGTTTAGCTTTAATTGTGTTGCTTAAAACATGAAGGTAAAGAAAAATTAACTCCATGGTTTAAAAACTTTATTTAAACTTTTTATTTACTTAGTTAAATTACATTATTTGATACATGGAGTTATAAAATTATATTGTTTGATGCATGGAGTTAGAGAGATAATGATGATATACTGTTTTATACAAAGCTTTCTAAAGACTCCTGTCGAATGGCAACCAGTTCAAATACAGTTAGTATATTATTTTAATAGATTTAATCAGATTCGAATGTTCAATTAAAAATTTTAATCAAATTTTAGCTAAATTAATTGATATAAACAAACATTCAACCAAAAGGTTCAATCACAACCAAGGCTTAATCAATTCCAGTAATTGGCAGACTTAATACATATATAATAACACATTATGCTGATGTAATTTAAATTTTTTTAAACTATAGTACTACAGATTATTTAAAATATCAACAAATGAAGCAATTAACATATATACACAATAAACAATAAAAAAAAATTGCCAAAATTAAAATTTTTTTCATAATTATTTCTACTAAAATTTCTGGAAACTTACAGATCACAATCACTTCTACAAAAATTTTTTGCACATTACAGTCACATGCAACCTTGAAGCCAAAAAAGGTTGAGGACCTTGTAGTTGATAATTAAATGGTGCATACCTTTATGTCACCTTCAACATCTTGTAGCCAGTAATCAAACTCAGAAGCCCAATTTAATGCAGTATTATATGGACATATGACCATCCCTCTTTTAATCTTTTTTTTAACAATGCTGTTAGTCAAGCAGGTATGTAAAAACGCAATAACTTGAAGAGTTTTTCCTAAGCCCATACAATGGGCAAGAATACATCCAGAACCAGGTTTGTTCAAGTCTTTCACAGTTTCAATAGTGCATTCCCACATGAATTTCACACCTGTTACATAAAAGAAAAGAAAAATACACAAAGAGTAGTATCGAATACAAATGTAATTAAAATCATAATTTTTAATTTCATGCTTTGATTTAACACCATTTTTTCAATCAAAACATAACAAATTTCCTTTAATTTACCTAATCCAAATTTTGTTATCCTTTAAATTTACACAATCTCATTTATTTTGATGGGATGGAACAATTCGACAGTGGGTTTTTCAAAAACTGCAGTGTTTCAAACAAAAGAGAATAATGCTGCAGTAGATAAATATTTAAACTGTGGAATAATGGAAATATTGCACCTTTCGATATAACATTCTATAAAAGTTATTTTGTTTGCTCGGATACTTTGAATAAGATTTTAACAAGGTTAAAAAAGTTCTGCAATATGCATAAAACCCCATTCTTGCGAAGCAGAGGAAACTTTTGCACCTAGGTTATCATATCATGTGCAGTCAGTCAAAAAAATTTCCAAATACAGCTTGTTATTTTGGCTCTTTAGATCGTACAGTAAAACCAAATGTATCGATAGATTCATAATAATGTCTTCTATATATAAATGAGCAATTAATTTGCATAAGGAGTTATCTTTACATTAAATTTTCTTCTAACAACTATATTTTTTCAAAAGATAACATCCATTTTTGTTAGCAATTTCTGATTCTCCAGGTCAAAGTGCCCCAAATTCGTATTAAATTTATATATTTTACACAAGCCATTGACAAGTTATGACTGCTTAAAATGTTGAGTACCTAATGTTAAATTGGTGCTGCAGTTTTGCTTTTATATTTTGTTAAATAATCAGTCTATCAAACTAATTCCTCTTTTATATTGTGATAATAAACCCAATTAAAATATATAACATTCAAACAAATTTTTAATATTACTTATTAATTATGAAAGTCATATTTGAAACAAATATGAATAGAAACAAGGGTAAATTTTGACGGCAATTGATTTATCATTACCTGAAACCTTGAAATGCAAAAATTCAGTTCGCTCCTTTCAGTACTATTATACAGATATAGATCAGATCTACTATACAGATCAATATTCAAAACTTCATTTTGAATCAATATTCAAAACATCATTTTGAATCAATATTCAAAACTTCATTTTGAAGTTTTTTCGGGACTATCCATTAATTGTCAATGGAAAATACTTAGAAATAGTTTTTCAAAATTGCAGTGCCATGTAAAATTTTGATTCTTAGCATCAGGAAATTATTGCATGTATTGAATGTGTAAAATTATTGTAAAAACACAATCATAGTGAAATGACAAATTTGAAAGTGATTCAGCTTAGATCCATGTGTGCTATGTCAATTTCTCTTCACATGACTTTACTTTCAACATTATACAAACTTTTTATATAAAAATATTTTAATTTCAAATTTCATTTAAAAGTCAAAATCAAAAACAATAAATGGTGAAACTGCAAATTAAACTAAATGCAAATATTTTTTCAATGCGAGGAATGCCCTTGAAAAAATAAGTAGGCAAAAACTAAATTTACATATTTGGGACTTTGAGTGGTTAATTGCACAACTTATTTATTACTATCTCATTGAAAATAGAATTAAAAATATAATTATTTTAATCACTTTTGGCTTGTTAATCATACTTAGAAGGCATAACATTAACTGCGAAAATCATTATTTTATGCAAATTTTATGTTCTGTAGTTATGTTTGAAGATAAAAAGTTAGTGAGAGTTGGCTTTGAAGATATGCTTATGTAGTGTAGGAATTACTTCAGCGGGATATCGACCTTGTCTGCAAATTGAGAGATTCTATACACCACAACACATCCAAGAAGTTATTGACAGGAATAGCCAACTCATGTGTTATTGAGTTGTAATGTTTTATGTATATACAGTCTGTTTCAAAACCACTTCTGACCACTTAAAATTCCACCCTTTCTCAACAAAGACAACATTGAATGTGAATTTCAAAGAAGGTGTATGAAACGAAATAATTTTGCAGTGTTGATTTAGCTTAGAAAAAAAAAAAAGATCAAATATTATTTTCGTGCCAAACGATTTTTTGAAATCAAGGTGTTACTAAATATAAGACCACTTTAGATTTTCTAATAATGCAGACGATGTTTGTTTAACCTCAGAATTTAACTGTAACCTAAACCATCTGGAAAGGTTGGAAAGAAGGAAAAAAGGCAGAAATTCAGAATTGAACTGTTTAATTCATTGGATTATTAAAATGCCTCATGGAAGTGATTTGTCTGAAGAAGAAGTGCGAAAAGTTTTCTACAATGGAAAAGGAAAGTCGGAATGTGAAATAAGTAAGATTCTTAATCATTCTAAAAAGGCTATTCACAATTTTTTGAGTAAAAAAGAATTGAATGGAGAGCAGAAAAGATCTGGCCACAAAAAGCAGTTATCAGCTCGTGATAATAGACAAATTTTCCAGCTTGCAACAAAAAACTACCAGTCCACTTATAAAATAGCACAGCAGACAAGTAAACAAGTGTCTCATGTAACTGTGTGGCGAAGTTTAAAGTCGAATGTTGATGTTAAACTTCGGAAACTAAGAAGCAAACCACCACTTCTTAAATATCATAAAAAAGCACGTCTGAAGTGGGCAAAGAATGTCTTGTCCTGGAACTCTACATGGAAAAATATAATATTTTCAGACGAGAAAAAATTTAACTTGGACGTTCCGGACGACAATAACTACTACTGGCATGACTTAAGGCAAGAATTTTGTGAGTTCTTCAGTAGGCAGGTGGGAGGCGGTTCCGTTATGGTGTGGGGCGCTTTCTCATATGCAGGAAAATGTGATCTGCAAAGAGTTTATGGTAAAATGAACTCGGACATTTATCAACAAATGTTATACGGAAGTCTGATACCCTTCGGGCCACTTTTAGGAGGGCCAAAATGGAAGTTCCAACAAGATAATGCTCCCAGTCATGCATCTAAATCAACAAAAGCATGGCTCAAAAGAGAAAAGAGTGATGTTATATCTTGGCCGATCTTTAGCCTGACCTAAACCTCATAGAAAACCTGTGGGGTTATTTGTCTCGCCAAGTATACAAAAACAACAAACAATATCATTCGGCATATGAATTGGAAGTCGCCATTATGGAGAAATTGGACAATATTCAGGAATCTGTCTTTAAATTAAATCAATGCCAAAATTAATTAATTAATTAAATCAATGCCAAATTGTGTGTTTCAAGTTATTCAGAAAAATGGTGGAGCAACAACTTACTAAATATGCTAAAACTTTCTTTTTCCACATGTGGTCTTATAATTTTGTAACAGGTATTTGTGCCACTTTTTGTTATATTTTTTTCTAAATGAATTTCGTTCATGTAAGTTGCTAAATTTTATTCAAAACTTGTTTCTGACATGAAGTAGTTTTGATTTTGAATAAAAAAATATTTCATTAATTACCTAAATAACAAAAAGTCTCGTGGTCTTATACTTTTGTAACAGACTGTATTAGTGATTATAGTAAGTTGTATCAAATGACATAGTATTGAGCTTCTCTGAAAAGTCTAAAAGTCTCTCTAGTTTAAAATCTTAGCAACCATATTGAATGACATGAAAAAGCAGCAACAGTTGAGCAGAAGGAAAAATTCTTGATTTGATGTTCAAAAGTAAAATTTTACACATCAATTTGATTTTTTTAAGGTAAGTGTAAAGTTCTGTTTTGATGTATGACAGTTAGTTTTTGTTATATGTCAAGGGAAAGAAAGGAATATTAACCAACTTGAGTTTCTATAGGGTTCTGACTGTGGATGCCATTTTACAAATGGCAACTATGCTTTGTACCCAGGATCACATTCATGTCTATTATGTAGGACCATGGCCCTAGGTACAATTCCATCATTTGTGTAGTTCAGGATGAGTACTTTCCTTAAAAAAGATTTCAAACACTTTTCAAGGACTTTCAAGTACCATGTAATTATTTTTCAAGGACATCATTTCTTCCATATTATGAAGTTGTATGTGTTTCTGATAGGAAAAATTATAGCAAACTAACATTATTGTTTAATGTAAGCAATGTTGTTTAGGAAAATTTTAGAGACAGCATAACTGCTAGGGAAATTTCCAGAGAAAGCAGAACTTCTCAGGAAAAACACAATACTGTGAATCTGCAGAACACTTTCAATCCTGTCTTTTTCAAGCACTTTCAAGAACTTAACCACGAAAATAGCAATTTTCAAGTACTTTCCCAACTTTCAAGCACCCGTATGCACCCTGGTAGTTAATTTAAAAAATAAAAACAAAATAAATAAATAAAAAAAAAAAAAAGGCTTAAAAGGGTTTTTATGTTGCAAGAATAAATAAATTCATAATGCAAGTTAAGAATGTCTACATGACACATTTTGCTAATTGAAGCAAATTAGTGTTGGTGCTTTTATTTAAGGATAAATTTCATTCAGTATTTACTTTGTGCATTAGACCTCTTATTTTACACAAACATGTATTAATATTTAATAAAGTCTTTTGTTTTAAATACAATTGAACCATGTGAAGATTTAATGTTATCATTATCCTGCCTGGAAAATAAATAAATGTTTCTCATTACTAATAAATTAGAAATATCTTAATGTTTATAATTGATTAAAAATATGAAGTATAAAGTGTAGATTTATATTAATAAATTTTGAATTAGAAAAAAAAATTATAACTTCTTTGTAATTTAATTTACATGATAAATAAATAATACAACTTATTTATAAGCAAAGTATAAAATAAAACTCATGATTATGACCTGTAACTATGTCATCAAAATTATAATTTATCGCAGCAGAACTTATTACACTGAATTTTCTGTTTTATTTATTTTATACTATATGTAGATAATAATATTAAAAACATGGTCCCAGGTTTAATCCTACTGGCCCATGGTACAACACTGCTATTGTACCTGCAGCCATTTGTAAAATACCAGGAGTGGCGACACGTCATAATTTCAAAACACCAATTATTAACAAATGACAAATCTCAAACAGATCCAGAAGTTATTTTATTATATAATCATCCTACAGACGTAAATACAGCCAAAGCACTTTCAAACAGCTTCCATGTTCATCCTCAGTGGATATACAATTAGAAATAGATGCCAATGTGCTTAAATACAATTCAATACTGTCAAGTAAAATTTGTACTTGACAGTATTGAATTGCATTTAAGCACGTTGGCATCTATTTCTAATTGTATTGCCACTGAGGATGAACATGGAAGATGTTCGAAAGCGCTTTGGCTGTGTTTACGTCTGTAGGATGATTGTACAGGGTGTTTCTAAAGTCGTGCAACCCACATTTCGTTTGATATTTCCCAATACAAAAAAAGACAAAAATTTGAAATATTCACAGTAAATAGTTTAATGTCTGCATAACATCGTGTGTTACAACAAATGCTGAAAATGACAACCATTTGCTGCCAAGCACAGCTCTACTCAGCGTTGATAACCTAAGAAGACCTTTTCTGGGGCTTCTTTGTAGGCTTGCTTCAATCTCGGACATTTCATGCGCACTCAGATTAGGCCTACCACTTCATCGTCGATCATTAATAGAACCAGTTTCCCTGAATTTTTTTACTACACAAAGTATCGATGATTTATTCAACACATTTCGGGTTCCAAAATGTTTGCGAAACGCTGAACGAACAGTTTTGTAAGAATTAGTCTTTAAATAATGCTCCACAATAAATACACGCTCCGGTAAATTGAGCGCTATTTTAGAACTATGTGAACTGACTCTGTACTAACAACGCCATCTATTGTGCATTATATGATGTATAAATAGAGCGAAAATCAAACATGTCTTTATATTTATGAGAGATATCAACTGAAATGTGGGTTGCGCGACTTTAGAAACACCCTGTATAATAAAATGACTTTTGGATCTGTTTGAGATTTGTCATTTGTTAATAATTAGCATTTGCAAAAGGTTTAAAAATATTATTATCATTTAGAATTATTAAAAAAAAAAAAAAAAAAACCAAACCTTAAACGGATTTCAGTGTAAAGGGAACAAAAGCTTTAATCAATACAAACCATTTTTATCAAGGAAGGTTTGTTTTAAGTAATATTACAGTGGAACGCCAATTTTATGTTTCCAGCTTGAAGCATTTTTCCACTCCTATAATTTTTCTTTGGTCCCGATTGTTGGAAACTTGGTTTTGTTCACATCGCGATTCATTCACGAGAACGGAAAAAGCATTTAGGATAATGACGTCACGCTCTCACGAAACGAGAATTGCTTCTTACATAAATTAGGCCTTTAACGTTGTTATGGGGGAGCTAGGACCGATAACCTGCTGGTATACAAGGTACATAATATTCTAATTTAAACAGATTAGAATGTATCTCGTTGAAGTTAATAAGCTGTGAGAGCAAATTAAAATTTGAACGACTTCACTGGTATATTCATGATGTTGATTAGGCCCATTAGTGTTGTAGATTGGTCATAAAAAATTTAATTTGCTCTCGCAGCTTATTAACTTCAACGAGATCCATTCTAATCTGTTTAAATTAGAATATTATGTACCTTGTATACTAGCACCGATAATTGTCCTATATCAATAATGCTAATTATTCCCAGATAACACATCAATAATGCCATTAATTCCTGGATGATATGTGAAAAATCCAGACCACATGACAGACCCGAAGGCTTACTGTAGCTATATGTCTGGCCAGCCTGGATGATATGTTGAAGGCCCAGACCGTCCGACTCATCCTGAGGACTTGAGCAACTATTTGGATAGCCGGGAAACTTGGATGATATGTGTAATAAGTCAATTTTTTTTCCACACCATATTTGGGGTGCCTTTTCTTGTATTTTACTTATTTGTTGCAAATTTTTTTTTTTGTTTTCCTTAACATGCAGCTGATTTTAATGGGTTTCTCATTTTCAAATTTATATGACAAAGTATGGGATGATCCAACAGAGAATGAAGATTCATTAAGAAATGATCAATTTGTTCAGTTAGCAATACATCTTAGTCAATATGCTGACTGTGACAGAAATATGATGACATCAAAAGTATTGGACATTTCTGATTTGATGTTCTCAGATGGTAGTGATGACAATGACGACAATGCGAATGACGACTGATCCTGTAAAGTGTGCCTTCCTCGATTAAAGAATTGCATTTGTAAATCCTGTCAACTGTCGAAAATGTTATTTGTGAAATTGCAACTCAAAACAGGAAACAAACTAGAATCGCCAATTCCTTTCAATGTTCTTAACAAGTGATAGTTTTCATTATTAAATATAGATGTACTACAAAATGTTTCTCCTTCTCTCTTTTTATATTTTTTATATTTATTTCATTCGTTTGTATTTGCTTGAAATACTGATTTTTCTTTAATCTCGGTTTTACATGTTCCTGTATTGTACATTTTTTGCCGCTAGACTGATGTAAAATGTACATATCACTACATTTGTGGTCAATGCATAACTGCTAAATTAAAATTTTAAATGAATAAAAATATTACCATTAACTTGATGAGGCTTCAGTTTACAAACAAGATCTGGATGGATTTCAACTATTTCTTCTTTGGATTCTTTATCAACTTCCAAAACCATTTTTCTAGTAATGATTTCTTTGCCATCATTCACAATATCCTGGATTTTATTGTACTATGGGAAATAAAAAGATTATTAAACTTAAATCAGTGATGGAATATTGCAAAAGCATTTTTGCATCCTATTTAAGTTCATAAAATACATTTTGTAGCACATAAAATATATCTTTGGGGTTAAAAATTGCTCCTTTGCAGCAGGCAAAGTATACTTGTATAAAGTGTCTAAATCAGGGTTCTTTAACCATCATGCAGTTACCACTCCCTAATAAGAGAATTTAAAGTGTCATCACTTCCTCTTCCTAGATACTATTATGAGGGCACTATTACTTCCCATCATCTTGAAAAATTTCAAGCAAACTTTATTTATTTATAAAGTGACAAAAAACTATTTATCATGGAATATTCAACAGATATAATAAGTAGCATTAAGCTAATTTTTAATCTATACAGAAAAAATGTAGAAAAAACTAGAAAAATGCATAGGTGCAAGCAGATATATTAAGTGGTCAAGTCATTTGGAAATTAGTCTATGCATAAAATGTCACCTACAAAATCCAACCCAACATGTTGTATATTAATAATGTGATTAAATTGTATCAAACAAGGGAAGTCTGGCAAAAGTCATGTAAAAAAATGAGAGGGAGTATGTCATCAAGTAACAAGCAAGGGAGAAAACAAGTTTTGGGAACAATAGTTTTAATAAAATTGTATGGAAAAAGTCAAAATAATCAATACTTTAAAAATAAAGACAACCAAAAAATTGGTTACAGAGGAGATTTTAAAGTCTTTTATTAAAATCTCCTTTAACGACATACTAAAATTACACATAGCACTTTCGGGCATTACTACGCCCTTCATCAGTGGCAAAGTGAAAATAAGTTATTTTATTTAAGTATGAAGATGGATACAAAATGATAATCATAGACTGTTAATAACACATGAGTATACAAATTGAATTGTCAATATTACTATATATAGAGAAAAAAATAATTTGGCTTATTAAATTATTTATTCATTTTCACTTTTACTATAAAACTAAGGTTTTTTTTTATTAATCTGATATGAAATCAGGGCTTTTCCCAGCACTCACCATTTTTGTCATTGATGAAATGTTTTAATGAAAAGAAAATTATGTAATATTTTAAAAAATAATCTTGAGCTTCAGAACGTTAGATTTGTATTATCATTGATGATTCCTATCCAATTAATATTGATTTTTACCCATCTAACCTAGAATTAATCCCAAATGAGCCTAGTGTTAGTCACACTGTAAATTATTTAGACCTAAATTTAGATACCCTCAATAATCTTGTTATCACCAATCTATATGATATAAAAGATTCTTACAACTTCACTATCATAAAGCTGCTATCATATCAATCTTGTAATTCTATTCAATTGTTTAGAAACATCATTTTAAACCAGCTATTTCGAATACATTGACTTTCTGATCCTCAGTTTCACTTTTTCCACATCAATAATCTTAAACGCATTTGTCAAAATTACCAATATCCGGAAGTATTTGTAAATAATATTATTAATAATTTCAAATATACCACATAATATTTTTACAAATGCATTATTTATCCTTGATTGGATAACTCATTTTTGTGAATTTCACCCATTCTTATCACCTAACTTACCACTTGGCCTGAGTTTAATACTGTTTACTATTTTCGAAAGACTAATTTCCACTTGTTCTGAGTCCTATACTGATTACTATTTTTGAAAGTCTCCATACAAATTATGTTTCGTTCAAATGTATTCATTCTGCTGCCCACTCGCATTGATGAAGTGAGGTGAAATGCGCAGTCGAATGTTCCCTAGCGAGCATGTTCGATTTACACGTGGTAGCAGTGTCTGTGAGTTAATATTTCTGTTTTTATATTTCTGATTTATAATTCATTTGATTTATATTATTTCTCCTTCCACGAGCGAGTAGAGAGTTCCAATGGTGTCTATTGTTAAATACTATTGCCATTATCAGAAACTGGCTATTCTATCAGTTTTAATTCGAATTGTATGGCTGTCCTGACGAGAATGCAATTTCGAACTAACCGCCATTTTTTGTGTAGTTTCAATTGATTGTTCTCAATGTCTTAATCTTTTATCTTAGCTAATTATTATTGCCTTTTCTCATTTTTGCCGTGTTTTCTTTTTCATTTTTATATATATATATATTTATATTTTTATATATACCTTTTTAATTGTGATTTTTGTATACTTATATTTTTCTCATCCGTCCTTTCCATTGTAGTGTTAAGTTACCTTCTATTTTTATCCTTAGTCTTGGTTTATAGTAACTTATTTGTAACAGATATGCTAGAGATGGGTTTTTTTGTACATACCAAAGTTTATGCATAGTTTTCGATTAAAATCTTTCAATTTTATATATATATATATATATATATATATATATTCAGGGTAAGAAATTAGCGGGGGCCATGAGCGAAATGCGATCAAATGTTTATCGTTTGCGACTATGATTTTTAAATTGACTTACGAATCGAAATTACTGTTTACTTCGGAATCGAAATTACTGTTTAGAGAGTGTGTATTAGCTGCTAAGAATTTAGTTAGATACATAGTAATAATCATGGTGAAAATAATAAAATATCTTTATCAAGGAGAGATTTCACAATATTCAAAATAAATCATCCTCATCTTTACATAATAGGGTGTTGTGTTTGCAGGATATTCAAAATGTAAATTCATGACTTCGTCCTGACATTTTTGTGACCTTGCTGAAAAATACATGATTTAAGATAACATTTTTATTAGAGTTAAGCTGTTACAGATATCTATAGTAAACATTAGATATATTCCATAAAATGGTTAAATACAGTACAGGATCTATTATCCGGAATGCTTGGGACTTCAGGCATTCTGGATAAGGGGTTTTTCCGTAATTCGGAACACTTTTTCTAAAACTTACTGGAATGGTCTCAAATGTCATTATAAAAAATTATAATTCATTTTAAAAACATAAATGTATAAAAAAAGCTTTTTTACAATCTATATGGGTTAACTAAAATGCAAATTACATGTAATCATAGTATCAAATTTAGTAATTAAGAAAAATTTTGAAAGAAAAAAATGTCTGAAAAAAGTTGATTATTCAGGGTAGTTATTAGAAGTCTCTTTTTTTTTTTTTTTTAACATTTCAACTAAAGAGGGCCCTCACCATATTCATCTAATATTTTGGCAGAAGCACTTTTGTTCATATGTTTCAAAATATTTTAAAGTACTTTTAATAAAATTAAGATGAGAAGGATGTTCATTTTTAATTGAAATGAGATTATTCAACTATGGGTGCAAATATATCAAATTCTAATTTATGCTCTTCAAATGTAATGTATGTCTTCAAATGTTTCTAATAAGCCTTATAATTTTAAATGCCTGCATAAATAAAAAAATTTTAATTTCGTTACCCTAAACATATATCTCATTTTCACCAATAATATGTTTAAAAGATAATATCCCAGCATACAAAAAATATAAAAATATTAGTGGATGGAAGCAGATTGAAAAAATGGAAAATATTTAAAAATAAAACGAAATATACCGGCGATCGTGTTTAATTCGCGATATTGCTAAACTGTCTTCTATAAATTACTAATTAATAAAAGAAACACGTAAACCCATGAATATACTGCAATGGAACTTTTTGCTAGAGTCAATTTTCGGTCCAAAATAGCCATTTTCATCCAAATAATAGGATTTAATTGAAAATGATTTTGATCTTGGAATTCCATCAACATTTTTTAAAATATTGAAGATGTGTATATTTCCACAGAGATGAAAAAAAAAAAAAAATAGATTTTCCCGAGAAAATGGCAAGTTTATTGCTTAGGTTAAGTATTTAAAGAGATCAATCAGAAGAGGCCCTGAATGACATTTTATAGCTGCTATACTTTTCTCTGTATTTCGGCAAAAGTTAACTCTCATTAATTTCGGAAATTCCTTACTTAACGTACTTTCTATCATCTCGTAAATGCGCTGATGACTCTCTTTTTTTTCATCTTTTCCAATAAATGCTTATTAAATTGTGCAAAATAGTGTGAATTCTGCACGGCACATCGCGTTTAAAAAGTATAGGATTTCTTTAGCGATATCGGGATATTTCTAATGAAAAAGTTGGAATGCTTTTACCGAAAATCAAAGTTGCGGAGCAAAGCGCAGAAAAGAAAATGTAATGCATTCGGAAAAATCGAAACCTTTGTGCCTAGTGTGCTCTGCCCTATACACAAACAAAAAATGAAACGCCATTAAAAATGCACCTTATAGCGACTTGTCCATAACTAACTCCTGTATTATACTATACAGGAGTTAGTTACGGACAAGTCGGAGACTTATCCAAAACTAGTGAAGAATGGAATGACGCGTCTCGCCATCAATGTGACGGTATCGCCCGTGCTGGATCGTCATCTCCGAGAGCTACTATCGGGGGTGACGGCCGGATGCAGCCGCTTAGGAAATTTTTGGGAAAAACGGTTCTACTTCGGATTTTTTTTGGAAAAGAGGAATTGTGGAACTTCTCGGAAAAAACATGATCCACGGAATATTTTCATTCGCTATTGCGAGATTTCCTCGCGTTCGTTTTCGAAATTTAAGAAGAATCAGCGGCTGCGAGTGCACACGGCATTTTTTTCTGTGCGGGAATTGTGAACTTCGTGCGCGATTTGCGCGTCCTATTTCAAAATCCTCTAAAATAGTATGTTTCAATGCATTTTTTTAAAATTGATATTGCTAATTAAAGCAAAAAAGCATTTGGCGGGATTTTAAACAAAAAATCGCTATTTGGTGCAATATTTAGCAAATAATCGCTTGTTGGCACAGAATTTGGCATTATTTTGCCGTATTCCGGTTTTGGGAGAGTCCGGATATTGGAACGCCGGATAAGAGATCGCGTACTGTAATTATATTTAAGTATAAAGATAAAAACTGCATTGCAAAGTTATATTTTAAATTTAATTTAAGTGTAGTCCTATATTTTGCACTTTAAATTAAGGAAAAATTGCTAAATATTTAAATGGAATGACTAAATCAATAAACCAGAGTCTTAACAGAGTACAAACTATATTGCAATATAAGAATAGATCAAACAAAAATTCTAATTTATCTTTTTGAAATAGCTGCATTCTTAACATTTAACCCTTTCGCGACGGTTGGCACGCTCGTGTGCCGGCTGCGAACTTGCACTCAAGGATGTACGGCACGCACTCGTGCCGGAGAGAACCTTACCCTAAACGGCAAGTGGCACGTATCGGTGTTTCTACGTGAAACGCTTTCATTTGAATTTATTTGTCTACTAGATGGTGTTAAATGCCCGTGGAAGCAACTTAAATGTATTTTGTAGATGCTTGACCTTGGCAAAGGAGAATCCAATGAATTATTTCTCCATTTGGAGCGGTGAAACATGGTTCTGTAAAGTAAACAGACAGAGCACTTCTCGCAGCATCAACAATTTTATAATTGAGTTCCGGGTCTCTTTTTGATTTTAGCTTTTAAGGATTTCGTTGGTGAATTACAGATATATGAGAGTATTTTTTTTTTTTGGGGGGGGGGGGGGGAGGGGGGTTAAAGGAATGTGCGACAGTGAAATGATTAGGCTATTTCGGATAAAAGTATGGCTGGTTTGAGACTTTTTCTTTCTGTGGAAGAATATACGCGTATGGTAAACGAACCAGACAGTAATGAAAGCAAAGCAGATAGTGAAGATTTGTGGGACAGTGTTATTTCTGATGATGAATCTGAAACTGCAATTGATTCTTCAGATTCTGAGCGTACTATTATTACAATGCTGCCAGCTCCAGTTGCTGTTTTTTCGAATGATGTTTGGACATGTGATTTGAAAGATCTGAATTCTTTGGAGTTTTTGAACATATCTGGAATAAATCACAATATCATGCCGCCTAATTTAGATAAGGAACTTGATTTTTTTTAGCATATTTTTTGATGATGAACTAGTAGAATTATCGTAAAGGCAACTAATGAGTTTGCAAAGAAAAAATGGGAGAAAAATATCCTCTCTCTTTCCACATCGAAGACTCCACCTGTTTCAAATGTATTTACACCTCTGACAGGAAACGAATTTCGTGTGTTTCTCGCACTAGTAATTTTGACGAGCATTGTCAGAAAACCAAATCTTAAAATGTATTTTTCTAAGAATCCAATTATCAGTACTCTTTTTTTTAATTCAGTTATGAGTCGCGATCGATTTATAGGAATATTATGTTACCTTCATTTTACTCTTGATAGTAATGCCCCAAAACTAGATAAATTGAAACCCGTGTTAGATGCATTAGTTTCAAAATTTAAATCTATATACACTCCTAGCAGAAATGTGTTCATTGATGAATCTTTGTTCTCATGGAAAGGAAGGCTGGGATTTCGTCAATATATCCCCTCAAAAAGATCCAGATATGGAATAAAAATATATAAATTGTCAGAATCGGAATCAGGCAATAAATGGAATTTCCTTGTGTATACTGGAAAGGCCACGGAATTATCAAGCTCTGATGGTGGGTATGGAGAACGCGTTGTGAAAACATTTCTAAGTGAACTTTTAGGAAAAGGATATACTTTGTATTTGGATAAATTTTTTACCTCTCCTGTACTTGCAAAGTATTTAAGTATTTGCTGCATAAGAATACGTATATATGTGGTACAGTTTTAAAAAATCGGAAGGATATGCCAAAGAATTATCCATCTGTACCTAAAGCATATATACACTAAAATTTTTAATATTTTGATAAAAGAAAATTTGTATAAAAAATATACATCAAATAGAAAATAAGTATTTCCTTTCTTCCTGAAAAAGTAGATGCTGTGTTGAATGGGTGATTTTTAGTGAATTTTTTTCGAGAGTTAGGGCAAAAAATTAGCCGTCATTTGGGAACAGTTTGGAAACGAAGCGCTCCGTCCTTTGAGCCACGACAGTTTCGGCATGCCGCCGTCCCGAAAGGGTTAATATACCGGCTAACTGAAGTGCATATTATCGCCTAATACCGGTTTTGCTTATCATGTGAAAATGTGTGCTGTGTCATTTTTAAATAAATATGTAAACAAACCTTCAGGATGAGTACACTTTCTCTTAAAAAAATTTCAAGCACTTTAAAGACTTTCAAGTACCATATAATTTTTTTCAAGGACGTCAATCAACCCATCATTATGGAGTTGTATGAGCTTCTGTAAGGGAAAATTAATAGTAAACTAATTTTATTGTTTATTGTTGTAGAAATTTTTGGGTAAAAAAAAGATGTTGTTTTGGAAATTTTCGGGAACAATGAAACCGCTAGGTAAATTTCCAGGGAAAGCAGAATGTCTTGAGAAAAAAATACAATGCTGCGGATACACGGAACATTTTCATCCCTCCCTTTTTCAAGCACTTTCAAGGGCATAGATAAGAAAATTGGAATTTTCAAGTACTTTCAAGAACTTGAAAATGGTCATTTAAAATTCAAGTACTTTCCCAATTTTCAAGCACCCATATGCACCTTACACCTTATTTTGCATGAAGAGGGTGATACAGTGCATTATTATATTAGAATGAAACAATAATTTAATTTATTATTGTTATTTTTAACTTTATTTGGTAAAAATATTCCACTTTCGAGTATGGTAGCACCAGTAGCAGTCACCCCCATGTAATGGAGCATTATAAATTTTGCACATGGAATTTGTTCGACGTCTTTTGCTTTTGTTGAGCAGACCCAACAATTCTTTTGTGGTATTTTACTTTTACCTTTGATGGGAATCCTTATAAGCTTATGGTGTTTTAAATCTATTAGCCTCCCTGGATGGTCCATTTCTCGCATCCTTCTCGAAGTATTGCATACAATAAAAGTGCTTGAAATATTTGAAGTGTTTGGTATATTAGAGGTACTTGTTAAGCCAGTTTCTTCTATTATCTCTTCTTCTTCTTGCTCTGTAATCGCATAATCAGCAATCCATTCAATTGCTACTTCATGTAAGAATTTTTTATATCTTTTCTGTTTTGGGTTCAGTGCCATATATATTCTAAACGAATTAAATAAGGCACAGTTAATAAAGAATATTGCAACTCTTTTTGTCCATTTTTTAGATTTTCTACAAATGGAATGATATGCAAGATATTGATCCACTCAATCTACTCTTTTTATATATTTATTTTTATATTGACTCAGGTTTATAAAATACTTATTTTGTTCCTTTATGTATTGTATCATGTAATTTCGCAGAGTGTATTGTCGATATCATATTTATATTTCTTTTCTCATTGTTCCATTTTTGTAAAAGGACATCTTTTCACCAAAATATAGTTTGCTCTTTTGAGAGTTTTATTAACTTGAGACTTTTGGGAAGATCTCTGTTTGTTTGAATCGTATCGCACAATCGTATATATTTTTTTAGGAGAGCTTTATCTAATTTAACGCTGTTATAATAGTTGTCCTGATAAATGTGATACAACATATGCATATATAGTTCAATAACAAACATAATAGTTTCTTCCAGTTTTTTTCCTATACCACAATAGATTTCAAAATTACATATATAGCCTGTGTTAGTTTCACAGATTTCTTCCACCAGAATGCCGTATTTTGTTATTTTGTCAGGATTGTATGTTCTAAAAAAGAACGAAAGTCTGTCACCCCATGGAATGATACACTGATATTTTCATTGTTGCAAAAATGCCACGACTGCCTTATTTGCATGAATCTATTCCTGCTCATCACTTTTGAAAAGACTGGGGGTCTGAATGGTTGAATCAGTTGACCAATAATCGAAGAGTAGTTCTTTCTTTACTTGTTCAATTACAATAATTAAACCTAAGAATTTAATTTCTCGCACGGTAATGTCTGTCCACTTTTTTGTCTTTAATGCTCTTTTATATCTGTTCACTGATTGATAATGATATCGATTCGATTTTTTAACCATATGTTTGAAAAAATCTTCCGAAAAATAAATGAGTTTGCAACATCTGCTACACGTTCTTTTGATTTTGGCATAATTTTTACACTAGAGTTTGATTCAAAGGGTTCCAAAATAATTGATTTATCACTCGCCGACCATTCATATATTTCACTACTCTCATTATCATCATTATCTTTTGAATCACTATATTGCCACTGTAATGATGAATAATGTTTTGAATACCCTATAATATCACTATCGTCGCTGTAATCGCTGCTATCATTGCTCAAAGAACAATTAGAACACTCTGATAAAGACTTTAGAAAAATTCCTTTGCTTTCCTTATCAGGATTCATTTTGTCTGGGTTTTGGATCAAGAAAACTAAAAATTATTTAAATTCACAAGGACATGCGGCCAACACTCATGTCGCCTTGAATCCACTAATGAAATTGCATATCTACGTTTTAAAAGTTACTGAAAAAAAAAAACCAGCCTATTAATCGGCTCGTGGTTGATAAGCCTTGGTACATAAAAGCCTATTTTTAGGCTTATGGTAGACAGTGTTAAGTACCCAAATCATTATTTTAATAGTATTCTTTAGAAAATAATTCTTCATTTCATTAATAATACATTTGTAGTTTTTCTGCATAAAGCATACAATAATTATCACAATTTTAGTAGATGTAAAAAAGATTGCATAGATGATAAATATCTTTGCAATTATATGAAATATACTGAGGATCGCGTATAAATGCAGTTTATCATCATATTGTTGCAAAATAGCCATTTATTTTATTAATAATACATTTAATACAAAATAATTATAATCTTAGTCGATAAATAGATTACAAAAGGAGTAGAAGGATAATCATTAATCATGAAGTCGGGATTGCTGCTTACAAGCATTGATTCCACAATTGTGGAGGAATTTTTCTAAATATAAGAACGAAAAAACTCTGATCTCAAAATTTATGGTTTCTAATTTTGTAACATTTTGGGGATATTCATGTCTAATTTTACGACTTTTTTGTTGACATAATCTATATAAATAAAAATGAAAATCTGTCTGTTTGTCTGTCTGTCTGTTTGTCACACCATCACGGGAGAACGGCTGAACCGAATTTGATGAAATTTTGTGGGTAGCCCAGAAATAGCCCCACTTAAAATTATATCTGTGTTTTGAGTTTCTACGACCAGTGGTTCTCGAGATATTAGTAAAAAACGAAATTTTCGTTTGTCTCATCATCACGGAAAAACGGCTGAACCGAATTTAATGAAATTTGGTGAATAGCCTTGAAATATCCCCCCATAAATTTTGTCCAAGTTTCGAGTTTCTAAGACCTGGGGTTGTCGAGATATTAATGAAAAACGGAACTTTTTCCTAGGAGTTCTACTCCCTAACTCCGTGGTTTATCCAAACGAAAAGCTTGAAAATCGTTTGAAAGTGAATTAAAATTTAATCTCTGAGTTTGATGGGAGATTTTTTGCGTTAATTAGTCACTTTCTGAAAACATGAATTGTTTGAAACATGATTTAAAGGGGAAATCTATCTCCATGGTTCATGGTTTATTTAAAACAAGCTTTTACGGAACAATGAGAAGTATAGAGAAATCAAAATCGTTATTTAATTTCGCAGTTTATGTTATAAGACATGACATATTTAACATGTTATAAGATTCTATCTTATATCATGTTACTCAGAAACGCAATTAAATTAAATCTGTCTGTTAATTTTAATAATTATTTTTTCGATTTGAATAATAAATAAATGGATATAAAAATATATTTTAGAAAAGAACGATTTGATTTTTCTTATGGCATTTTTGACTGGATAATATCAATTACGGTCTTCAGGTTTAAAAATTATTATTATTTATATTTTCGGGGATTATTGATTCAAGGATTATTGATATTTTCAAGTTATTATGCAATTATTTTATTATGACAAAAATTGTTTAAATTCATATATTGTATGTTGTACGAATCTTCTACAAATACACGTGTATATCTTTTAATCTACGAGAATATAAGTAGTACAGGTATATTGACATATGTTTTGATATATATTGGCATATATTGGAATCAATTACGACCTTCTGGTATAAAGAGTACGGATATTATTGATGTTTTCAATTTATTACGTCATCTCTTTTATTTTGGCAAATATTTTTGAGACGCATATTGTAATACGGGTAATCTTCTACTAACACATTGGCATATTTTCTGATCTGCGACAATATAATTAGTACGGGGTTGCATATATTCATTCAATTACTATTTTTTCTTCTGTAAATTTGCTTACAAAAGGGGGCAGGATGTTTTATTCTTCAGATCTGATTGTGAAGATAATTTTGCATAGTGAGAACATATATTCTTAAACTTCTCTTTAGGAGCAATAAATTTAATATCTTAACAGAATTTGCACATGATTGCGAACTTTAAGTTTCTTTAAATTATACACTCCGTACGAATAACGGGTGTGCTGTTAGTGGTTAATAAATTTTAACATTTTAGGAGGATATATCATGTTGCTCGGCATCGCAATTAAATTAAATGTGTTTGTTAATGTTTTTAATATTTTTTTTCGATTTAAATAATAAATAAATGGATAAATGGATATAAAAGTATATCTTATAAATAGACGGTTTGATTTTTCTTTTAATTATATTAATTGCTGACTGCGTACATCAATTTCATTTATTTTGGCAAAGAGTTTTCAAGCTTATATCGTATTTAGCTACTAAACTCATATATTGTATTTAGCCAATAAATTCATATAGCCGATTGTTGAAACAGAAAAAGAGTAGAGCGGGTATATCTTCTAATACAATTGTAGTGTTTTCATTTAGTATATTGAAACGGGATAAGAATGTTTCATTCAGATCTGCAAATTCAAAGCTACGAATTTGGAGGGATATCGCTAATTTGACAACTTTTCTTAAACTTTGCCAAATTGACGGAAATGTCGGCAAATTGATATAAACGACACACAAACAGCTGCCATAAACCTTCGGGTTGGTCGTGTGGCTTGGGTCTTCTACATATCAATGGAATTTTTTTTTGTTTTGTTAGAAGAGAGTACTGAAATGATGTTTGGTTAGCATTTATCTGTCAGACCAACCATCCTACTTAGTAATACATTTAGCGAATTTTTAAAATGTCACCAAATTGATAAAAATGTTTTCAAATCTATAAAAATATCTTGAAATTGATAAAATTGCGCTACATAAATGATATTAATTGTTTTTTGTTAGGGGATAGTATTGTGATGATATTTCGTCAATTTGTCGCAAAGTGGAACTGTCAGTTCTACAGTCCCACTTGGCGATAAATTTGGCGATTTTTTTAATTGTCGCTAATTTTACGAAACTGTCGCCAAATGTTCCATAGAAATATAACTATTTAGACGATATTTTTTCTACCAATTTATTTGAAGCAAATGATATCATGTCGCTTAGCAACGGATTTAAATCCAATGTGTTTATGCGGCAGACGATTTTTATTAAATCCTTTCCGATTTGAATAATGAAGATATGTATATAAAATAAATTTCATTGCCATTTTATTTTGGACTGGATAATATCAATTATACTCTTCAGGTTTAAACATTATTATTATTGATATTTTCCGGAATTATTGATTCAGGGATTATTGATATTTTTAAGTTATTACGCCATTGTTTTATTGCGGCAAAAATTGCTGACACACGCATATTGTACGTTGTACGAGTAATCTTCTAGGAATGCACGGGTATATCTTCTAACCTACGAGAATATAAGTAGTACAGGTATATTGGCATATATTTTGACATATATTGGCATATATATTGGAATCAAGTACAGTCTTCTGGTATGAAGATTAAGGGGATTAATTATATATTCAATTTATTACGTCGTCTGTTGTATTTTACCAAAAAACATTTGAGACTCATATTGCAAAACGGGTAATCTTCTACTAATAATCGGACATTATAAGTAGTACGTGTATATCTTCCCATATAATTTTAGCACTTTAATTTTGACATATATTGGAATAAATGACTGTCTTCAGATTTAAAGATTACGGGTTTATTGGTATTTTCAATTTATACATGTAATCTACTAATACAGGTTATATTGTCTAATATTCGCGTATATAATTAGTACGGGTCCCATACAATTTTAACGCTTTTATTTTGCATATATTGATTCAATTCCATATTTTTTTTTTTATTTGCTTACATAAGGGGTCCAAGATGTTTTATTCTTCAGATATGTCCATGAAGATAATTTTATATAGCGAGAACAGAGATTCTTAAACTTCTTTTTAGGAGCATTATATTAAATATTTTAACAGAATATTTTGATTAAACATGTCATTTAGTATACTATAAGAATTTGGGCATGATTATGAATTTCAAGTTTCTTTATATTATATACTCCGTACGAAGAACGGGTATGTTGCTAGTAATTAAATATTATCGAATAACACAAGGGCAAAAAATCATAACATAAGTTTTTAGAAGAAAGGGTAAAATTGAAAATCCGGATTTTCAGGGGTGATTCAATTAAAAAAAAAAATTCAGAAAAAACCTCGCCCACAATCACTATGGAGTAAGTATTGTTTGGGTAAAAAAAATGAAATTAAATTAACATCTTAATGCTAAATTAAGCTAAAATTCTGATAATTTAAAATGCTTGTACATATGAAAAATAAGCAAACAAAAAATTTTTTTTGAACTGAACTAAAAAACACTACTGTTGCCACCAGATGTGCAATGAAAGTGAACAAGGAAAAAAACATTTGAAAGTGAACATTTGAAAAAAAATATGTTCTAAACTTAAGAAGCAATGTTTCTTACTTTACTGCCATTTCAAAAACGATGTCATAAAATGCTTATCAAATTCAGCTTGTGCAACAGTTTACATTTAACAATTCTGAAAAGAATGTTTTTAAGATAAGAAGCAAACTAAATTCTCAAATATTTTTTGTATTATTTATTCATTCAGCCCATTAAAGAAAATTTGCATGATATATTTTGTTACATTTTTTGGGGACCTGGGGGATACATTGCACAGTTTGAAATGCTATAGCATAGCTGCTAACCTACCAGAAAAAAAAAATATTAACACATTTTTTTTTTTACGATACTGTTATAAAGTAGCCTTTCATTTCATAATTAATACATATGAAAAATAATTTTTCTGTATAAAACATGAAATAATAACAAAAATGTTAGACAATGCAAGCAGATTGTAATTAAATGAAATGAAGTATTTCACGATAACCCACAAATGAAGTGATTTGCGATACTGCTGTAAAAGTCTCCAATCTCAAAATTTATGACATTCATAACAGATCTCCGATTTTATGACATCCATAATAGATATCCGATTTCATGACCTGCAGATCCTAATGCAGGTGAAAGCATAAAAAATACAAGCAATATGGAGATGAAAAATCGGATTCCCAGAACAAAACTAAAAAAAAAATGAAACAAATAAGGGGAAAATGGAACACTTGGAAATTATGCTATAGAACAGATAGCATATAAAAAACTAGCAAAACATTTAAACATGACAAAATTGGGAGAACAATATACCATTAACTGTCTCTCCTCAATTCTTTTACGACGATCTTTTTCTATCAGCTGAGCTTCTTTGGTAGACTGTGATAAGTGCTTTGTAGTAATAATTTTTTGAATATTCTTACGACCTTTTCCAGCAGGGGTGTTCTGCAATTGAAAAATAAAAACGTGTACTATGTGTTACAAAATGAAAAAACATTATAAAATTTTAACACAACAAAGAAAATACAATAAAAACAACACGACACTCAATTAACTTCACAGAACACTGCACAAAAATTGTAAAATATAAATAATAAAACTATCTTATAGAACATACAAAATATCAGATGCAGCTTGTGAAATTTTCATGATGGATTTTTGTTAGTGGCCAGTAAGTAGCATCATACATATTAGTAGACACCTCAGTTCTAATAGTCGTCACTCATGGTGAAAAAATGACATTATGGTATTATACATTTGTTAAAGGATAAGATCTAATTTATAATAAGATCTAAATGCATACTCGATACTATAACATATTTATACAAACAAATAAAATGTTTTTATTATGTAGGTCTTTTATTAGAATTCTTTTAACACTATGTTGGGTGCATTATGGAACGTAATGCTATAAGGCATGCTGTATCTCTCGGATACATGGTTGTTTTTTTCATATATCATGCCATTCCACAAAATTTTAACACATTTTCATTTTTTTAGTTGCTCGACTATTTTTGATTCTTTTCATACTTTAATATTAAAACCTTTGCACATAAAAAGTTTAAAACTATTAATTTATTATTTTATAGAGTTTGTTTTAACTAAAGGGTGTAAAAAGGTGCGATTTTACAAAGAGCAGAGTTTATGAAATTGCCTGTATTTTATGAACCAATAAAGGTATATAAAATACAAGTCATCACTCGGTTAACTCGACATGCTGGGTAAATTGTCATTTTTCTTCAGTCTTAACTGGCTCTCATAAATAACAATGTAATTAAACCGTCGTCTACTCGTTATTCAGTATAACTCATTACTGGAAGAGGCATAAAATGATGAGACAAGAGAAATAATATTGAAACGAACCACACTAACGAATAGTACACCTAACACTAATACAGCAACCATGAAAGGTTTAACTATAGAATTTTTATAAAAAAAAGTGTGAAAGTGCTAGTGATGAAAACGAAAATTGGAGAAATTCTTTCACCACTTAACAAAATACAAGCTCTTGAAGTCCTACAAATCATGTGATATTACCTTATATCAATTCAAGATATTATACAGGGTGATTAAAAAAAGATGGACCAAACTTTAAGAGGTGGTAGTACACACCAAACCAAACGTTTTTCGTCATAGTTTATTGGGTCGGAAATGAAACGTAAAGGTATTACAGGGCCGATGGATTGGATAAGGTTCGCTCATAGCTTGCCCCCCCATCTACTATCGCCCGATCTGTCATGTCTTGACTTCTTCTTGTGGCGATATCAAGAGTCTCGTCTATAACACTTCCCTTGAACATGAAGAGGAACCCGTCACTTGAATTTTGGATGCTGCTACCGAAGTGTGTGACATACCTGGTCTGTTTGAGAGAGTTCGCCAATCCCTCCTTCACCACTGTCAGACATACATTCAGGTTGGTTGTCATCTTTTTGAGCCATTATTGTAATTATTGTCTATTAAATGTCATTCTAAAACTATTAAGTCATTCTTGTGTTTTCGTCTACTGGAGGCTTTACATTTCATTTCTGACTTGGTAAACTATGACAAAAAATGCTTGTTTTGGTGCTGAAGACCCAGACCACTCGGCTGGTCCAAAGGTTTGCAGTAGGTATTTGAGTGGCCGGGAAGGCTTGGTTTGGTGTCGAAAGCCCAGACCACACGGCCAACCCAAAGGTTTATGGCAACAAAATGTGTGGCCGAAGGCTTGGTTTGGTGTGTACTACCACCTTGTAAAGTTTAGCCCAGCTTTTTTATAATCACCCAGTATATGATGAAATGCTTGAGAAAGTCAATTTGACTGACAAATGTATGTTTCAGAAAAATTCAGACAAGTATTTGGTATCATATTACAATATGCATGTAAAACTGCAGCATTAAAACTTGAAGAATATTTAAAAAAATTCCAAAAGATGTAAGGTTAACTGTTTTTATCATTTAGGTAATTTATTAGTATTTCTAACTATTAATTTTTTAATTAAGAATAACATCATAAATTTTAAATTTAAAGGATTGTTACAGTAATGCATATTAAGGACTTTCATCAGTTACTCTGCTCGGCTTATGTTGCCACTTCACCTGATGACCTGCCAAAAATTATGACACAGCTAGCATGCGTTTAGTGAGTATGTAGCAAAGACAAGGCAATATTTGTAATTTGCATGAAAAGTATTTGCAAAAATAGCAACAATTTGGAAAGTTTCTGTGTATAATGTAAGTATGCGCGTCTACATTCTACAGGGTGTCCCAAAAAGATTGAAACACGCTTTAATTCTTTACCTGTTGGAGATAAGTGGGCGCAATGCAAATTGCAAAAATGTTAAAAGTAAGGTAGGAAATACGACTATATTAACGAAATAGTCCTCCCATTAATTTTCAAAAAGTTACACTTCTTAAATTTTTATACGACCCCCTTAGACAAATTTGGTCAATCAGAAATTTTTTATTTTTAATGCAACAAGATCATTAAAAAAAACCCACAAATCTGTATCTTTAAAATCAACTGAATTATGATAAAGGAAAAAATCTGACCTATGCCATTTTTTTGTATAATGTGAAAGGCCGTTTCATCAGTGAAAATAGGGATCATAAACAAATTAACGATGGAAATTGTTTAGATAAAAAAAGTACTTAAAATTACTTAATTATTAAAAAAGTACTTAGCTATTGAAAATTACTTAAGAATCCATGATTGCATCGTGAGCCTACATGGAATTCGCAAAACTGTCTCCTATGTATTATTATCCAGTTTTATCTTTTTTGTGATATGTCACAAATTTACATTTCTAATTTGATATAGGGTTCCCATTCACAATGTTCAATTAAATATAACTCGCTCAATGTTAAAGATACAGATATGCATTTCTTTTTAATGATCTTGTTGCATTAAAAATAAAAATTTTCTGAATGACCAAATTTGCCTAAGGGGGTTGTGCAAAAATTTAAAAAGTGTAACTTTTTGAAAATTAATGGGAGAAGTAATTTCATTAACGTAGTCTTATTTCCTACCTTACTTTCAACATTTTTGTAATTTATATTGCCCACTTACGTCCAACGGGTAAAGAATTAAAGCATGTTTCAATCTTTTGGGGATACCCTGCAGGGCTCACAACAAATTTTTCTTATATTCTTGGGGGAAAAAAAGGGACCAAAAAAGGAAAAAAGGACCAAAATGTGACAATTTTCAATTAAAAACAAAACAAAAATGAGACCATCCAAGGAAAAGAAAAAGAATTGATGGTATCTAATATGGATGATTGCATCTTAAAAATTTCCAAGAATTAAAAAAGGGCAGGGTACTGCTATCCAAGAAAGGGTACTTAAAAAAACTGAAGGCATGAAGTTACCGAGCACTGTTAAATTGAATTTTTTGCTGTGAAAAATTTATCATTGAAAAAAGCTAATTGTACATAAAAAAATTTTATAGTCTTGAGTAGTTGTGTTCATTAACAATTACAGTTATTGAATTTATATAATTTTAGAATTTATTAAATTTACAAAGGAGAATATTGAATTGCTTTTTAATATTTTCTCATTCGTCAATGAGGTGTGAATGAGCTCGAAGTGACAAGATACATTTAAATGTTAATAATATTTTTCAATTGTTTGTTGTCATATATTAGTTATAAAGATATTTTTCTGAAAACACACATGCACACACACACACATATATATATAATAAATGTTAGCTTCAATTTCAAAGTGCTGTTTACTTGCCAATAAATAGAAGAGAAAAATAAAAACTTGATTTAAACAAACAAATAAAATTCCGAAAAGCTCCATAAAATCACAATATAATATTTTTAAAAACTGCTGCCCGCACAGTGCCCATATTGTTAGACATAAGCCTGTGGTTGAGTGGATCTCATGCTAACGGATTTATGTTAGTCATGAACCAGCATAGCGGATAAATTAAGAAATGTTTAAAATAAATTACTATTATAACTAAACAAACATAATATGAATACATATTCTTCATTATTGGACAAAAAAGAAATTTAAAAATCCTTAAGAAAACAGAATATGTTTAGCTTAAGCTAAATTTAGTTGGTTAGTTTTTTATTAGCTTGCTCTAGCTCAGACTTTGCTAATTTCTTCCCAAAATATGAAAAATAAAGGACATTGGACATGTTTTTTATTTTTTGAAGTAATACAAAAATTTAATAAGTCTGTACTCAAATTTAACTTCAATTCAGCTCCATATTTTCTAATAACAATAAAGAATATACATTCTGTGACAGCATTATTATGAGGAATAAGTAATATTGTTTTCATCACCAGATTATATTAAATTCTTCTAGATAAACTGTTAAATCCCTCTGCACAAATTGAATCGTGGAATCGCACTATTTATGCAAAAATGAAAGATGAGAAATAATAGGTGTTTTCTGTAATATTACAGGTATTTTCCGTAGTCAGTAATTTTGTTCAGGAATTCGTAATTACGGAAAATCCGTAATGGTTATCATTTTTGTATTACCGTAACATTCCATCAATCCGCCCCTCAAATGCATCTCGGAAAATGTAGGAGGGATGCAATTACTGAGAAATTTTTTGCTAAAAGAAACACGTAAAATTCTGTTGATCCACTCCTTCAAATTTGATAAAAAGAAAAATGAAGAATAGAGGCTTACTCGGAATTTTCAGCTAGAAGAAGCAATTTGTATTTTCATCAAATTCGATGATGAATTCTTTTAATTTTTTCCGATGCTTGGGGTTGTATTTTTCAGAATTTTAAATTGAAACGGAAAAGGGAAGATGGTCGCTATCCCTGGGAGGGCAGATGGATGGAATTCTATGATAATTTTGCAAAATATTGCTAGAAATATACGCAATCGGAGTAGGGATATTTTAATATTAAATAGCAATATTAGAAAAAAAATTTGTAATATTTTTGGAAAAATGATTAAGACAACTATAAAAATATATACAGAAACATTACATTTAAAACATCCATGGGTAGTAATGGTAGAACATGAAAAATCAGGACACAAATTTTACAAAATTTCAGGACAAAAAATTATAAAACAAAAAACATATAAAGTTTTTATCCGGTGAATATTACTTTATAATAAAAACAAGCATTTATGTTTGGTAAAACACAAGTTTTCACTAAAGAGAATAAAACATATTGATCTCAATTTAACAAAAATATAGCAATGAATTATATCCCTGCCAAAATGGTTGCCTTTTTGCCTAAAACATTGCTTTACCATTTTTTGGAAAATATCCTGTCACAGGATTCATACCCATTATTCAAAATAGAAAAATTTGTATTTTGCAAATATAATTAAAAAAAAATTAACCTTAAAATTTGACTGGAATATGAAAATAAGCTAGTTTAGTCAATCTAATATGCAACATTTAAAATATGGAGATGAATGGAAAAAGATACTAATGTACTATCAGAAATTCATGAGAACAAACTGCATTGTGCAATCGCACTGTTTATGCAAAAATAATTAAGAAATTAACCATAATAATTAACCAGAATATGTAAATATGCTAGTTCAGTTAATCTAATATGCAATGTTAAGAAGATGAAGATGGATAGAGAAAGATACTAATGTATTCTCGATAATTCATGCGAAAAACTAAATTGAGGAATCGTACTGTTTATGTGAAAATAATTAGAAAATTAACCAGAATACAGAGAAATGCTAATTTAGTCAATCTAATATACAATATGTAGAAGATGGAGATGGATGGGAAAAGATACAGTATTTTCAGCAATTCACGTGAACAAACTGAGTCAATTGTGCTGTTTATGTGAAACAAACTGAATTACGCAATCGCACTGTTTATGCGAAATTAATGAAAAACATAACATTTTAACGATTTATGCTGAATTTGAAGAAGCATATTTATTACTTTCATAAAACATGTGATCGCGATCTTAAGTTACATTACATGTATCCTTAAATCCCTGTTAATTGCCATGCATGCGGCCATAAATTTACATTGGCCTAGACAGAAGGCAATTTTCAATAGAAAATTATGCGAATTCCGTAACCTGTAGTATGAGATGAGGATGTTTTCCGCAGAAACTACAGAGAATCTGTAATAATCAGCATCTTTACTTTTGATAAGTAAAATTTCAGGAATTTCAAGAAGGTACATAAAAAATATGGATATTTTAGGACACAAATATTTTAATGAAAAACATAACATTTTAGAAAAACATAACATTTTATGTTGAATTTGAAGAAGCATATTCATTACTTTCATAAAACACGCAATCTCGATTTTAATTTACATTACATGCGGTAGTAAATCCTTGTTAATTATCGTGCAGGCAGCCGTAAATTTACATTAGCCTAGCCAGAAAGCAATTTTCCATAGAAAACTATGCAAATTCTGTAACCCGTAGTATGAGATGAGGATGTTTTCCATAGAAACTATGGAGAATTCATAGTAATCCGCATGTTTACTTTTGAGTTTAAAATTTCAGGAGTTTCGGTATGGTACATAAAAAATAAGGATATTTCAGAATACAATTATTTTTTTCAGGAATTTTAGGACAATTACGACCCCTGAACATCGAAACGTGCATCCAAGTCAATTGTAAAAGTAAACAACATACTTCATTCATGTATCTAAAACTTTGTATTAGGACTAGCATTTGATAAACAAAAATCCCTGTTGTCTCTAGTCCGTTTTTTGGACATAGCGTGCTGGGAGTAAAAGAATTAATAGAGCTTGTCATACAAGAACGCAGACGTTTTCATGTGATAAGCTCTATTTATTCTATTACCCCTAGAAAGCAGCGTTCAGAGATGGACAGGAGACAACGCTCGTCTGCAATTCTAGAAGTTGAGAAAACATCTGCATCACAGAAAAGTAAACATGTGCACTCCCATGATAGCTTTCATCGGAGCATTTCAATGACACTGGAAATTTCCGAGAATTTCGGCTGTTAAAAAGAAAATACATATTTTCTCAGCAAAAAAGGGGGAAAAGGGACTTTAAGGGACTAATTACGAAAAAAAGGGACCTCGAGGGAAAAAAGGGACCATTTAAGAGGCCTGCATCCTGTATAGCTCTAATCAGAACTGTAGTACAAACCCTGAATTAAGATTATAGTATGGATCTCCAATTACACACAAGCTTATATTGCCTCATATGTGTATTGCCACTGTTAAAACACATTTGCTACAAGCTTTTGGAGTGCATAACAATAAAACTAGTTAATTAATAGAAAAGTACTTAAACAAGTAATTATTTATGAATTATAAGTTCCAAATATGACAAAACATGTTTTTAATGCTACAAAGGGCAATATATTTGTACTTTGTGTGAAAAATATCTTCAAAAGTAGTTGCAATTTGAAAAATGTGTGCACAATATATAAACATATGAATCTACATTCTATAGCTCTAATCAGTACTGTTGTAAAAATCCGAGGTTAACTAAGATCATGGAAAGGATCTCCTATTACACATAAGCTTTATTGCTTCATATATGTACTGTTTTTGTACCACCAATAAAAGGAATATCCCATTTTTCTATCTAATAAACTAAATCCACAAAAAATTAAAAGAAAAAAAATATTACCCCTTTATCTTTTTCATCAGAAGAACTTTCAATTTTCTTTATTCTCTTACGTTTTTTAGTACCTTTCTTTTTATTGTCATCAGACTCGCTTGTAACTGCTGAACTGGATCTATCAGCTTTATTTTGCTTATTATCATCAGAATCTAAAAGTATAGTCCTCTTTTTAGATCCCCTGGAAAGAAATAAAAAATAAAATGCAGTTTCCATTTAATTTTATAACATAAGAATGACACAGTATATAAAATTATTAGACTGAATGCCATTATCAGGTTATAAATGATAAATATAAATGGCTGCCAATCATGCCAAAAGTCCAAAAATTAAAATCGGTAACAGGAAATATGAAAAACATAAAATTAAAAATTTTGTTGACTTACAAATTACAAAAAGTCATTTTATGGCTTTATTCAAATTCAACTTTAATATATTACAGAGCTGCTAACTACGAACAACTAAAAATTTGCAGTTTTTTTTTTTAATCCCATTAATTGCACAACCTGGCAATTTTCAATTAGAAACAGAAAAGTTAACATAAGAATTTTTTATATTTTAAACAAAGGCTAAATTTTCACATTAATCTAATGCATTCGTATATAGATCAACTTGGAAGAATGTTACATTCTTCAGCAAAATGTAGTTTGTTAAAAAAATACTTTTAAGTATCAAGTGGCTTAATAATTATGTTAATAATGTTATTCGTAAAGTAGTAACCTTTTATTTCTTAAATAATATATTATTAAAAAAACAGTGTTTTCATATATAACATGAATTCTTTATAAAAATTTTAGTCAATGGAAACAGATTGCAAAAATATAAAGTATTTTTATAATAAAATGAAATATACCAAGGATTGTATACAAATGCTGTTTTTTGCAATATTGCCAAATTACTACCTACTAAATAAAACATTCCACTAAAAACCTAAAAATATACTAAATGATAATTTTTGACTAAGCATATAGTCTCTTTTTTTGCTTTTATGAGTGCGTATAATAAGTTTTACAAAAGCATAATTTCATTTTTTAAATTCCCAAATTATGGATTTACCTAGAACATTTCAAAACTGGAAGATATGCATAATTGTCTAAAGATCGAAAATATCAAAAATCGTAGTTTCCCGAGACAATCTGATGCCAGTCTTAAATCAGATTTTATAGCCTAGGAGAGTTCATAGGAGAGGCGTGACCACCGCATCTGGCTATGGTAATTCAACTTTTGAGTCAATTAACATTGAATTGATAATAACGATGAGTACTTTACCACTCAGCTATAAATGATTTAAGAATTTTAAAAATTATTTCTTTGTTTATATTGCAGATGATAGATAAACAACTGAAAACTGAGGATAACGTAGAAAAAGGAAATCTGAAACTTATTTGCATAAGAGATAGCTGCACACCGATACTTAAAACAAGAAAGATCAGATATGCATAAAGCATTGATAATGAAACACTTCCCAACTGAAATGCAAAATGTAATACATTCAGCAGTGGTATTTTTAAAATTATCACAGAGCTACTGTTGGAAGAATGTAAATAAAAAGATCACGATTCACCATTCTCCTGAGTGACGTTAAAACACACAACTTTTTTTTTTTATTTACTTACCTTGTTCTCGGGAGTGACTCACGGCATTCTTTCAGCAGAAGTCTTCATGCAAATTTGAATATCCAATGTGTACACAAACTCATTTGTATATTAAGGGGAGGACCTCGGAAATCGTTCAGGTAGGTGCCAATCCCCATGTATATAGGAAGTTCAGTTTGGAAACATCAGTAGGATGAAACAACGAAGCTGTAGCAACGAAGCTGTTTCATTTTGATTAAGTCATTTTTACGGCAGTTATCGTGCTGACAGACAGACAGAATGAACAAAGTCATAAACACTTTTCAACTTTGTTGTAAAGTGTTAATAATGGAGAGAAACCCTCAGATTTTCAGTAGCAAGATATATGAAGGAAGGCCCAAACAAGTAAGAAAAAAAAGCTAGATATGCGAGCCCAAGAAGGGATAACGGTGGGTTATGCCACGGGTGCTAGAGGCTACCGGGTACTGTTAAAAGGCGGATCAAAAGTTACTGAAACAAGTAACCTCAGGTTTGAGGAAAGCATCCTGGACCCAAATGGGGATAATAGAAACCCCAATACTGTCACCTTTCAAGTAACCCCAGATCGTTATTCTATAGGCTCTGATGAGGAGTATTTTGATAAGAAATTGGGCGAAAAGGCAGGCGAGAATGAAGACACTGACAACGGTTTATCCGGAGACAGAGAGGAAATGGACTCCCCTGCTGATTCCCTGTTCAGAGATCCCTTGGGATCGCGAAGCTGTCCCAAGGGCTGACGGTAGTAGTATAGACATATATATATATAGACGGTAGTAGTATAGACATATATATATAGACGGTAGTAGTATAGATATATATATATAGACGGTAGTAGTATAGACATAGTATTACGTTAAGGGGAACAATAGGAAAAGGCTTAGATCCAATAATGATGTGAGGAAATATTGTAGAAAGAATAATGTTCAATATACCCCAAACCTCTTTAACTGTAGGGAAAAGAAAAGCAAAATAGGGTCAAAAAGAGTTAATAAACCAGAAGCTAGTAATGCAGAAATTAACATTCCCCTAAAGTACAAAGCCGCCCTCAAATCACCCCAAGAGAATGGAATAACGTCATGACTGCGGAAATTAAGGTTATGAAAGAAAGAGATGTCTGGGAGTTAGTTCCTGCACCTCCTTCAGAAACAATAATAGGAAGTCAATAGATTTATACTTTAACATGAAAGATCAATCTATATAATAAAAGGCAATGTCTGTCTATCTGTCTTATACACTATAGACTCAGCGACCACGTGTTGCAGAGCTACAAAATTTGGCAATCGGAGACCCGGGGAGGGATCGGATCATGTAATCGGTTGGCTGGATTGTTCATTTCCTAAACGATTTCTACTTTTGTCTTGAACAAAGCTAAAAGTTGAAAATAATCTTTCTACATGTGCTGATGACGCAATGCATGATTGCAAGTGAATTACAAGTTCACAGAATTTAGGATCAATATGTTTCTTTAGTGATAACCACCATGATATGGAATTTACATTTATGGCAGAAACTGAAAAATATTATTTTTGAAAAGGATCAGTTTGTGATTGGTATTGGATTAATATAGGTAGAAAATTTGTATTTATCTCTAGCAGCAGTTGACGTACATATTCTTCCTGGATGGAGTTCAACTTCTCACCTTTGTATTTTGGATGCAACATATATGCAGCAAAATGAACTGGGGTTGTTCAAGCCTTTTATTTAACAATATCTCATAAGGTTTCAAGTCTTGATTTTCTTGTAAATTTAGAAATTCATGAACAACATCAGTTATTGTGGCATTTTCAGCTTGAAGGCGATCCAGAGCTGCAGCTAAAGGCTTAAGTTGGGTAAAAAAAATGCTTGGCTTTCTTATAAAGATGGATGTTATTAATGATATTGATTATATTAGCTGGAATTTCATCTTCATATTTATCAACAATCTTCATCAAAAACTCCTTATTTCTTAAAAAAGAATAAAGACATGTGATTTGACTATTCTATCTTGTTTCACATGGTAATTGGGGAATAACAGATCCATCACATTCGCTTAAATAGCTCTTTGCTGCATGATGATTTCGAAAGTGTTTTTGAACTTCAATTATTTGACTCATAATTGTTTTAACAGAGTTAGATATATCATTTCCTAACAGGTTTAGAAAATGACATGCACAGCCATAACTGAAGAAAAAGTCACCATCAATTAATTGATCGGTTTGAAGATCGTTGCGCATCTTTTTCATTTTGTGTTCACTACCACTGTTGAAACTTTTAACATTTTTTTTTTTTTTATCCTACGAACAGCCTGGGCCATTCGGCCATACGCCGTCTTGCTGTCCAATACAGATCCTAAAGTCCAAAAGGAGAAGTATCTTCAGTGTCAATATCCCCCAATTTGGAACAAATAAGGAGGTGCTATCCATTCATAAAACCACTTCCACACAAAGGGCAGGAAGCAAAAGCTGTCACACCTATTCTATTGAGATGCTGCCAAAGATAATCATGGCCCATCAACATTCGAAAGCAGGCTACGCCTGTCTTTCTGGGCAATTCAGGAGGAATCCTATTTTTAACTTGTAAAAGACACTCCCAACACTTCCCGGCAGCAGCCTCACAATACCGGAGTTTCCTGATGCCTTCAAATTTAGCCTTGATTAATGTTTTATGGTTTCTCAAAGGGAGGAGAGAATGGTGATGTGGCAAAGACAAAGCCGATTTGGCGAGTGCATCCGCTTCCTCATTGCCAGGAATCCCAACATGACTTGGGATCCATTGGAGAACAACTCTCTTCCCATTTTCAATATGACTAATAGTTTCCTTACAAAGGGCTTCTTCGGGAGAGAAAGAGTGTCTTCTATTCATCAAAGCCTGAATGGCTGCTTGAGAATCAACGAAAAACACAACCTTTTCTTGTGAAATTTTAAAGTCTTGGCAGCAAGAAGCACCGCAGAGATCTCCCCCATCAAAATTATCACGAAATGCCCCTACTAGTTTTTTAAGTTGAAAGAATTGGCAATAAGCCCCAGCACCAGCATTACCCGTGATGGGATCAGCAGAGCCATCAGTATACACATGAAGTCAATCAGAGATTGGATGTGTTCCATAAATAGTTGCAATTGCAAAGGACCTTAGTTATCTCGAAGAAAACTTTCTTTTTATAAGGAAGAATGAGCTCAAGGTTTATCTCTGCAACTTTTAGATAGTCACTTTTAACATTACAATTGTATTTCACTTTAGCTTCTTTTGCTAAAGATAAACAATAGCCTGATGTTTTTTTATTGCTGCTTGGCGAGACTGATGACAAGAAAAAAGATTTTGCAAATGTCGATATAGAATTATAATAATTGGCTCGTTATGTACCTGTCGATATAGAATTCCCAATAATTGGCTCGTTATGTATATTGGATCAACCATCTTGAATTAGTGTGACATTTTGTCCATCCAAATCCTTTTTGGCTATTTTTTCTACTTTGTTGTTCACGTCAGTCAACAATTCTGCTAACTTTTTCCTAGTCGGTGGCGTGTAACCTGGCCTTAAATTACTAATCATCTGTTTAAAGTAATAATTTTCAGAACAACTGAAAGGAATGTTGCATGCAAAAAAATTTTTTTTGCTATATCCATATCTAATGCATCACTTTTTTTCTGAAGAACTTTTGATGAAACTACCATCAATTTTTGGTTGACGAATGGATTTCTTTGGATTAAATGATTTAAAAAATAATTTTAGATTTAATTCATATTTACCGCGAATACATAACATTGAGAAAAAAGAAGAACCTCAAAAATCTGGAAGTCACCAATTTTCCGGATTATAGAATTTGGATAAAATGTAAACTTAATATTAACTAAATACACTATAAAACATTATTTTTAGCAAAAATAATGACAAAAACCCATTAAAAAATATCATTTAATAATAATAATAATAATAATAATAATAAAAAAAAAAAGAAAAAAAAAAAAAAAAAAAAGAAAAGAAAGTTTAAGAAAAAATATACATATACAATTGCATGATCTACCATAAGCTTGTATATTATTATCAATAGGTCTTTTTTCTGGCAACCCCCCCCCCCCCACACACACACATATCAATTCATTGGCGAAATGTTTCCATATGTTTACTTTCTCATACTATAGAATAGAGAAAGTATTGTTTTCATGAATATTTTCTACGAAATTTTGATGTCAGTGCATGTTTTAGGACCTGCTGAATACATTTTGACTACTTTAGAGTAATGTCCATCTATTGTCGATTGCTAGTGTGCACGATAGCTGCCATAAATATTGATGAATTTTCATGAAACTGTATATCCGACTTTGTTGTCAAAAAATCTAGAACTAGATAAATTATTTGAAATTCGAGTGAAAATCGAGTGATGATATTATCTATTTTTTATGGCTGTACGAGACAAAAGTTTGCATAATCACACATAAAAGGGATTATTTATGACTCAATGATCATGATACTTAACAGCTTTAATCATTATAGTGATGCCACTCAGCTGATGAAGATTTCAGTAGTGAAAAAAAGAAAATATTAGTAGTTGTAAGACTATTTTAGTAGTCAGGTTAAGAAATGAAATATATATGCTCATATAACAAGCATATTAAGCACATAATAAGCACATATTAAGCATATATATAATTATGCATTAATATATATATTTATAAGTTTTATCCAGTTAAAAATATTTTATATTAAAAAGAAACATTTCACTTTGATAAAGCACAGGTTTTCACTAATGATAATAACAAATATTAATATTTAATAAAGAAATAAAATATAGCAATGCATTTATAAATGTGAATATATCAATTTTAATATATCTTTGTCAAATTGGTTGCTTTTTCAGTTTATGCGAACTGTTTATGTGCAAATAATTATAAAATTAACCGTTCAGCAATTTATGTGAAATTTAACAACTTTTAAGAAGTACATTTATTACTTCCATGAAAAAAAAGACAATCTTTTACATTCCACACAGCGGTACGTCATTATTGTCACAGTGATTTGATTGGCATTACCGTACATGCGGCTGTAAATCCCCATTGTCATGTTAATTTGATTGGCATTAATGCACATGCAGCAATAAATCTTCATTGTTACGTAGATTTGGTTGACATCACCGTGCATGGCGTCATATATTTACATTGGCCTTCACAGAAGACAATTTTCCATAGGAAACTATGCAAATTCTATAATCCAGAGTATGGTTGGTTAATTGAGGTTTTATGGCACAAGATCCAAAAAGGATATGCTGCGTCAAACATATGGTATAGATTTAACATAATTCGCAGTATAAGGAAGTTTCCCTTAGAAACTATGGAGAATTCGTAGTAATCGACATTTCGTTAGTAGTAGTAATCGATGTTAAACTGACATGTGAGCAGGTTGGTAAGTTGAAAATTCTCCGATTTTTCCAGAATTTTGAGTAAAAAATCGATTTTCCCTGCAATTTCCCTGACATTTTAATTCACTTTCAAATTCCCTGTAAATTCCCGGTTTTCCCAATTTCCAGAGTGCGCACGAACCCTGAATGAAATTCCCTGAGTTTTCCAAGTTTTCCCTGTTGCAGGGTTTATACTGCTTTTTCAACTAAAAGTAGGAACAAAAACAGGAATTCATTCTTAAAAAAGTAAGGAAAAAATAGCAATTTGAAATCTGTTGATAAAATAAAAAATATTTTTAACATAAAATAAATGTTAATGTATAGTATTAAATAAGATCATACAGTAAATGTTAATTTGTTGATTCAATCCAATTTGCAGACTGAAGGAGATTTGCATCTTAGTGATTATGGCAAAACTAAAATAAAGATGATAAAAAAAAAAGTTATTTTATTTTTACAATGAATTATAATGCTTTTACTAACTTTTTTTCCTTTTTCTCTTTTGGTTTTTTCTCATCATCCGATAACAAAGGAGCATGCAACAATTTGTCATATTTCCTTTTTTTCTTTGGTTGAAAATCTTCAGAATCAGAATCAATTCTTCTAACCTTCAATTTTTTTGACTTTTTTTCCTTCTCTTCATCTTCTGAATCTAAAAATAATGAATGAAGCAATTAACAATTTTAGAATTAAGAATAATTGAAATTAAAATAATGAAAATATGATTTATAAAATGAAAATAATCAAGTATCTGGGTCTGTGCAGTTTATTAAAGGTCTACAACTGCTATTGAATGCAAAAATTATATTTTTTATACAAAATCAAAGGTAAATAAAAGTTGTCTGGCAAATGAAAGCCATGGAAGTAGCATGAAAATATGTTTTTGAAATTACTAATAAATGTCATAAATAAATTAAAACGTTGAGCATTTGGCTTATTATTTTAGATTATCCTGGTTTTTCAATTACAATATTTCCAATTTTTCTCTTCAAGAAATTCTTTTTTGTTTTCGACATTACTTGCATTCATGTATGATTTATATTCCGAAAAATTCCAAAATCCAAACTCATCCATGTCCTGAGTATTTCAGATTTTGGACTTTGTACTGAACTACAATAAATGTGCATATATAAAATAGAGATAAAATAAATTAGTGTTGGCTAATCCCTGCATTGAAGCAGACAGACTGGTATACAAGCTGCTGCCAACTGGGGGTGCTTGTGGTAGGCAATGATGTACAGAGAAACATCCTCAAGAGACCACTCCTATACAGCGACAACCTCTCCTTATGACCATGTTTTTAGAGAACGGAATGTTTATTCCACACAGTTAAAAAAACTTCTATGAGACACCAAATCAGCCTATATTATCGACCACCCAGGCACTTTTGATGAACATTTTTTCTTCTCTTTCAATATCAAGGAGAATTTATTCAAAGGTCCATCTGATCTTGAACCAATTGTAAAGAAATAGGGGAGAGCATCACATGCCAGGACAATGATTAAAACAAGAAAGATCAATCATGCATAAAGCATTGATTATGAAACACTTTCCAACTTCAATGCAATTTTATTTAAATATCTTTAAAATGCGATACATTCCTCGGTGATATTTTTAAAATTATCACAATACTACATTAATTTATTATATTTGAAAACTTAAAACTTCATAAAAAAAAATGAACTTCATTAAAATGACGGCATTGAAATATAAATTGCCTGGTTTAAGCATCTTTAAAATGTGATACATTCCTCTGTCATATTTTCAAAATTGTCATAATACTACAATAATTTATTATATTTGAAAATTTCATTGAAAACAAATGAAATTTACTCAAATGACGTCATTGAAATATAACATGCCTGGTTCTTTCTATAAAAGCAGCATTTCATTTATAACCTTTTTCCATTCATTTCCTTTATCACAATTCTATAATAATTTATTTTATTTAAAAACTTAAGACCATGGAGGTACAAGTAATTAAACTCTATGCTTAAAACTTCATAAAAAAAATTGTCCTTCTCTGGGTAAAATCAATGAATATTTCATTCATATCAGCTATATTGCAGACTCCATGAACTAAATAATTTTGCGTTAAAGAAATGTAGCACACACAATTCTTATACTACTCATTCTACATCTTTTGGTATTTACATTCTCCATAAGTGAAAATTAGGCTTCGTTGTAGAAATAATCAAAGTTGGATGATCATTTAAACTCGAATATATTCTAATTTGCATTGTTTCAGTATGTAGATGCATAGAATTTAAGCAAAGATAAAGAGGTTTCAGGACAGATACAACATTAAATATGAATTAAAAAGAACTTTAAAAATGATGATTTTGACACAAGATGGATGCCATATTTTATTTTGAAGTTGGTCACGTGATCTCTTCATATAATGGTCAAGTGATTGCAGATATCGTGATTGCTTCATATAAAAGGTGTAATTATTATTTTAATTTTTATTTTAAAAACTACTAAATATATTTTGCTGAAATTTTTTTAATATATTTTATGGAGTAATTTGAATATTTCCTAAAACTTTCGAAGCAATTTGTGAATTTTAAATCCGCTTAAAAAATGTTTGAAAAATTAGGTCTCATAGGGTTCAATGTATTTCATTTTTTCAACCCGGGTTCAATTCAAAACTAATTGTGTGATATTAATCATTTATATTCCCATAGGTCCCATTGACCATCTGAGATGTTAGAATGAATGAACATTTAGCACCATCTAGTTTTCAAATAAATTCAAATAAAAACGCTCCATATGAAAACGCGCATTTATGTCGATCATCCTTTAGGGTAAATATCTCTTCAACAGGAATATTTTGAATATCGTTTTTGAACACAGTTTTACAATTAATGCACAGGCATGTCTTCTGTCTGCAAAGAGTTATAGGAATAAGAGAACTTCAAGTCCAGTGGAATCAAGTGGACATGTTAAGAAAAATTTGCAGATATAAACGAGTCCTTAATGGAGTGGTTCAGTGATGCCAGAGCAAAGAAAATTCTGATTAGTGGACTCTTAATGAAGCAAAAGGCTATTGAGATTGCTGACATACTCTGAATCTAAAACTTTTCTGCTAGCAACAGATGACTAGATAAAGTTTGGTAAAATTTGGATTGACTGGCTCTCATGAGACTCCCATTGATAAGAACATTTATAATACAGATGAAACTGGATTTTCCCCCGTGCATTGACAACTAAACGCATGATGGTGAAATCATAAAAATGGAAAGGAGGAACACAAGCAAAGGATCGATTGACCATTGCATTTTGCATCAATGCCACAGGGAATAAAGCTATTGGTGATATGGAAGTCTAAAACACAAAGGCACCTTAAAGAGAAGGATATCGAGAGCTTGTTTTGGAAATCTAATTCTAAGACCAGGGTGAGTACACTTTCCTAAAACAATTTCAAGCCCTTTTCAAGGACTTTCAAGTACCAAGCAATTATTTTTCAAGGACATAATTTCTTCTATATTATGAAGTTGTATGCGTTTCTGAGAGGAAAAATTACAGTAAACTAGCATTACCGTTAATGTTAAAGTCAGTGAGGAAATTTTTGGAAAAAAAAACAATGTTATTTAGGAAAATTTCAGCGACTGCGTAACTGCTAGAGAAATTTCCAGAGAAAGCAGAACTTCTTAGAAAAAACACAATGCTGTGAATCTGCACAACACTTTTAACCCTGTCTTTTTCAAGGATTCAACCAAGAAAATGAAAATTTTTAAGTACTTTCAAGGCCTTGAAAATGTTAATTTAAAATTTAAGTACTTTTTCAATTTTCAAGTATCCGTATGAACCCCGTAAGACACAGATAACGAATTCAATTTTTGATGAATAGATAATAAGCTTTGATCAGAAGATGAGGAACCAAGGAAGAAATCTCATTCTTATGTTCGACAATGCCCCCTGCCATGTCAATGAAGCAAAGTTGAAAGACATAAAACTGTTGTTTTTACCACCTAACACTATAGCTACGTTACAGCCATTCATGTGATCATGGAATGATAAAGTGCTTTAAAGCTGAATATAGAAGACATGCATTTCAATTAATCATTGCTAGAATGGATGAAAGTGTAATTATGTCAGAATTGGTCAAGAAAATTACTATGAGCGATACTGTGGAGTGCATAAAGTCTACCTGGAGAGATTTAAGTTAGGATATCATCGCAAAGTGTTTAATAGTTGTGGAATGACCAGTATGAAAATGAAAAAACAAATTTATCCAATCAATGAATCAAAGCCACATATAAAATTATGGAACTTTCCAAGTTTGCCGGGATCGAACAAATCCTTGGAATATGAAGAAATTGTGGAATACTATGACGACTTAAGAAACAACTAAGAGGACTGCTTGTTAGAGAATGTCATTACTCAAGGTAAGAATGTTTTTGCCTTTTTTAAATTCTACAAGTAAAAAATTACAAGGCATCTAAAAATGTAATTTTTGGCACCTTTCATGTGCTCATTCTGATTCTGAAGAAGACACTCCATCAGAAAATAGTCAGTAGATGGAAGTTGCCCGGCCAGTAAATTTAATGTCAGTAGATCCCCTCATGACATATTTAGTTTAGAATGCATGACTGATAATCATATCAATGCCTGCCTTATTTTTAGAAATCAAAAATAGTCTAGAAAAAAAAATTGGTTTTAGAAAAATCTAAAAATACAAAACAATCTGAGATTTCATCTTTTCTTCTTTTAAGAAAGTGTAAGTTACTATTCTTATATCTTGGTTATATATATAAATAAAATTTTGGTATTTTGTGAAATGTGTTGCTGATTTAACATATCATAATAGGGGTCAGCTTTAATAATTTAGGAATATATTTTGATCATTCAATATTGAGACCCCTTCCAATGACCACCAGTGACCAGTTTACATCAGAATGAAGGTGGTCATACCTGTCAGGTTTCACTGTAGTTACTTGTGTCCAGGATGCAATGGTAAATGATTTAGACTTAGGATTCTGTTCCAGCACCACTGGACTCATGCTTATGTCACACAATTTTGTTACATATATACAATGACAAAAATTAAGGTATGGTGTACACAAAGTTGAATCACTTCAGCAAACTTGATGGTTATATTTCCTACAATTTTATTGTACAATGATGACCACACTGTAAGCAGGCAAAATGCATTTACCATTATGATATGCCATATTTGCACTGCATTATAACACAAGGTGATCACATAACTTGTATTGCTATATTCATGAAACTTTATATATTTAGGTAAAACAGAAGCAGCTATTAGGACCTTTTTTGAGGACATAGGGAAGAGTGGGGTTCCTTGGGATACTTTCAATTATTGATTTTCACAAATATATTTTTTGTAATTTTTTATTAACCAAACACTTATCTCATGTACATTAAACACTTTAGCAGAAAATAAAAGTATAATCCTCTTAATATTTTATACATAATTAATAAATGCTGTTTTTTCAGAACCCTTCCAGTAACCCAAGGCACTCTTTGGAATACTGCAAAAAACAGTTCCATGAGGCGTCTTAAGGTGCCCCAACTGGTCAGATTCTTCCTGAAGACTCATTTGCTTTTAAGCTTAGGTACAATGGCCATTTTACATCTAATTTCACAATAAATATGCCTGTTTCTTTGATAAGTAGTTTTTTTAATAAAGTTAATTCTAGTCCCACTTTTACTGTTAACAAAATTCAAAAAAATTTTTTTGATTGTCATAAAAACAAAAAAAGATTGATAAATTATTACCTAATTGCTGTAGAGCTTTCAAAACACAGCAGCAAATGCACAAAACAGCTATCTAATAGTACATAATATATATATATATATATATATATATATATATATATATATTATATATATATATATATTATATATATATATATTATATATATATATATATATATATATATCGCAAAACTGATTTTAAAATGTAATGTGTTCCAAGGTGAGCTGGTCCTAAGGCACCCTAATTTACCCCACTGGCTAAAGCTAACAAAGGAATATACAAGGACTTTGACATTTTTTTAAATATAATAATAATTAAATTGTTTTAAATAGCCTCATAATTTGCATGACTATAGCTTTAGCTTCATAAATTAGCATATTTTTATCAAAAATGTAGTCCATCGTATGTTAAAAACAACTTATTTTTAATTAATGTAACATTCACAACAATAAAAATAAAATATACCTAAAAATAAACTACTGCTACTTTCGGAATTTAAAGCATTTTCTGCTTTGATATCTTTCTTGACTGTTTTAATCTGAAAAGAAAAATATAACTTTCAATAATTTTGCACAGTACTACAATGCTAACAAATAAATAAAATTGATTTTAAAGTAACTATACATTATTTAAACATTTAAATATAATCTACAAGGCTACTACCTCGGACTTTTAATAATCAATGTGATGTATGAGATTTAAAATTATATGATTTAAATCAATAAAAATTGATCCAAATAAGAAATATTGTAAGGCAAATGAGGAATTGTAAGAACGTATCACAAATTCCAATTTTATAAACATATATAATTAAATTTCTGAAGGCTAAATTACTGGAATTTCGAAAGAAACATTAACAGAGGGGAAAAAACATAGTTTCAGAATAGAAGACAATGGATTTCAGCAAATCAAAGCATTTAAAAAAATCTGATGTGGGCAACACATGACTTTCCTTATATAATGTAATGATTTTACTACTTTTACAGTAAAAAAATAGGTTTTTCTTATAGTAGATACTTATATTCTTTCCAAGATATTGAATTTTCTTCAATTAGTCATCATTTTCAATGATTTAGAGTCATTTTTATCCATTTGGTGAAATTTTTGTTAATTTGCCAACAATTAAAAATGTCGCCAAGTTGGTGACATTCTGCCAAATTCGTCGCCAAAATATCGCCAAGCGTTATGGGCAGAGAAATAAGTTATTCTTGCAGCAGATAAATAACTATTGGCGTTCAATTACAAAAGTATTACTCAAAGTATATTTTTTCATGAATGGAACGAGGTAGTTCCACGAGAATGATGTCACCCAATTTATTGCATGGTATTACATATGAGAAGTGAACATGTTTCTCAATAGGAAATATTTTTTTTATTTTATATGACTTTTTGATAATTTTTTTGAAAAATGTGCAATATCTCGAACGGTTCATGTTAGCGTTCTAAAATTTATGTCAATCGTTTTCTAATGAAAAATTACAAAAGAAATGTCTTTTGCGTAACTTTATTAGCAGTTTTGATTTTTTGACGATTTTTTCAAAATTTCACTCGAAAATGTAGGGGGGTTCTGAACATTCGATTGCTTATAAAAACAATAGGCTTCCAGTGTTTATGGATTGTGATTTTTGTACCAAATTTCATTCAAATCGGTCCATTCGTTCGTCAGTTATCGTCTCCACAGACTCACTGACACACACACACACACACATCACTTCAAAAATGTTTGATTCGTGATCAGGGATGCTTGAAACGTGCTCTCCTGTCGAAAACTCGAATTCGAATTTTTGACCCCGTCACAATACTTTCCTTATACATTATGTATATAAGGAAAGTAAAAAGATAATCTATGTAAAAGAAAAAAAAAATATGCATAAAATGTGAGTAAGCACAAGCTCCAATTTAGAGTATAGGGGGGAAAAGAACACTTAAAACACATGATAGTTATAAAATACAAAGATATATGGGTCATTTCATGTCAATTCACCCAGACCATGAGACCCAACTCAGGTTTTTATGAAACTTCTTTTACTTGTTACTACCACCAAGTTTTTAATTCATGAATTTTTTTCCTCTTAAGCCACATAGTTTCTGAGATATAAAATGTCAAAGTCTTGGAAAATGGCAGTTAAATGACTTTTCTGAGACTCTGCTTTTAGAAGCAGTACAGGAAGAAAAAAAATCATATCTCATATAAATATTCATATTAAATATGCTGTATAAATATTGCCTACTTCTGAGAGACACCAACATTTAATTTATTTTATGTTATTATAGAAATTTTAAGTGCAAAGACCTGTTCATTGGGTATTATGGTGTGATGCACAAGAGTTACTAAGGTCTTGCTTTGAATGGAAACTAAAAGTATGGCTTAATAGGCTATTAAAGAAAAAATGTGGGATTAATATCATTTATATTGAGATTACATTTATGATATTGCCATTCTGAAATATAATTTACATTTCAGATAATCATCATATACTGTGTTCATCGGCATAAATGCTATACAGCAACTAACTGATTGATTTTAATTATCTCCATGCATATATTTTCCAAAAATATAAAATGTATATGTTTTAGATAAGGGCCGAAACAATGGCAGGACTGATCCAATCTTCTAAATGAATTTATCTGGTCCGAGGGAACTTTGACAAAAAAATAAAATAAAATAAAAGAATGCAATAGATTCAGCATAAAAAAGTCATTAATTTCTGCAAGGCATGAGTCAGAAACATAAAATTCTGAATGGTAAAAAAAGAAATATTTTCAGAAACATGTCCATAGCTAGAAGCCTGATTTTCTAAAACAAAAACAATTTCTAGTATATGTGGATTTTGCTATTTCACACCTCTGTCTGAAGATTCTATTGGAATAAAGATAATCAGTTTTGCTAAAAACCTTACCATTTTCCTTTCTCTGGAGGGCACCCACCTGCATCCATGATGTCACAGATCTGTACAAACTCATACATTGATTGCATGTATTTATAACAATCACTGGTTTTTTGGATTAGTACTTTAAAAACATGAGCATGGTTCATACAGTCTTCTTGAAAAAAAATTCAAGTACTATTTAAAGACTGTAGCAATAATAATAATGCTACAATGGTTCTAGACCCCTCCCCCCTACACACACACAACTCCATCACAACTGCTTGTATCATTGAACTTATTTCTAACAAATTTTCTTGCTTTTTTTTTTACGGTTTGTCGCAAACTATTTGGCTGAAATGGAAGTAATTTCGTTATGATTTTTCAGTCTTTATAGACTTTAGTGCTAATTCATCAGCAGATTCTGATTCTGTCAATGTGTGGATAACTATTTTCAAACATTTTTTCTTCTTCACTATCTCTATTTCTGAATAATCAATCTCACACAATTTTTTTTTTTTTTTAGTAAAGATATCTGCTTTAGTTCTTGTAACTATTTTTGTATGTATTCATAATTTCGTTTTGATCATTTGTATACTCACTAAATAAAAACATTTTACTGTAATTTGGAGTAATGGCAATCCACAGCAAGAATCCCGTGTAGAGTATAGGAAATATGGGTTGAATTGTAGCTTTTAAAAAAATTACGTAAGGTATAGATTTTCGAAAAAATTATGCACGTTATCATTTAAAAAAAAATTAAAAAATTCAAGGACTATTTTTACTTTTCATCAAATTCAAGGACTTTCGAGCACATGAAAATTAATTTTTTTTTCAAGAACTTTTTAAGGATTTTTACAAACGTACAAACTACAAACCATGATGAGGATGAAGTTGATGTAAAAGTAAATTCATGCACCTGTATGGCCCTATACTATCCCCATGTGACACATGCACTGGCCGTCAGAAAAAGAAAATATCTGCCATGTTCCTGTGTATAATATTATTTCTTGTGTTAGTTCTCCCATCATCAAGGATTCTGAAAAGATGTACTATTTCTCTGAAAAGGCAGCTGATTTTATACAATGCCATTACAATAAACATCTTAGATTAAAAGGTAGATTAATTATTTAAGCATTTAGTTTATTGAACAAATTAATTCAACTGCTTGATTATCCCAATTAGCTGTAAATACTTATTAATATTTACATTTTTTAAAATCTTTACAACTTAACAGTTGTAAATTTAGTGAGCTGGATAAGTTTTTGTTACTTCAATTATTTTGATAAAATTTTTCTTGTCATGGACTTTCTCTACATCACTAAATTTTGTAATTCAAGTTCTTCATATTTATAATAATAAAGAAAGATGTTTGTCTGTTTATCCGTAGTGGAAAATATAAGATACATATGGCTGTAAAATTTAGTACACAGGTTCTTCAGGACCCAGGAAGGTGTACCAGGTCAATAGTTTCTTTAAAATGCTAGTTTCTGTGTTAGTTTAAGTTTTAGCCTGATTCTGAATGATGTTCACACACATCAGTCTTTTAGTGGCTGAAAATATTATTACAAATTTTTTATCTTGATGCTATCAAAAAGATTGAAAAATTCTCTTGCAAACAAATGTTAAATGCAAATGAATTTTCATGTTACAAATTGTTATGTTGAATTTTCATGTGACATGAATTTTCATGTCACAAATGTTAAATGAATTTTCATGAATTAAAAAAATATATATATATACTTTCATATGAAGATGTAATCTTCTAAAGAAGAAGGTACTCAGTATATTCTGGCAGAGTTTTCATCTTAACACCACAGACACAGTTTTTTTTATAAGCAGTACTTTTTTTTATAAGCGCTCTTTGGTTTTCGATAATTCTCTAAGAGTTACAGTGTGATTGTAATCAAAGCTTTACATCTTAAATCCCTGGCAATGTCATGTACATTTTCTAGAACATTCTGGCATTACCCGAGATTTAGGATATAAATCTCTGATAAAAACTACATCAGAACTCACAGTGATCCCGAAGGCCAAAGAACCACTCAAAACAAAAATAAAATAAACAGTTGCATGGGTGTACACTGCTCATCTTAAATCTCGATCAATGCCGGGTACATTTTCTAGTACTAATATAAAAATTTAGAATTTGTCTGATTACGGTATTTATGTATTCACACTTACATACGGCTGTGCTACGACTGCTTATCTTAAATATTGGGCAATGCCTGGTACATTTTCTAGTACTAATATGAAATTTCAAAAATTGTCTTATTATGGCATTTATCTATTATTATGCATATTGTATGCGTAGAATATATTTTAAATTACTCATATTTAGGTAGAATAAATTAATTCATTAGTTAAAGCAACTAGATTAGGGTGGTATTAAATCTCGACTTATCTTTCTTGCAGCTAAAAATAAATTAGCAATAAAAATACCACCATTTCTCTTTCACAGTCTTTTAAGTTCAATTAAAAAAAAGGCCCTGATGACTCCTGTGCAGCATGCATTATATACTGCAGACATCTTTGAACTTAAAATTTATTTTAATAAAATAAAATAAATTTAATTATAGAGTCTCTCAGATGTAGGCAATATTTATGTGACAACTAGAATGTTTAGTTGACGAGTTAGGCCTTACTACACCGGCGAATCCAAAGATTTCACAGTTGTCATAATTGGTTCTTAGTTCAGCAGGTTATGACGACGGATTCATAAAAAATGTGTTGAATACTATTACAACTGAACAAGAACAGGAAGAAAAAATTGCTAAATGCAAACGAGAGTTAGAATGGAAAAAAATTGAAGCTGCAAGCAAGAGAAAATATGATTCCAAGGCAGGCTTCGGGAAATCAGGAAAATCTAGTCCGTCTGCGAGGGCGACTTTTGAAATTTTTTACCCATCCTCCCAAGAATTTTTTTTTACTTTATATTCATTAATATATCTGCTTAAATACATTGCACAACAATAATAAATTAGAACGAACTGCCTCACGATGAAGTGCGATAACTGCATATTCATACACCACCTTCACAGAGCTTAACCGCAGCAATCAAACTCGCCGACATGGAGTGTCCGATAAAGAACCAGACCAGCGGAATTCCGATCTATGGGTGGAGGCAGAGGTGTAAGATATGTAAGGAATCTCTCCTTTTTCCAATGTTTGGTAACTTGAAGGCATGGTTAATAAATAATCATATGAATCCTCTTGTCTCTAAGCAGTTTAAACCTCATTGGCACTCTTAATTTCTAGGGAATGTAGTCAATCAAGATTAAAATCTTCAGACTGAATAGATGTTTCATACCTTAACTTCAGTTGTCAAACAACTGGAACAAATGCCATGAATGAATTTTAAACATTTTAGTTTTAAAGTTGAAACCAAAATGGGGAAGAAAATAAAACACTTCTGGCTAAAACTAGAAGAATCCATTCCAAAAATTCAAACTTGTTACTTACTCCTGTCTATTACAGAAAATGAAATTTTTATAGATTGGGTTTTAAAGAGTTAAAAGGGAATTTGGGCTTAGGTCTGGGTTGGTCTTGAGTTTTCTATTGCTTCGGGCCGGATTAGGTCTTTTTTTTTTTTTTTTTTTTAAATGTCTGTTATGACCGGGCCAAACAAAAATTAATTTTAAAATGGATTTAAATTGAATACATGAACTTATTGCTTTTATTTCAGCTATGTAAAGATAAATGTTTAAGAAAACAAACTAAATTCTCCATACAAAATTTTGATAACTTTGTTTTTAACATATTTGAATACAAATCATTTTGGGCTTGCTGAGACACAGTTAGCTTTAGGCCGAGTTCATTCTACATTTATAAATTTCTTCGGACTTAATGAAATGAGAGAAGGGTGGCTCAAAAAGAACCCAGCACATCGACCAGAGGTCTATTGTACTACCCCAGACGGAACAAATCTCTATGAAAAGAGACCAGTAGCCGACGCAAAGATGAGCAGGCACTTGACAGGGATGTCATTCAGCTCCCAGGGTTCAATCACATGACAACCAATGTGTTCCAATCTGTGAGCAAAGTAAACCTCACATTCACAGAGAATGTGAGCAGCAGTTTCTTCGCTGTATTTGCAGCCCCTGCAAAGCGAATCTTTAGTGACGCCTATAATGTTAAGGTGTTTCTTGTGGGTGGAGTGCCCAGGAGCCCTCCTGATGCCAGTTCTGCTGAGCTTGAAAAGTTCCTTTTGACGTGTACTTGGGCAATTGCAGTTGAGAATTTTCGCTTGCCTTTGACCTTTAATATTACGCCAGTTCTTACATTGAAGCTTCCTGAAGATGTCATAAACAATTCTTCTGGTAAGATCATTGGGAATACCCAAGGCCGGCTCACGGCCAACAAAAGGAGTACTTGAGCCTTTTCTAGCCAATTCATCAGCCAACTCATTACCTGGAATACCCAAATGTTCTTCGGACTTGGTCCAGGTTTAAGCATTAGTATTATTGGTCTTGTGAAAATCAGAAATGTTAGCAGATGTAGACCTTGAAAAGGAGAACAAACAGAACATGCGACTTCGATCGTGAGCGTGCTATCGCATTTTCGTTCGATCACTCGGTGGAGGATGAGGGAAGAGAAAATAACTAGCGTCTGTGGTTACAATGCAGATCTGATAGCTCGCCTAGAAAAAAAGCATTGATAAAGTATACTAGCTAAGTTTATGGGGGGGGGGGGGGGGGGGAGGATTTGCAGGTGATGACATTTCAATTTTTATTCATGGCACGGGAAAGGGCAGCTTTCGCCATAATTTTACGATGACAATATTTTCTTTTACGGAATCTCTAATCTTAAGGCACTCCGAGAGGACAGTAACTTCCGAAAATTGACTGTCCTCGCCAAATTTTAACCCGGCGAGGACAGGCAATTTCTGGAAGCCTGTTCCAAGGTAGCCAATACATAGAAAAGTAATGATTTGCTTAGACTGATTAACCGTTTTGATACGAACAGTGACATAAGTGTTTACTTAACTCTGAACGGTAGATAAATCAAATCGAAATACCAAAAACAGAGTTGGTTACTCATTCATTGGGTTTGCTTCCATTAGAATTAGTGAATTTAATCATATGAGAGCCAGACGAAAAGTCTAATGACTATAATTATATACAGATATTGTTACTAAAAAGATTCAAATTCAAATGAAGTGTGGAACAGTTTAGTCAAAATTTTATATCGCATAGGAAAGACGCTTCTGACACTTGGAATGATTTTGCTTTTGATTTAAAAAATTACTTCGAGGAATGGATAGGCAGTTTAGAGGTATCGAATTAAGACGACCTTAAAGAGCTCATGATCACGGACCAACTCAAACGAAAATTGCCTAATGACATACGCGAACATTTAATTGACGATCTTCTTAAAATAAAGGAAATTGACGAATTGATAAACAAATTGGATGAATATGAAGCAGCGTGATGTCAGTTGAAAAAGGGTTAAAAAATATTGGATGAAAAGTACAGAAAACGCTTCAGTAAAGATTATGACAAAACTAAAACACGATCGTATGTACATGGTCAAGAAAACGTCGCTTCTATAAAGTGTTTCAATTGCAATGAATTAGGTCATAAATCAATTGATTGTCAGGATAAAAAAGAAGGAATCAGGTGTTTCAAATGTAAAAATTTCAGGCATAAAGCTAACACTTGGGATCGAAAAGAAGTAAACAGAACTCTAATTCGTAACACCCTTAACTTTTCAAGAAAAGTCTGAAAAAGTGTTGAAATATTGGGAAAAAAAGCAGATTCTTTAATTGATACCGGAAGTGATGTTACAATGATGAAATGGGAATTGTATGTTGAGATTGGATCACCTACATTAACCATGGATGATGTAACTCTAATCCGCATTAGCAGAGACAAGATATCGCCTCTAGGTTTTTTTTCTGTAAAAATAACCATAGATAAATGTGCAATTCTTCCAAATATTTATGTTCTACAAAATTTGTGCAATCAAGTTATTATTGGTATTGATGTAATAAATAAGCTTAATTTTTTGATAACCGGAAATGGAATAGGAATTTGTAAAGATGCGATATTCAAGTGAATTACGAACGAGTTGTTCCTAACACAAACATACCAATTAATCAAAGCAGCAAAATATCATCTGAAATATTGGGAGAATGGAACATCATCAATTTAAACATTCCGAATTCATTCTGTTTATGCACTGAATCTCTTGATGATGGATGAATGTATAAACAACTTCAATGGGAACTTGAGTCGTGGGTTCCCGAAGGAAAAGACTGAAGGAAAAGACTAATGAACTCGCAGTGAAAAGTGATGATTTTGTTATTTTGTTTGCAAAAATAGATGTAGCAACCCTATAAAACGCTATAAAACGAAAAGCACAGAGTTAAAAATGAATGTTATTTTAACTGATGAGATACCTGTTAATCAGCGTTCACGTAGAATGCCTTTCGCTAAACAAAGAGTTGTTGAAAGACAAATACAGGAATGGTTAGATAATGGTATTATTAAGCCCAGCTGTTTGGATTACGCACCTCCAATAGTGTTGTGTAAGAAAAAAGACGATTCCTTTAGATTATTTAATGACTATAGAAAATTAAATAAAAAAATCATTAAAGATCGTTTTCTGTTGCCACTAATAGAAGACGCTTTAGATCATTTAGAACATGCAAAAGTATTTACTTCACTTGATTTAAAGAACGTTTTTTTTTTCATGTAGATGGGGTGAATGAGAATAGTACCAAATATACAGCTTTTGTTACTCACGAAGGACAATATGAATTCCTGAAGGTTCCTTGCGGCTTATATAATAGTCCGAGTGTGTTCCAGAGATATATCTATACCATATTCCGGGATCTCTTGAAGGATACCACTCTAGTTATTTATACGGATGACATAATTATTCCATCACAAGACGAAACAGAAGGAATAAATAAACTGGAACGTGTCCTTAAGGTAGCGTCAGATTATGGTCTGGAACTTAATTTAAAAAAGTGTTAGTTATTAAAATGGAAAATTGAATTTCTAGGTTATTTGATTGAGAATGGGACAATCCGACCCTCTCCAGCTAAAACTTTAGCCGTTCAGAAATTTCCTCAGCCAGTAACAACGAAGCAAGTACAAAGTTTTCTGGGTCTCTCAGGATATTTTAGAAAATTTATACCTTAGTATGCCAGAATAGCGAAACCTTTAAGTGACTTGCTTAGAAGTAACACAAAATTTTGTTTCGGTCCAGAACAAAAAGAAACTTTTGATAAACTGAAGGAAATGCTGTCTTGAAGTCCAGTCCCACACATTTTTAAACAAGGAGCAAAGTTAGAACTACACACAGACGCAACTATAGATGAATTTGGGTCAGTTCTTTTATAGGGATCAGTCGATGGAAAGTTCTAACCGATTCACTAAATGATGAGTAAAAGAACACGTCAGCAGGAAAAATATTGTAGCTACGAGCTGGAAGTACTCGCGATAATCGAAGCTTTGAAGAAGTTTAGGAATTACTTATTGGGTTTAAAATTGTGACTGATTGTGAGGCATTCCAAAAAACCCTACAAAACCCTACAAAGAGGCAAACGAAACTATGTGGCCTAGAGAGGAGAAAACTTACATGGATTAATAACTCGATGGTAATAGCAAGTAAAAAAGTTTTATGAAAATTTGAGTTGGTGGGTCTCATGGCCTCGGTGAATTGACATAGAATGATCCATATATCTTAACTTTGGTGAATTTAAAAGCACCTGAGTTGATGGATGTCATTTTAAAATTTAATTGGGTGAATTGACATGGAATGACAAATATTTGATTCACGGAATGCTGTACTGGAAATCAGATTTGAAATGCAATGTTATAATATTACATGCAGTTTAAGATCAAGGAATAACAAAGCATAAGCAATACGACAATAAGCAAAATTAAATTATAATTTTTTCATGACAAAAATGTGTAGTACGCATCTCTACTTATAATAAAACAGAGTGTGTGTTTGACAGGGGCGATCCACTTGAGAACGCTTCCGGAACAATCCACTCCTGAGAATTAAAACAGAAACGTTTTACATTTCCTGCCATCTATCTGCCGAAAATATAACTAAAATTCTCGTAAGTTGAATCGATTAGAAACTGCCTCAATAATATTCTCAAAAAAAGCTCTTTTTTGATTTGTGATGCTCTTTGAAGCAATTGAAGTAGCTTTTATTTTTTTTCCAAGTTCATCCTCACAGATAATTGCCTTACCAGAGCGGAGAGAGATTGTTAAACAAGCCCGAGATTGCAAACAAATCTGTTCTTTTGCCATGATTCATTTACTGTGTTAATTGGAGATTCTTTATAGTAATGTTTTTTGATATTCTTATATATTAAGATAAAGACAAACAGAATTGATTTAATTATAATGTTTATTTATTTTTGTATATTTAAATATAATTTATTTTTGTATATTTAAATATTTTCATCAAAAATAAAATACTCAATCCTCAAAATGATATGAGTTTAGGAAATGTTTGATTTTGTTGTTGGCAATTGGTAACTATAGTTTATATTTTAGTTTTTAAGCAGTTTTTTTTATTATGTTTTCGGTAATGTTTCTTTAAGGACCCTATTATATGACAGTATTTCGGACAACAAAACCATTCGCAAAACAGCTCAGACAACAAATTTAGCCACAACCTTTTAAGTTTAACCCTAAAATGTTGTTGTTGAGGGAATGGTTGTGCGAAAATCGAAAAATTAGAAGTGCGTAAATCCGAATGTCACACGTGACATGCTTTTGAGTTATTTCATTTCTTACTTTAATGGTGATCAAGATGGCCGATAGACTGCTTTGAAATGTGTTAGAATCTCGAGATGGAAAAAATAATAGAACTTCTACTAAATTATAGATACCTGTGTGGGATATAAAAGATTCAAATTATACGAAGAAAACACACTAAAGAATGCTTTCTGAAATCGGTGGCATTAGACAGGAAGGGCCTGTTAGAAAGGAGGGGCTTCAAGTATCATTACCGAGTGGAAGTGCTGAAGGCTGGAGATGTAAAAATAATAAAAGAACTTTTATCAAATTACAGACACCTGTGGGATATAAGAGATCCAAATTATAGGGGGAAAAAAACATACTAAAGAATGCTTCTTGGAATGAAATCGGCGGCATTATAGAGGAGCGTGTTAGAAAGGCGGGCGCAAGTATCACTGCCAGGCAGAATTGCTAAAGTCTGGAGATGGAAAAATAATAATAGAACTTTTACCAAATTACAGACATCTGTGAAAGATTAAAGATCCAAATTATATACAAAAAATCTGATGTGGGCAACACATGACTTTCCTTATATAATGCAATGAATTTACTACTTTTACAGTAAAAAAATAGATTATTTTTATAGTAGTTATTTTTATTCTTTCCAAGATATTGAATTTTCGTCAATTAGTCGTCATTTCCCATGTCGTCATCATCAATGAGTCGTCACTGATTTAGCGTCATTTTTATCCACTTGTCGAGGTTTTCGTTAATTTAGCAACATTTAAAAAAGTCGCCAAGTTGGCAACATTCCACTAAATTCGTCGCCAAAATCTCGCCAAGCATTATGGACGAAGAAATAAGTTATTCTTACAGCAGATAAATGACTAGTGGCGTTCAAATACAAAAGTATTATTCAAAGTTTCTTTTTTCATGAATGGAAAGAGCTAGGATCCACGAGAATGATGTCACCAAATTTATCACATGGTATTACAAATGAAAAGTGAACATGTTTCTCAATAGGAATTTCTTTTTCATATGACTTTTTGATAATTTTTTTAAAAATGTGCAATATCTCGAAAACGGTTCATGTTAGTGTTTTAAAATTTATGCCAATTGTTTTCTACTGAAAAATTACATAAGAAATGTCTATTTGCGTAACTTTATTAGCGGTTTTGATTTTTTGATGATTTTTTCAAAATTTCACTTGAAAATTAAGGGGGGGGGGGGTTCTGAACATTCAATTGCATATAAAAACAATAGGCTTCCAGTGTTTACGGATTGTGATATTTGTACCAAATTTCGTTCGAATCGGCCCATTCGTTCGTCGGTTATCGTCTCCACAGACTCACTGACACACATATGAACACACACACACAGACATCACTTCAAAAATGTTTGATTCGTGATCAGGGATGCTTGAAATGTGCTCTCCCGTCGAAAACTCGAATTCGAATTTTCGACCCTGTCACAATACTTAAGTAAAAAAACTAAAGAATACTTCTTGGAATGAAATCGGCGGCATTTGAGAGGAGGGGCGTGTTAGAAAGGCGGGAGTCTAAAGTATCATTGCTGGCCGGAATTTCTGAAATCTGGAGATGCAGATGGAAAAAAGAAAAGAATTTTTACCAAATTACACACACTTTTGAGATATAAAAGATTTAAATTATATGAAAAACACACTGAAAAATGTTTTCTGGAATGAAATCAGCAGCATTAGAGAGAATGGGTTTGTTAAAGAGGAGGGAGCCTAAAGTATGATTGATGAGCGGAATTGCAGGAGTTCGGCAATAAAAATTGCCCTGTGTAATAAGACCATTATTCAATCCAAACGGAGTCTTTGAGATGTTAAAAGTGATCTTTACAGTAAGAAAACTCTAAAGCGGCATTCCTATAAGGAAATTATGAAGCGAGCGAATGCAAGGGGAAAAAGTTTCCCCATTTGCTGTTTGCAGTGACATCACTTTCGTTCTGTACTGCATGGAGTGACTTTACAAATGTTCCAAAGCTGTTTTGCAAATGGTTTGTTGTCCCAAATTACGGTTGTGTAATAGGGCCTTAACTAACAGTAATGATTCTTCTTACAGTAACGATTTTTTATAGTAACGTTTTTTGATATTCTTATTAAGATAAAGACAAACAGAATTGATTTAATTACGTTCCACATTCAAGGGTTGGATATAAGGGTAATCTTCATATTTTAGCTCAAAATGGTAGAACAGCTAATATTGTGTATCCAGAAGTTCTTCAATATTAATATTAATAACGGGGTATTAAATGATAACATTAATGATACTTAACATAAATGATTTTTAACATAATTTATTTGATATTTTACAGAAGTTACGCTTCTCTTACTGTACACATATTTTTTACATGCTTTCTAACTTTAATTTAGCCATTTCCACAAATATCATGTCGAAAAGGCTCATATTATACTTGATATAATTTATAAATTTTGGCTGGAAAGAACTATGTGATTTTTTGGGAAAAAACCTGCTGAACGAGGAAATATGCCTATAGCGGAATCCGCCTCATTTAGCGGTGTGTAACAAAAGGGGTAAAGTGTCCATGTGCTCTACCTCAAAAAGGATGGATGTGGAAATGAGTACAAAGAAGTAGCATCATTTTCTTTATTTTTACACTTCGAAACATGTGATCACAATTACAACGATATAAATGTTTAATTGCATTTTTCTTTTTCATATTTTATTTCTTGCCCGATTATGTTCATCAAAGATTTTTGATGGGTTTTTTTTTTTTATTTGACTACGCCCATTTCGCCGACCAACCATCATCTGGTACAACTATCGATTCTCACCGTAACAGCCACCTGGTTGACCTGCAGGGCTCAACCACTTCCATTATCATGCTGAGAGATAGTTTTTAAACGAGCAGCATCCCGTTAGGCACCCAGGGTCTGCCTACAACTTTGGTAAAAAATCGACATTTGCGCATTTTCTGGTAGCTGTACCAGATGAAGGCTGGTTGTCGTAGGCGGCTAGAATTTTAATATAACAAGAAACTTACCTTAGCTTGTTTCTTATCCGCTTCATCATCAGATGAGAGGGAAATAGAACTAGATGATTCAGTCTCTTGTGCAGTAGCTATGAAAAGTATATGCAGGTTATTTTTAGTAAAGGCAAGCATTTTACTAATAATAATCAAGAAAAGGTTATGTAAATACTACAACATAGAAACAATCTGTAATAATAAAAGAAATGCCTGCGTGTGTGTGCATCTGCTAGTGATGTAGTGAAAATGCCACTACAACACCAGTCTTTAGTGAAAATAAATCAATATGGGGGTACCTGAACTAGGGTGATAGTGCACATCAGTTATTTTTTCAAAATTTGAATTAAGTTTGAATTTATTTAGTGTTGAAGCAGAATTGTAAATGATGTTTACACAAATTGGTTCCTTAGTGATGGAAAATATTATGACAAAGTTTCCATCTTAATGCCATCTGAAAAATACATACATACATACTGATGGAAATATTTCTAAAAATGTTCGAAGTGTGTTCAGGATGTCTTTATATGCACCTTTTTATCTAAATCTTGGGTAAAAAATTCCTTGATACCTTTCTTTATACTGTATAAGAAAATAGTGAAAATCCCTAGTTTAGTCAATATTGAATTAATTTCATTTTAATCTAAAAAATATATGTTAGATGTGTCTAAATTGTCTAATTGTAAGCTATATATACATATCAAAAGAGGGGAGCATATTCACTGTTTCATCTGCATGATTCTGAGATCATATAACTGAAAGCGTAGAATTGGAGTGATTGTAAGTACACACACATGCACAGTTCATCATCATCATCACTCATCGTGCCTAGTGGCACATAATTCCTTCAGCTTGAGTCGCCACCCTGGTCGATTCTGTGCCGCAGTTCTTGCTTCTGACCAGTTTGCCCATCCCAAAAGATTTCTCTCTTGTTCTTAGTCTCCTCCAAGTTAGCTTAGGTCGACCCTGAGATCTTTTTCCCTCAGGTGCCCAAGTAAGTGCCACAGCAGGGAAGATACACAGTTACCAGAGATCAATTATACTGTGATTGTGAATACTGGAACAGGGTATTAATTAGTGTGCATTCTAATTATCTATTTCTTTCAATCCTTATTATTATTAAAAGAGTATTAAATTGTTTGATAAAAAAATTGATTCTATTAATTCCTACCAAGTTCACTAACACCAGACATATCTATTGCTCCCAGTCAGTGTTTTGACATGTCTGACTCAACATAAAAACACTTGAGGGAAATATGATTTACGTAAATAATAACAAGAAAGATCAATCATGCATAAAGCATTAATTATGAAACACTTTCCAACTTCAATACAATTTTATTTAAACATCTCTAAAATGTGATACATTCCTCGGTAATATTTAAAAAATTATCACAATACTATATTAATTTATTATATTTGAAAACTTAAAACTTCATCGAAAAAAAAAAATGAACTTTATTCAAATGACGGTATTGAAATATAAATTGCCTGGTTTAAACATCTCTAAAATGTGATACATTCCTCGGTAATATTTTGAAAATTATCATAATACTACAATAATTTATTATATTTGAAAACTTCATCGAAAACAACTGAAATTTATTTAAATGGCGTCATCGAAATATAACACACCCGGCGCACTCTATAAAAGTAGCATTTCATTCATAAACATTTTTCCATTCATTTCATTCATCACAATACTAAAATAATTTATCTTATTTACAAACTTAAGACCATGGAGGTACAAGCAATTAAACTCTATGCTTAAAATTTCATAGAAAAAATCGTTCTTCTCTCTGTAAAATCAATGAATATTTCATTCATATCAGCTATATTGCAGACCCCATGAGCAATTTTGTGTTAAAGAAATGCAGCAATTCTTATACAACTCATTCTACATATTTTACTGTTTACATTTTCCATAAGTGAAAATTAGGCTTCGTTGTAGAAATAATCAAATTTGGATGATCATTTAAACTCAAATACATTATAATTGCGTCGTTTCAGTATGTAGATGCACAGAATTTAAGCAAAAATAAAGCAATTTTAGGAAGGATACAACACTAAATATGAATTAGAAAGAACTTTAAAAATCATGATTTTGACACAAGATGGATGCCATATTTTATTTTGAAGTAGGTCACGCGATGTACATATAATGGTCAAGTGATCACTTCATATAAAAGGTGAAATAACTATTTTAATTTTTATTTAAAAACTACTGAATATATTTTGCTGAAATTTTTTTTATATATTTTATGGGATAATTTGAATATTTCCTAAAACTTTCGAAGCAATTTTTGAATTTTAAATTCGCTTAAAAAATGTTTGAAATATTAGGTCCCATAGGGTTCAATGTATTTCACTTTTTCAACCTAGGTTCAATCCAAAACTATTTGGGTGATATTCATTTATATTCCCATAGGTCCACAGACCGTCTGAACAACATACTAAAATTTCATTTTGATAAAGTCATTTTTACGGCAGTTATCGTGTGAACGGACAGACAGACAGTATGAACAAAGTCATAAATACGTATAGTCCGAATACTGCAATTTATTTTATTTATTTCTTTTTATGCTTAGGATGGACTCATTTTTTTGGCTATTCTGTATTTTTTCTTGAGTATTTGTCTTGGTGATTCAAGGCAATTTTTATTTATTCCCTTTTTTTTAGATCTTGACATTCACAGAGTTTCTTTCTGATTATAGCATTCTGATTTTTTTTTCTTTTTTAAAGTTCATTTTTTCTGTTAAAGTTCGATTTTTTTAAATCTGAAAATGAGGATCATGACAAATTTAGTAACATTTAATTTCTTAAATATTTATTTAAAAAGATCATTATTATAGAGAACATTGTAATTTATAAATTTTTAGGATTGGCAGTTATAAGCTATTCTGCGATTTCTCCCGAATATTTTGTATCTGCTATATTTAATTATTTCCTTCTTTACAATTTTGATTTTTTACTCAAACGTTAATCTGTCCGATTGTAGCATTTTGATATTTTATTTTTTTTCTATCTGACATGACAAATTAAGTAATATTTAATTTTCCAACTTAATATTATCATGAAATTTGTTTATTATATTTATGAACTCTACAATCAATTTGTCAGTCTTATTTTTTCTTTTTCTAGTATTTCCAACTTTTTCCGATTTCTTATTATTCCGATAGAAAGCAAGTGAGGGACATCGTTACAAGACTTCCTCTTCCGCAACTGAACGGTTTACCCTTTCGATGCAGCTTTTCACATCTTTCTTCGCTAGCTTTTACTACTTTAACAAGATGATTGCTCAAGGGAACGTCAAATTGTGCCAACAGTAGGATCAGTTCTAAGAAGTTCCCATGTTCGGAACTCCTGCGTCTTCTAAAGTGCAGAGTGTTTAGTTGTGGTGTACTCTGTAAAAAAGGCCTTGTTTGCCAATGAATTTTATCACTTCAACAATTCTTTTTAGTACCTCGAGCGATTCGAGTACTTGGCGTCTTCGAAGATCATCCAGTTGCTTGGAAAAATTAAAATCAATGTCCAATACATTCGTCCGATCGTAATGTTATAGATATAGGAAGTGTTAATGTTCTCCCCTTTGGGTCTGTGATTTGAGCACCACCTACAGGTACTTTGAATAGCGAATTCACTTTTCACTCATATTCGTCCACTTATACATAGTTTTAGAATGTTGCGTCCATGTATTTTCCCACAGAAAAGAAGAGGAGTGGGGGCGAACAATCGCGGGCGGGGGGGCGCACCAGGAAATTTCCCGGTGGGCCAGTCCGCCTCTGATTCTAGTGAAGGCAAAAATCAAAACACAAGCAAACAGCACATAATAGGACATACGTTCAGCCAATACTGCTAAAAAAACCAGCAAACTTAATGATGTCAGGTCATGATAGCCAAACATGAGAGTAATATATATGTAATCCTCATTCTGCTTTCCTTCTTTTCACCGCAAGTTGCCAATGAGACTGGCAATCACATTATCTACGCATGCTAACCATGAAAGAATTTTTTTTTTCAATATTATATCTGTCAACAAATTGTACAATTTGGCTAAATATTGTGGGTAAATTTTTTTTTTCACTAAGTTATTGGAACAAATTCAAATTTCAAAAATTTTAGCATGATCAATGTAAATTAAGGACATTAAAAAGACAAAAAAAAAAAAAAAAAAGACAAAAAAAATTATATATATATATTTCAAGAATTTTTCCAGGGTGAAAGCAAATTTCTGTGAATTTTCCTTTTCCAGAGTGATTAAGTTTCCATTAATTTTCCAGTTTTTCATACAGTTAGACATCCTGTTCACAATGTCCAGATGTATGCAAAATGGTGGCATTTTTTTTGCTCCCAATGCAGAAATGGCTATTGGTGATGGTGAGCCCTAATAGAGATAAAAGCCTACCAATAGTGGTTGCTCAGTGGGAGCAAGATTTCAAGCCCTCAGGTATATTCTTCTAATTTGTTTGTTTTATATTAATTGATTTCAAAAAGAGACTTAAAAATTACACAATTATTATTGTAGAGTTCTGATAAGATTAAAAAAACATACAGGCTTAGTTTTTATTGAGCCATTAGCTTGGAGTGTATACAACTTGCACATTGCAGAATTGAAATGAGTTAGTCGAGAATGGTGTCAATGCATTCTTTATCATCTACTGCTCTTATTCTGAAGTCATTTGTGTTGATTTATGCTCCTTGGCATTAGTTCAAGATGGACCGAAAATGGGTTCGAATGGTGTGTTGGATTTTTGTTTGGCAGTAGCTACTTTTAGGCATTTTCGATACTCTATAGTTCATTGGACTTCAGTCTTCTTGATCTTTCTACATTCTTCATCACTTGCTCTTACCTCTTGTAGTGATTTCTCCACATTTACTTGCAATCATTTTGTAAATACCACAGCATTGTCAAAAATGAATCTGTTCACAAGAAAAAAAAAAAAAAAAAAAAAAAAAAATTTACATTTTAGTTTAGACCACTGTAATATGTTCTTTATATATTTGAATAGATCTTGTTGAGAGCTTTAAAAAGATACCATGCACAGTTGTCCAGATAAACTGCGATACTGGTTCACATGAAAATAATTTTTAAAATGTTTAGTTCAAACCATTATAAAACATTCTTCATATATTTGAATAGATCTCATTGAAAGCCTTAAAGAGATACCACATGCAGTCATATTACACTTATGGTTGCAAAGATAGACTTGAGTCAAATGCAAAAGCACATACAGAAAGCACATACCCCCCCCCCCCCTGTCCATGGGGAACATAGCACAGATGATGTATTATGCAATACGCGAATTGGACTCCATGTCATTCATGAATGTGGGTCATTTTCAGAAAAAGTACAATTTGATGTCCTGTGCTCCTAAAACTAATACTGTTCAAGGTAGTTAATTTCTGAGAAAACAAATTTTCTTCATTTTTACTTTCCTTATATACATAATGTATAAGGAAAGTATTGCGACAGGGTCGAAAATTCGAATTTGAGTTTTCGACGGGAGAGCACATTTCAAGCAGCCCTGATCACGAATCGAACATTTTTGAGGTGATGTCTGTGTGTGTGTGTGTGTGTGTCAGTGGAGACGATATCTCACGAACGAATGGAGAGTTTCGAATGAAATTTGGTACAAAAATCACAATCCGTGAATACTGAAAGCCTATTGTTTTTAAACACAATCGAATGTTCAGAACCGCCCTAAATTTTCGAGCGAAATTTTGAAAAAATTATCAAAAAATCTAGAAATTTCTTATGTAATTTTACCTTAGAAAACGATTGCCATAAACTTTAGAACACTAACATGAACCATTCTCAAGATATTGAACATTTTTCAAATAAATTTATCAAAAAATTCCATAAATTAAAAGAAAATATTAACTGTTAAGAAAAATGCTCACTTTTCATATGTAATATCATGCAATAAATTGGGTGACATTATTCTCGCGGATCCAACTCGTTCCATTCACAAGAAAAGATACTTTGAGTAATACTTTTGTATTTGAACGCCAATAGTCATTTATCTGCTGTAAGAATAACTTATTTCTCTTTTCTGTTCATAATGCGTGCCGAGATTTTGGCGACGAATTTAGAGGAATGCCGCTAACTTGGTGACATTTTTAAATGTTGCCAAATTAATGAAAATCTCATGAAATGGATAAAAATGTCGCTAAATCAATGAAAATGACAACTGATTGAAGAAAATTATATATCTTAGAAAGAATATAAGTATCTACTATAAGAATAACATTTTTTTTATCTGTAAAAGTAGTAAATTCATTGTATTATATGAGGAAAGTCATGTGCTGCTCACATCAGATTTTTTTCCTTATAAGGCACATATCAAATGAATAGTTAATGCTTAAAGCAAATTATATGAAATAAATAAAAAAAATAATTTATTGACTATTTCAATGGAAGCTATATTTGTCCAATATTTAGAATTTGATTTTCAGCAGGTTATATTTTAGTCGTACAATCACCATGTTTACTTTCCCTGCAATACATGGTCATCTATAGAGAAAGTATTGGAATCATACCAAAAATTACAACTCGATTTTTCGACGGATCTACACATTTCGAGACTTCCAGAATACGAAAAAACTATTTTTAGCGTGACGTCTGTGTGTGTGTGTCTGTGCAATGTATGTATTCACTCTAATTAAAAAACTAATAGACCAAATTTCATAAAATTTGGTATGTAAATCACTTGAGTGAGACCCTGGTGCTGATTAGTTTTTGGTAGGATTCGTAAAAACATAAAAACAGAACCCATCCTTTTTTGCGAAATGTCCCGTAAAAATACCATGTATCTACTCCAGCTAAAATACTAATTGACCAAATTTTACAAAATTTGGTAGATAAGTTACTTGTAGGATCCTCTGGCGCCGATTAAATTTTGGTACGATTCGGAAAAGAACAACCTGCCTTTATTTATGAAATGGCCTGCAAAAATTTCATGTATCCACCCTAGCTAAAATACTAATTGACCAAATTTGACCAAATTTGGTAGATAAGGTACTTGTGGACACTCTGGTGCTGATTAGATTTTGGTATGATTCGGAAAAGAACAACCTGCCTTTTTTTTATGAAATGGTCAGCAAAAATCGCCAAAATCTAAAAAATGTATCAATTAAATTCTTGTTTTATACGCAATTTTTGAAAAGGAAAAGAATATAACATACTCCATTATACTTTAGGACTAACCCTTCTCAAGATATTTGAGATTTCTTGCATTTTTGTTACGCCGCTATCGGAAAAATGTCCAATTACCAAATAAAACAAAAATTGAATTAAAAATGCAAATTTAGTGTTATTTGGTGCAATTAAACTCAATCTAATGAATTATTAAAGAAATAAGAAAAATATGAATTTCAGTCTGCAGGGAAAGTCAAGTGCTGTTCATATCAGATTTTTATTATTTGTTTGTAACTCGAATGTACGAAAAATGTATGTATTAAAATTAAAATGTATGCAGCTTAAATGTATGAAGACGGCGACATACCAAATATGGACTTTGTACCTGCTTCGGTTCTTAGGTTATTCCCAAATAATGACTGCATTCTCAAGGAAGGCCTCGGCTCAGGCTGGGTCGGTAAGGTTCAATATTAAAAAAAAAATCTGATGTGGGCAGCACATGACTTTCCCTGTAGACTCATTCATTTTATTACTTTCCCTGCAATACATGGTAATGTATAGGGAAAGTATTGAAATCATGCCGAAACTTTCAACTCGAGTTGAAATCTACACATTTACCAGACCTACACAATTACAGGATCTATACATTTTGGGACCTCTAGAACACAAATAAACTATTTTTAGTGTGATGTCTGTGTGTGTGTCTGTTTGTGCAATATATGTATCCACTCTAACTCAAAAACTAATGGACCAAATTTCATAAAATTTGGTAGGTAAATCACTTGTGTGTGACCCTGGTGCTGATTAGTTTTTGGTATGATTCGAGATAAAAGAACATGCCTTTTTTTGCGAAATGACCGGCAAAAATTCCTTCTATCCACTCTAACTGAAAAACTAATTCATTAATTTTTACAAAATTTGATAGGCAAGTCACTTGTGGATCATCCTGGTGCTGATTAGATTTTGATATGGTTCGAAAAAGAAGCTGCATTTTTTACGAAATGGCCTGTAAAAATTGTATATATTCACTCTAATTCAACTAATCGACTAAATTTCATAAAATTTGGTAGGTACGTCACTTGGATGTGATCCTGGTGCTGATTAGTTTTTGGTAAGATTTGAAATAAAAGAACTCATCTTTTTTTGCGAAATGACCCGCAAAATTGTATGTATCCTCTCTAGCTGACAAACTAATCGATCAAATTACAGAAAATTTGGTAGATACATCACTCATAGAATACAATAATGCTGATTAGATTTTGCTACGATTTGAAAAAAAAAGAACCTGTCTTTTTTTTTTTTTGCGAAATGACCCACAAATGTAATATATTTGATCTGAAATAAAATACTATACATGTAATGTAGTGAAACTCTGAAATAAATAACTAAAATTGATGAAATATATGAATTAAGTACTTGTTCTACATGTAAAATTTGACAATTTAGCAAATCAATATGACCCCATGACTGTAGGATAAACCGTTTTCGAGATATTGTAGTTTTTGGAATTTTAAGGTTCTAAAGAATTTAAAATGAATTAAGCTGCCAAACAAAACGAAGATGCAATAAGAAAATGAAATGGATATAATATTAGAAAATTATCTATATTATTTTCCGCAATTAAACTCAATTTAATACATAATGAAATAAAAAATTACAAAATGAATTTGAATCTACAGGGAAAGTCATATGCTGCTCACATCAGATTTTTACTTTCCCTGCAATACTTGGTAATGTATAGGGAAACTATTGGAATCATGCCGAAAATCGCAACTTGAGTTTTCGAGAAATCTACGTGTTTTGAGACCTCTAAAATACGAAAAAACTATTTTTAGCATGACGTCTATGTGTGCAGATTTTGTATCCACTCTAACTAAAAAAATTAATTGACCGAATTTCATAAAATTTGGTAGGTAAGTCATTTGTGGGCGAATTTGGTGCTGATTAGTTTTGGGTACGATTCGGGATAAAAGAATCTGCCTATTTTTGCGAAATGGCCTGCAAAAGCCTGTATCCACTCTAGCTGAAAAACTAATAGACTGAATTCCACAAAATTCAGTAGATAAGTCTCTTGTGGGTTACCTTGGTGCTGATTAGATTTTGGTACGATTCGGAAAAAAATAACCCGCAAAAATCGTAGAAATTTAAAATAAAAAACTATGTATGTTCAAATATATCCATTAAATGCTTGTTTTATACGTAATTTTTAATGATGAAAAGAATAAGACCAACCCCATCATACTAGGACTAACCGTTCTCGAGATATTTTAGTTTTTTCATATTTTCTCTACGTCACCTTTGAAAATAAGTCCAGTTACCAAATGAGAACGAAAATTGAATTAAATTTAATTAAAATAAAGGGAATGTGGATATAAGTCTGCAGGGAAAGCCATGTGCTGCCCACATCAGATTTTTATGAGTAAGTAATTTCATAGCTTTTTCAAATTTAAATTTTGAGTATTTTCTATTAGTATGCCTCTAAAATCAATTTTAAATACAAAAAATTAAGAAATAAAATTGTCTTGTAGGTTTTGGGTGACCGGTCCAATAACTGCTATTTTTGGCTTTCAGTTTTGCCACAGATTATGGAAAATTGTACATTTTATGTTCACAACACTGTTCGTAAAAAATTTAGTTGTTGAAATAAGTTGCAACATGTGGTCCATTCTGTGAAAAAGATAAAATTGTTTATAGTTCAGTTGAGTTCTCTTATGTGTCACTGGTCTAACAGATATTTTATTCAACAAGTACTAATAATTTCATTTCAGTTAGATGATTTGTAATATAATAGTAAATATATATATATATAGAATATAACATCATGAATCATAACCTAACTTTTTAAAATAAGGCATAAAACTTTGAAACTTGAGAAATGTCACTGGTCTAACAGTCACTGGTATAACAGTAACATTGTTAGACCAATGCCATTATGTGTTAGGCCAGTGACAAGACTTACTTTTGTAATACTGTAAGTTACAATATTTTTGGTCAAAAAAAGAAGACTTATTGCCTTATGAGTTAAATGGAATTTTAACTCATAACAATTCCTAATATGCTAGAAAGCGGACATCTAGAAATACATGCTATTTATTGGAATGAATTATGTCAAATGTTTAAGCTGTAAGGGATTTTTAATTCCTTTTTGTACTGTTATTTATACAATAATTAGGAATATGATAATTATTATTATTTTTTTTTTTTTGTAGCAGCAAGGAAAGGTTTCTTTTTGTTATGTCTGTGTACCGTAATTCTATTTAGCAATCCCTATTACTACTATTTTTCCTATATTATATTACAAAAATTTGGTTTCCATTCCATTTGTATTATGACAGAACAAAAAAACAAAATAAAATTTGGATCACAATAAAATTGTTTACTGTAGATCACTTCCTAAATATTTGTACATACATACCCATTATAGTATTACTATATATACAGGGTTCCCACTAAGTCAGGAAAAGAGGGGGAGAATTTCTCTTCTTCCAGAAAATTTTGGGAGAGATTTTCTGTCATAAGGAGAGAAACTTAAAATTTCATTTTTTGTTACCATGCTAATTTAGAAAGTAATAGAAAAAGAAAGCATTAACTATAACTCATATTCTTCGACATTTAAATTTTTTAATTCTTAAAAAGAGCTAATCTATAATAAAAGATAACATCACACACACATGGGAAAATCTGAATTGTAGTACAAAAAGAAAATAAGTACAAGATCCAAATGTAATGATTAATTGGTACCGGCGAAGTTTTGTTTCATTAAAAATTCTCACAGCCTCATCATAATTGACAGATTCGAAATCAACACATTCATCAGAAATGCGTATGAGATTACTGAGAGTTTCTGAATTAAGCCCATTTTGAAATGTGTTTTTTATTCTGTTTTGAGTGCTGAAACTCCTTTCTACAGAAGCGGAACTAATAGGTATGACTAGATAAGATTCATAAATTATTGCAGTACTGGGATACAAATCAGCTTATTTGTTGATAAAATATTATATTTCTTAATTAAAAATTTATCCATTGTGGTCACCAACCGGTAATACCAGTGATCTTCCACTATATAAGTATTTAGGGTTACTGTTTATTTGCTATCACAACACCCCTCACTAGTTTCCCCCACGCGATAAGGAAATGCGAACGAGACGTCAATCAACTCCCCATGTGGCTATTTTTAGAATTCCGTAGGCAACACGAGAAATTAGACTTTGTGGTCATCAGGCATCGGATTTTGTGGTATCCAATTTGAAGAAAAAAATCATTTTTGGCCAGAACTGGAGAGAGAGAAATTCTCACGTAGCCTAAATTTTTACATGACACTTTTTATGCATTTCGCAAGAATCTTGCAGGTTCGCGCTAAAATGAGACCCCTGTATATATATATATATATATATATAAATATATATATATATATATATATATATACATACATATATATATATATATATACAGTCAAACCCCTCTAAACAGTCACCCCTGAGATATGGTCACCCTGTTTTTACGGTCAGTTATAAATTCCCCGGCAGGAAACTCATTCACAATATGCACTTTGAACCCCTGATTAGCGGTCACCCTCAGATGCGGACGCGGACACTATTTTAATGATTCATTCTATTAGACTAAAACCTCTGTATGGACACAATCAAAATTTGAATTTTCTATACCAAAGATAGATTCCCAGAAAAAATTGCAACTCGCCTGAGTAAGAGAAAAACACCTGCACCTACAACAATGGTCATTCTCTAGGGACATTAAAAGCAAGCAATTCAAAAGGGAGATAAGGAGTAACGGGAACTCCCCCATCCCTCAGTCACAAAGGAGTGAGATCCACTTCAAGGGAAAAACTCGACAAAGAGCACGGACGTGGAGTGCGCATGGTCGTTAAATTAACATTTAATGCATTGCTTTTCGAGAATTCGAAGTCACATCGGCGTTGAGGTCGTAGAGTTCATACGTGTATGTATAGTCACCCTTCTTTCGAAATGGCCAGCATTAGTAATCGTCGTGCTCTGTCTCTGAAAGATAAAATTAATGTTATTGAGTATAATGAAAAACATAAAGTGGGAGTTCGTAACCTCGTGACTAAATTTAATGTAGGAAGAATCTAAATATGCTGTATTTTGAAAAAGAAAGAATATTGGCGAAACCAATGATTTAAAAACGGAAATCAAGAAATAAAAAATAAATTTCCTAAAACACCTGGACTTGCTGTAGATACAGTTGTTTACGATTGGTTTGTTTCTGCAAGAAACAAAAATCTCCCTATTTCCGGGCCAATTCTCCAAGAGAAAGCAAGAGAAGTCGCAGAAGAGTTAGGATTCACAGACTTCAAAGCCTCGAATGGTTAGCTGGATCGATTTCGCGTTCGACATGAAATCACGTTCAGGAAACTGGTCGGCGAATCTGCTGATGTCGACAACGGTGTGTTTGAAGATTGAGTTGAAAAAATACCAAAAATTATTGAAGGATATTCAGCAAGGGATATCTATAACATTGATGAAACTGGACTGTTCTATCGAGCTCTTTCTGATAAAACGCTTTGCTTAAAAAGAGAATGTTGCAATGGAGGAAAAATTTCTAAAGAGCGATTGACAATACTGCTAGGAGCAAACATGCAAGGTGAAAAGTTGACACCTTTGGTGATTGTAAAAGCAGCAAAGCCTCGCTGCTTTAAGGGACTGGATATACGTGGCTTACCCGTCGAATGGCACTCTAATAGGAAAGCATGGATGACTTCTGATATCATGTTGAAATATTTGATTAATTTAGACACGAACTTTGTGAAGGAAAAAAAGAAAAGTCCTGCTGTTTATGGATACTACCACGTTCCATCCAACAGACGTTCGCCTGAAAAACATAAAGGTAATTTTCCTTCCCCCTAACACGACATCAAAGTGTCAACCATTGGATCTCGGTGTAATTAAATCTTTTAAAGTTCAATACCACAAGTTACTTTTAAAGCATTTGATCTGCAAAATGGAAGAAGCTAAATCAGCCACAGAACTATCTAAGTCGATCAACGTTTTGGATGCAGTTGGATGGATAAAATCCGCATGGAATAGTGTAAAAGAAGAAACGATTTCTAACTGTTATCAAAAAGCTGGTTTTAGGGAGTTTGCAACTCTTCCGACTGATTCAGATGAAGAATCTAAAAGTTTACAGAGTTTGATGGAAAAGGCCGGATTCATGGGCATGTCGTCTGAAGAATGTGCTCCTATGGATGCAGATGTGATGATAGAAGAAAACTGCAGAGAAATATCCGATATCGTCATGGAATTTGCAACAGAATCATCTGAAGAGGAAGAATGTGAGGAAGAAGTCGAGCGTGAAGAGCAAGGAGCCAGCATAAGAAATTACTCTACAGTTTATAAAGTGTTAGACGGACTAAGGATATTCTCCTGCAAGCATAATGATGGAAAGGCATTAAATTTAATTTCACAACTTAAAATACACTTCGAAGGAGAAAGACTGGTGGCTAAAACCCACCAAACATCATTTGATCAGTATTTACCCGAAGGTAAATAAATTCAATGTAATACTACTGTACGTTTTTTGCATATGAACTTAGATATTGTGAATTTAATTGTTTTTATGAAACAAATGTGCATGTTCGTCACAAATCGCAGCTGGAGGGGGGGGGGGGGTGATTTAACCTCCCGATGAAAGAAAACTTTAACACTGAAAAGGTACAAAGTAAAGATCCAATCAGGTATCAATAAGTATCAAAAACAATGTTTAAATTCTTGTTAAATGTTTAAATTCTATAAAAATTAAAACTCTTACCTTTTTCAGTAATTTAAAATTCAATAGTGTAATTAGCAATAAATAAAAAAATTAACCATATTGCATTAAATATAAAAAATTATAAATACACATGGATCAGCAAAATCCCTTAATTCTTTATCAATGTCATCAAGTTCAGACGAAGTGAGTTCAATGAAAAGAGTAAAGGGGTTACAAACAGAATACAAAATGTCTTCAAATATATAAAGAGGAATTCTTCAAATATTTGGGAAAGAAGATACATTGGAATATTATGGAATTCAATTATGTAGTTAAATATATTTATATATTATAGTTGTAAGACATGATATAAATTCATACAAAATGACTGATCCAGCCAATAGTTGAGTCAATTTATTTTCATATATGCTCTTCAGATCATTTTCAATAAAAGGTAAGTCACTGGTATTTAAAATATAAGTAAATACATTTCTTGATATATATATAGATATATATAATAGAAAATAAATAATTAATAGTACCAGACCTTTGGGTTTTACAGGACCAACAGTTCTTTGTTTTCCTTCACCATTAGATGCTTTATGTTTTGGGAATTTGCATAAACTATCAATACGTTTATCAAGTTTGTCATCACTATCAAGATCACTAGCAATATCGTTACAACTAACTTTCACAGATGATTCCCCATTGAGTAAGTGACCACAAGAAACAACACCTACTACAGTTTGGAGTTTAAGCTTTGGATCATTCTCAATGTCTACCATTTTTACTGTCTTATTTATATCCTGCACATCAATGCCCTTACGTGTTTTAACTGCATTTGGTTTCTTTTGTTTAAAAAGAGATTCACTATCTGAAGAACTAGGGGTGTCTAAATTCAATTTCCGTCTTGCTTTAGGGGAACAGATGCTATCATCACTCATAGAATTTTTTTCAGTTACACTCAAAGAGACTGAGTGACTGGAGTTCATAGTTTGCACTTCACGAGCTGATGTTGCAGTGTCCTCTCCACCACTTTCAGATGAAGTTTGTAGCAATGAAAGTTTGGCACGTATCTTTTCTTCTTCAATGTTATTAACATCTTGAGATTCTACAGCCAGTGATTTATCCTCTACAGATTCATTTTTCTCGAGCGTTTCTTCAATAACTAGACAATCAACTTTCTGGGGCGTTTCTTCAATAACTAGACAATCAACTTTCTGGGGTGTTGCGTCAATAACAACACAATCATCATTATTTGATTGAGTTTCATTTGGTGAGTCCACAAGAATTACATCATTACTTTTGTCATTTTCATCAACAACTTCATCTAAATCATTATTAGAATTTATTTCATTAGAATACCGTCCTTCATCAGATTTTATTTTTAGTTCAATGTAAGAAGTAAACTCTTTTGACAAATTGTTTACAATATTTTTCAAGTCCAGTTTATGACTATTTATAACCTGCTCCATTTTTTTCACAATATGTTTCAAGCCTTTTGACTTATTGACTCCAATTGCTTTTAATTTTGTCATCTTTTTGTGAAAATGCTCGCATGCTTCTTCACTTTCATCGAATGCTGTTTGCAGCCACTTTTCGGTTACTTTTTGGTGTGTCTTTGAAACAGGCCTTTTCTCCTTTTTTATTGCTGGTTTTTTTATCATTTCATATTCCATAATCAAATCACAAAATTTTACTTTGGGATTTAAGCGAATTCTGTTGCAACAGTAACATCTCCATCCTTCTTGGGAAACTATAGAAATCTCAGCACGACCAAAATTGCGTCGAATACAAGCACTGCAAAAACCATTTGGACAGTAATCACAAACAAGTAACTTTCCTCCATTACCACACCATGTGCAGTATTTATACCCAGCTTCATCTTGAGAAAATTCACTACTTCCATAAAAGTCATAACACTCCTGAAAAAAATGAAACAAATTTTAAGATTTGGGTACATGAGCATTAAGTTTTATAAAACATTTAAATAAATAACAACCTATACAGACTTAATCTAGTGAATTTCTTGAAAGGGTAAAACAAACTAAAATGAAGTATATAAAAAACTTTCATCAGTAAGATATACAAAATTGATAATAGTTATGTAATTTTCCAAACATACAGTACAATTCCGCAATTAGGAGTATGACTTATGGCAAGAATTCCACTATTACAAAGGATTCAAAATGTACCATAAATTTGTTAATGTTAAAGATAGGAAAGAGCTTTAATTACAAGCTGTAAATCTAAGGAGATAGCAATATAATGAGATGCTATTTTTTTTTTTGTCTTTCAAAAAATGAAAAATTTTTCTTAAAAAGTATCTTTTGATATCAATTTTTCCAGGTTGGTTTTATCAAATGATTGACTCGTATACCAAATTTCAAGGCTCTGTTTCATTTTCATGAAGGGGTTTCTTATTTATTTGGCAAATCAAACATTTTGATGTGAGGCACCGCCCCCCCCTAAGGTTTCAAATATTATAAAAGCCGAGATTGTCTCTATTTCACTGCGAAGCATGTTTATTCTTACACTTCACATTTAAGGCATTTTGGTATGAAGCATCCCCTCAACTGGAGATTTTTGAAGAATTTGATTTTCCTAGAGGTTTTATTGAATGATTCACCCGTGTACCAAATTGCAAGTGTCTATCTATTTGGGAAGTACCTAAAAAAGGCATAATAGATGGACACTTGATAATTAGTATTATATACTAGCCGCCTTTGGCGACTAGCCTGTTTGTTACCCTTGAAAATTCTGACCGTGGCAAACTCGCTGGCGCGACCTACCAGAAAGGTGTAAGGTAACTATTTGGACGGCCAGGAAGTGCCACCCAATTTAGACTTGAACCCATTGGGGGAGGCATCCACAGGGACCGTACCCTCCTTCCCCTTCCACCAACCTCTCGGAAGGACTTACTGACCCACATGTTTAACATTATCGTACTCCGCGTGAACATGGCGGCAATTTTCGGAATCGAACCCGGGCCTGCCAAGGGCAAATTCCGTGCACTAACCACTGGGGTACTTCGTCCTTCGCGACATTCTCCATAACTTTCTTTTTATTCACCCAATTTAGACCGGAACCCAGTGGGAGAGGCATCCCCAGGGACCATACCCTCTCTTCCCTACCACCAACCTCTCGGAAAGACTTACAGACACACATGTTTAATGTGATCGAACTCCGCATAAACACGGCGGCAATTTTGGGAATCGAACCCAGGCCTACAGAGTGCAATTCCTGAGCGCTAACCACTGGGCTACTTTGCCCTCCACGACAATCTCCATAACTTTCTTTTTATTCACCCAATTTAGACAGTACCCTTCTTCCCTTACCACCAACCTCTCGGAAGGACTCACGGACCCACATGTTTAAAATGATCGTACTCTGCGTGAACATGGCGGCAGTTTTGGCAGTGGCGGAAATCGAACTCGGGCCTACTGAGTGCAATACCCGCACGCTTACCACTGGGCTACTTCGCTCTCCGCGACAATCTCCATAGCATTCTTTTTTTTTACCTAATTTAGAACGGAACCCAGTGTGAGAGGCATCCACAGGGACCGTACCCACCTTCCTCTACCACCAACCTCTCGGAAAAACTTCCGGTTCCACATGTTTATTGTGATCGTACTCCGCATGAACACGGCGGCAGTTTTGGAAGTGGCGGGAATCGAACCCGGGCCTACTGAGTGCAATTCCCGCACGCTAACCACTGGGCTGCCGTGCCTTCCACAACTTTCTTTATATTCACCCAATTTAGACGGGAACCCAGGGGGAGGCATCCATAGGGACCATACCCTCCTTCCCCTACCACCAACCTCTCGGAAGGACTTACGGACACACATGTTTAACGTGATCATATTCTGCATGAACACGGCGGCAGTTTTGGCAGTGGTGGGAATCGAACCCGGGCCTACAGCTAACTTCCCGCATGCTAATTTACGATTCAAAATGACCATATGCTAAGCTCTTAATACCATCATCCTCATTCCATTGTTCCATCATTTAAAATATCCATAAAATTAAAATATCCATCGTTCCATCATTTAAAATATCCATCATTCCATTATTTAAAATATCCATAAAATTAAAATATCCATCGTTCCATCATTTAAAATATTCATATCGTTCCATCATTTAAAATATAAATATAATAATTTCTACAATACATATGTTAAGTTCTTAATTCATTTAAAACCGGAAGAGCGGGAAATGGAAAGCAAGCACTAATTCGGTTTCTGATTGTCCCACCCATCGCTATGCATATTCAGAACCGTGACGTCATCTTCACCTTGATGTCCTTTGACCTGTCTAAAAATGTAAATTATTAGTCGAAATTATGAGTACTTTTTATTATGCGAGAATTTAAAAACCAAAAATCGTTTTTGAGCCAAAAGTGACTTTTGTTTTAAAATCTTTAAAACATATTAGAAATCAAAATTGAATTTCGAAATTGATATTTTTTTACTCGCAATTGTCTGCTCTTTCTGGTGGTGTGATTTGTTTTTTTCTACGATGTCTGGATCGTGGAGAAAAAAGGGCTAAAAGGGCCAAAAGCGGTCAAAATCGCATAAAACATTAAATAACAACAAAAAAAAAAATTAAAATTTTAAAAATTCGTTTTCACGTCTCCCCCTCCCCCCCTCGGGTCTCCGATTGTCAAATTTCGTAGCTCTCCGACGTGCGGTCGCTTAACGTATAGTGTATAAGATAGACAGACGACAGACACACAGACATTGCCTTTTATTATATAGATTAGAGGAGTCCACACAAGAAAATTTCAAAGGCTTAGGTGTAGCCACTTTTAAATTATTCGACCTCGAAATGCTTAATTTTTTCACATTCAGTAATTATAGGTTTAAAAAAAATTAGACACGGGTTTCAACACTAAATATTTCATTTTTTTTTGCATACAGCTTAGACTGTTGCTAATGTAATAATACTAAAATAACTGTATTAAGAGTAGCACATAACACAAAAGTAATAGTGTCAACTGGTTTCGAAGACAAGAGCCTTTTTTTTCAGGGGACACAAACACAACCGTCACGTGTGGCATGAGAGTTAGATCAACAACTGATGTTAGAACAGCAAATGTGTCTGAAGCAGGGAAAGGGGGTTGCTAACAGCGAGAGGAATAAAAAGAGATAAAAAAAAAAAAACTAGGAGGTAGTCTGTCATGTTGTGAAGTGTCAGTCGTGTTGATAGTTGAAAACGTGTATGTGAAGAGTGATGAGGAATGGAGAAAGCCGGTGATGACTTTGAAAAACGGAAAGCGGATAGCCAAGAAAGTTCTAACGAAAGGAAAGGAAAACGAAGTGAGGAATTGTGGTGTGAAAGGAATATTACAGGGGAGAAGAAACTCGACATCGCATTTAATAATGGTGCCACGCAGGCACGTGTTGTTTTGATGAACGTGAGCGGAGGAAGAATACCAACTTCAAACCCGGTAAATTTAAAAAGGAAATAATTAGTACAATGGGAAAAGAAGAGGCTGTAATCCGAGTGGACATTACCAGGAAAGGAAATTTGGCAATTACAGTAAACAGCAACGTCAGTGCAAACAACTTATTAGAAAAAAAAACAATTTTGCAGAGTTGAAGTCAGTGCCAGACTAATAGAGGACTCTATAAGCTCGAAATACGTAATAAGGCACATAGGCCCGGAGTTAAAATTGGAAAAAATAGCAGAAGAGCTAGTGGAACAGGGGATTCAGTGGAGTGAAATAATGAAATTTACAAAACCAAGAAGTGAGGAAAAAATCCCAATCATACTACTCAGAAAACTAGGGAAAATAAACAGAGAAAAAATCCCAATCATACTACTCAGAAAACTAGGGAAAATAAACAGAGAGGAAGTAAAGTTGGGATTTTTAAGAGTCAAAACATCAATTTACATAGAGAGCCCAAAGATCTGCCAAAAGTGCCTAAAATTCAATCACTATAGGCATGAATGCAAAGGGAAATTAGCATGTAGAGTATGCGGAGGTGAACACGAAGTCCAAAATTGCCTAATTGAAATACCAAAGTGCTTTAGGTGCAGGGAAAGAGCACTTAGCAACCAACAAAACTGCAAAGTTATACAAAAAGAGACTGAAATACAAAACACAATAAAAAAAGAAAACATACCATATAGAGAGGCAAGGACTAAAGTTGAACAAAAAAGAACATACACAGCAGCATGCAAAAAAGCAGCACAAGCTGAAAATTTAGAAGAGACAAAGGAAGAAGAAAACTCAGAGAAACTAAAACAAACTATAGAAAACCTGAAAAATTTAAACCGGAAATTAATAGAAAATATCAAGGAAACAACCGAGAAATAGTAAAACCGAGAAATAGTAAACAGAGGAAAAGTACAAGAGGATATAATATTGCTAAAACAAGAAAACTCCGAACTAAGGGCAAAAATTGTCAAAAAAGAAAACGAAACGTTTAAAACCACTATAGAGGCTCTCAAGAAAGAGTACGAAGACATAAAGGCTACAATAAAGAATCAAAAGGAGACAGTGGAACAGTCAGTCAGTGGAGGACCGGCAGAAACAGCAAAAACAAACAGCCGATCGAAACGAAAGAGGGTCGGTCTTTTTGTTTTCGGAGCAGGGACTCGAGGCTAAGTGATTTTCTACTGTGATTGTGCAGAAGCATTAACTCAATTCTAATTTTTGGACTAATACTTGTCGATATTTCAAATCCAGTTATCATAACTCTCCATGTAACGTGGCTGAAACTTGACCTTTACCAAAATACGGACCTAATCCAAAAGAGTGAGAGGAAAGGCTAAGTGCCATACCCTCTGAGTTTTAGCTCCTTGGAGCGTAATAGAATAGAATAGAATAGAATAGAATAGAAAAAAAACTAAGCAGGAAGGAACAAGAGGTAGGACACTATGAATGAATGGTAAAACTTTCCACTTTGGTATTTTATGGGAATGAACCGTATTTTTTACATTATCGCCAAGAAATTTAAATAAATTATGTGCTATAGCACTGAAACACAAACCCTACTGCAAGAAAATTTCAGTTAGATTATTGTGAATGTTTTTGGTGCAGAAAGCATTGGACACTGATCGTTAAGGTGTTATAAGCAACACCTTAATAATTTAAGAGATGCTATATATAGGTAATGATGGAATGGCCCATTCAGTAATTTATGCCAACTTAGACAACTTTAAGAAGCATATATTAATAACTTTTACTTGAAATATTGCAAAGCTTTAATTAAAAATTGAAAACAAAAATTTTTTAATATGCTCATGATAGTTAAATGAGTACAAATGCTTTGTAAGTACATTCAGCTAGAAATAAATTATCGTTGCTCACCAGTTGTTCTCGAGATATTAGAAATTTTACTTTAACTCTCCAGGGAATATCTCAGAAAATAGTCAAATTACATAGAATATGTTTATTCTAAACAAAAATCCTTTTGATTTTCAGTAAGATATGGATATAAGAAAGCTTTAATACATGTTTTCGTACAATATTGAAACTTTATTCTGCAGGGAAAGTCATACATTGGATACATCAGATTTTTTTCAAGTTAATGACAGTTTAGTGCAATCAATGAGTTATACACATTTGATTGATTTCTGTTAATATATGCTGTTTAATACCACTTATATCCATAATGGAGTTCAAGCTATTATTTTCCCTCCTAGATTACATATAGCCACCCTTGTTCTGTTAATTATCGAGCTTTCTCAACAAAAAATAAGGCTTTGAAAAAATCTTAAAATTCAAGTTCTAATCTTGTAAATTACTAAAAATTCTATCTAGTTGTAGATTTCCAAATAATGTAACTATATATACAATTTTATAGTAGTACATGTGTATTCATTCTAGAGTTATAGTGTCACATATTACAGACATACACACATACAAATATCTTAATTCAAAAGTGTTCAAAGTTGATTTAAAATATCTTAAAACAGTCTTATCTGTCAAAATCTTAAATTACATAAAAAAAAAAAAAAAGTGTGTGTGTGTGTGTGGGGGGGGGGGGGGGGGGGGGGGGGGCAATACTTTTTCTATATAACATGGAGAAGTAAAAATTAAATAATTTAAGAAGATAACATTGAGAATTTAACAGAATAATATGCAATCAATAAGACTTACTTTACATGTAAGAACACCAAGTCGACGATGCTTCCTTATATCTTTGTTACTGTAATGATTTATTTGGCGACCACATGAAGAGCATCTAACCACCAGAGCTCGAATATCTAGAGCTTTGAAAAAAGAAATATGTATAATCAGAATCAAAAGTATTTTTGAAAAATATTTTACATGTTTAAAACAAAAATGCTATATTACTGATAGAGTCCAGGTGTAGCTCAGTGTAAGAGATTCAATAACGCCAGCTTTACATCACATATCTTTATGCTATGTTACATAAAAAGAGCTTCCACACCCATCAATCTATAAATTTAAAATCTAACAGTGTTTCTGTTTCAAGCATGCTCATAAAATCTTCTTAACATTCTTAGTTTTGCTAAACATTCTACTAAATGCTTCAGATTTTAATTCCAATTTCGTTAAAGTAGATACATCTTTGAACAGAAAATATACATTAATATCACTTTCTGTGGCATTTGCTTGTCATTTTATGTTCAAAGTAATTAAAAAATTTATTAAAATGTTCTGCAATTAAAAAATTTTCAGGAAAACAACACTTTCTTTATACAACATGGGAAAGTAAAAATACAATAATTAATTTAAGTCATTTTACATTTAACCCTTTCGGGACGATTGGCACGCCCGCATGTCGGCTGCGAACTTGCATTCAAGGACGGACAGCACGCACTCGTGACGGAGGAAACTTTACCATAAACGGAGAGTGGCACGCATGCGTGCCTTCACGTGGAACATTTTAATTTGTCTACTAGATGGCGTTAAATGTCCATGGAACTAATTTCAATGTATTTTGCAGATGCATGACCTTGGCATAAGGAGGATCGAATGAATTATTTCTCCATTTAGAGTGGTGAAACATGATTCTGTAATATAAACAGACAGAGCAATCCTTGCAGCATCAACAATTTTATAATTGAGTTTCGGGTTTTGTTTTTATTTCAGCGTTATGATTTTGTTGGTGAATCATAGGAATATAAGAGAGTATTTTTTGTTTTGTTTGGGTTTTAGAGGCAGTGAAATTATTCGTTTATTTCGGATAAAAGAATGGGAGCAACTAACGAGTATTTTGTATTCAGATTTGTATGAAAAATATACATCAAATAGAAAATAAATATTTCTTTTATTCCTGAAAACAGTAGATTTCTGTGTTGAATAAGTGATTTTTAGTGAATTTTTTTCGAGAGTTAGGCATAGCGCAAAAAATTTGCCGTCCTTTGGGAACAGTTCGGAAGTGAAGTGCTCCATCTTTTGGGCTGCGGCAGATCCCCGGAATGCTGCCGTTGTAAAAGGATTAAAGGTACTTCGTTATTATAGTGGCCCCAGAGGGAGCGACCGAGATGTATCGCCAAAGTAGGTTGTTGTTGTTGTTGAGACCCAGACCGTCCGACCTACCAGAAAGGTGTAAGGTAACCGTTTGGACGGCCGGAAGTGCCACCCAATTTAGACCGGAACCCAGTGGGGGAGGCATCCACAGGGACCGTACCCTCCTTCCCCTACCACCAACCTCTCGGAAGGACTTACGGATCCACATGTTTAACCTGATTGTACTCCGCATGAATATGGCGGCAGTTGTGACAGTGTGCAAATCCAGCGCAAACCACCGGGCTACCGCGCCTGAAATGTGCCAACAGCATGCGGTGTTCCCAGGTGGTCACCCACCCAAGTACTAACCATGCCCAATGCTGCTTGACTTCGGTGATCTAACGTGAACCGGTGTTTTCAGCACGGTAGGGTCATTGGCAGGGCCAAGGTAGGTTGTAAAATCTCGGCAAACGTTTGCAGTCCTAAAGAAACAGCACATGTTTATATAATATTTAGATTTTACAACCTACCTTTGTAATATCTAAATTGTTTATATTATTTTTAGATTTTATAACCTACCTTGGTATAATCTATCTTGGTAAAATCTTTTACAACCTACCTTGGTAAACAGTTACCTTACATCTTTCTGGTAGGTCGGACGGTCTGGGTCTCAACAACAACAACCTACCTTGGTAATACATCTCAGTCGCTTGGTGATTTCATCTTTATTTTTCATAGGGGGGCCACTATAATAAGGAAGTATCTAATGTTTTTTTTTTTCCAATGAAAAAGTATAATACAAATATTTGTTTTATTTTTTTAAATTAAATTCTTATAAAATAAAAAATATAAATTTATAAAATAAAAATAAGATAGCTATAGAACTTGTATAAAATTAAGACTTACAATGAGACTTGCAGTCACAAGCTTGCCATACAAATTTTCCAAACAAATACAAACAAAATTATCTTCACAAAATAATAGATTTTATTGCAATTCCTATACAATTTCCATCTTAAATTTAATACTTTTTTTTGTTTTCAAATAAATGTCATATAAGGTAAAATGTCAAACAAATGCTGTAAAAAGTACACAAAGCAAATGTTGTAAAAGGTTTGTCAGGTAGATTGATAGAGTAGTCCACTTTTCTAAGTACAAAATTGCACCAAGTTGGCACATTTCTCCATGTTTTGAAATTGACTCCTCCCCACTAAAGTGATGTATATTCATTCCTATGTTTTAAAATAGGCTCCTCCTACCAAAGTGACATATTTTACAGTTTAGGAATTGGGATTTTGAATGTAAATGAAAGTGCAATTCAATTTGAATAAAAGCAATTCAATTTGAATAAAAGAAAATAATTCTCATAAAAAGTTTACAAAATAAGATTTCTGTGCATTATAAAAATTTTTCGTAATGGCAGAATAAAAAGCTTTTAAAATTTTAGAAACCATATTGAAACACTGATTTAAAATCACAAAATATTTTAAGTATTACATTTCAAAAACTTATAACTCGAAACTTCAAAAATTAATTTTCAAAACACGGGAAAATACCAAAGATAATTTCAGAACACAGGATGAATAAATAAAAGAACTAACCTTTATGTAAATGCGCTTATATCCATACTTTCACTTACATCCACACAAACATGTTTTCTTGAACATACAAGTACATTCCACACCGGAACACGTTTTCTAAACATTCCCCACCGGAATACGTTTTCTAAAACATTCGCACAAATCCCTTTGCCGCGTACCAGATGTCAATGGAAAACTTAATAACAAAAATCTGTAAAATGTTGATGTACGTGAATTATGTGGATCAGTATTAAATATTTATTCCAAAAAAGTTTGCAGCAACAAAGCAAAATCGATCGAAAAAGATCTGTAGAAATAAGGGTCAACGAATTCGATCGAAAAAGATATGATGAAATACACAGAATACTATTGAAATACTTATTATTCAGATTTCCTAAAAGTCGCATGCTGATTGGATGTCCGGAAAGTTGTGGGCGAAGTAAACGGAATGAAATTGTGACCTGGTGGATCGCGCTAATTTGGCGCAACTTTGTACTTTGAAAAAAGAGTGGTGGACTATTCTATCGATCAACCAGTTTGTCATACAAAGAACAGAAAAAGTAATATGAATAGTGTTTGTTCCAAATTTCCAGTTTGCTCGAGAATGCCCCTCTACTTAATTTTGATACAGCACATTTTAAATCAGCAATAGCCATACCAATGCATGAATCAAGATTCTTCCTGCACTGTAGCTTATGTATCTTTTTAATAGTTAAACTTGGCGATTTTCAAGCCAATAATAAAGATTTCACTTTAAATTTTACTTTTCCTAAATGATCCTACATTTATTACCTGTGATTTAAGACATGACATGTAGTTATTAATATTAATGAATAAAAACACAATGTATTCTGTAAGTATACAGCTCAAACTGTTGCTAATGCAATAAAACATCATTTTAAAGCAATATCCATAACAAATAGTTAAATGGTTTTGAAAGTAAAAACAACTTTTTTTCATCTAGAAAAGCAAATACTGCAACTATAACACATTAAAAAAAATATGTGAAAAAATACAAAAACATTTAAATCACTTGTTCAGTGAGCAAAATTGTGAATATAGGTGTCCTACTACACTAAAAAGGGAAATTAACCAGTTTCGAAAGTTACAAACTATAAAATAACCATTTATAAACAAAATGATAAATACCTAGAACAGAAAAAGAAGGAATAAATAAGTTTTAAAGGATATAAGAGCTAATTTTCTTCAATAAATAAATATTTCAGAAAATAACAAAAATTCAGGAACTTACTAAGAAGACAATTACCAAGAAAATAAAGAGAAAGCAAACAATAAGAAAAAATTAAACCAGAGATTTCCAAGCTGAATATAAGAATAATTATTGTTAATATCAGAATTTGACTGAGAAACAACAAAAACTTGCAAGAGGGTCCAATTCAAAAATGGAATTAGAAGTAAAAATAATCTTAGCTCTGAAAAATTAAAAACATAATTAGAGTTCCAAGAATGTTCAATAATTAAAGATCTGGATTACTTCTTGTTTAGAAATATGTCTTATGTGTTCCTAATATAAAACACCTATTATGTACATTATTTTATTCATTTTTATAATGTTGACATGTGCTATTTTTTCCTTTTTTGTATGATATTCATTCCACAAGCCTAACATGGCATTAGTAAGCACTTTTCAAACTCTATCACTTGACACTATTTTTTATCCCCCCCCCCCCCCAACGGCAGATTTTGCCAAAAGTCTTTATACTAAAGCTGTCCCCAGAAATTAAGCAAAGACAAGTTACAGGAAAGCTAGCTAGGGTAAAGTTTTCTAAAAATTAAATACATATATATATACAGTGGACTCTCATTAAGATGGCACCCATTTAAGATGGATTTCTTGTTATTACGTACAAATACGGATTCCCCGGTTAAGGTCTATGGACATCGCTTAATATGTTCATTCTTTCGTTAAGATAGACAAAATTTATTTAATTTTTCAATCAGTAGATGTTCCGAACATACTTTTGAGCAATTGACTAAAACTGAGAATGACATAAAAAAATATTGTTTACCCAGAAGAAACAAATAAAGCAGGGTTGCAAAAATGCCGGTTAAAATTAATAAAAGTCACGCCGGTGACTTTTATTGGTTGTAACAGTCTTTTTTTGGAAATAATTGGCTTTTTTTTTTTGTAAAACAGCATGAAGGATTTTAATTTTAAATTACACAATTTTAAGTGTTCTTTAACTAATTTTAAAGGCTTTTTTATTGGGTTAGAATTTAATAAATAACTCTATTTCTCAATAATGAAAACATTAATATTGGAATACCTGCTAGTGATTTGTAGCTTGCAAAAAAGCCAGCTAAATTTTAAAAAGGTATACCAACTGCTTTACTTGCTTTATATTGGCCTTTAACACATTTTTTTAAAAATGTTATTGCTTTAAATAATGAAATATTTTATTTTAGAACAATAGTTGCTTAGTGATATATTTTACTTGTTAACTAATTTTAAGAACTTTATTGGATACTCTTCCGCTAGCTGGGTACAAGATAAAAACCGCCAAAATACAGCGGTAGCTCATCCAAACTAACAACTTTTAAAGAGTTTATCTTTTAACATATATAGCAACCCTAAAAAATAAGTTTCTTTTTAGAAGAACTAGTTACTTTTTAAAATGCTAAGTTGGACTACACAATTTGGCAATTGCCTAACGACGAAGAGGCAAGCATTCAATTTTTCCAAAAAAATGAAATTCTTCATAAAGAAAAATGATGTTCAAATGATCATCCGATGAAGTTATACACAAGTGATTCATCACCAAAATGATGCAGTCTACGATCATGCCAAGAAAGAAAGGAATGCGTATGCAAACGGCGACGTTTGCATGCTAAAACAAATTTATTTTCAGCAATTGTAAACGAAATTTACAATTTCATGCCTGCTATATAAATTGATCTTTTTTTTTACTGCATATAAAAATAAAAATAAAAGTTCACCAAAGTGAACATTTAGGCTTGTCGATGACACTACATCAACTTTAAAGCTCAGTGGTTTTGGTCTGGTACCCAGCTAATGGAAGAGTACCCTTTATTGATATGTAATGTTAGTCTTATTTTTACTCATAAATATTTAAAATCATGCATTAAGTCATTTAATAAAAAACACTATTTATCACTATTGAAAACAGTATTGGGAATAACATATGCATGAAGAACTCTTTTGAATAGCATAGCTGCCAATCTCCAAATATGAAAACCGGGAGATTTTTGTACGAAAATATTTAAAAAACGGGAGATTTTGATAAGCCCAATTTTAGACGATGCAGACAGATTGCAAATGTGGAAATTATTTTCACAATTAAACGAAATATTTGGAGGATCGCGCACAAATGCCATTTTTCACGATACTGCTGCAAAATAGCCTTTCATTTCATTAATAATACGTTTATACAATAGTTTTTCTGTATGAAATACGAAATAATTATAAAAAAATTTGACGATGTTGACAAATTGCAAAAGTGGAAATTATTTTCACAATGAAACGAAATATTAGGAGGATCACACACAAATGCCGTTTTTCGCGATACTGCTGCAAAATAGCCTTTCATTTCATTAATAATACGTTTATACAATAGTTTTTCTGTATGAAATACGAAATAATTATAAAAAAATTTGACGATGTTGACAGATTGCAAAAGTGGAAATTATTTTCACAATTAAACGAAATATTAGGAGGGTCCCGCACAAATGCCGTTTTTCGCGATACTGCTGCAAAAGCCTTTCATATCATTAATATTACGTTTGAACAATAGTTTTGTATATAAAACAAAATAATTTAATAACATTTTAGTCTATGCAAATGCGTTTTTCCCACATTAATTAGATAATCATTGGTCATCTCTCTCGTGAGGCTGTGGGAGTAATCGCCGTTTGCGAGCGCCGATTACGGGATAGCTGGGAAACGGATTTTTAGACGAAAGAACGAGAAAACTTCGATTTCAAAATTTATGACTTCGTTTCTCACTTCGTGATATTTTCGGAATATTCGTGATCTATTTCCGTTTTTTTTACTTTTGTAACCTGTAGATATAAATACAAAAATACAAACGTCAATCGCGGTCCATTCCTACACCGCGGTAGCAGAAAACTGCACCGCGGAAAACAATTGAAAGTTACGATTTGCATTTGCGTGATTTCTGCCTAGAAAGGGGGAAAATAAGGGCAGCTGAGTGAAAACCGGGAGATTGAGCGACTAAAGGTACCTTCCCACTCACCGCAACGCAACGCACCGCAGAGGACGGTTGAGTTCACGCATGTGCTGTACGATGAAAAAGTGGAGGAATGTCCTCTTCCGCGGTGAACGCAGGCCGCAACGCAAAACTCGAAATGGAACCGAATTCAACGCGTACCGCACGGTTGACGGCAACGCAACAGCCAATAGCATCGTAGATTATGTTTTTACTGCTAAATCAATATTTCGTATAGTAAATTTTGATTTGATCTTTTTTATATGGATTACTTTAGATATCAGAAGCTTAAACAGATGAATGAACATTAAAAAATATTTGGATTTGTCACACATCCGTATAAAAAAGCAGGGTCATTCCATATGAAAACACCCATTTTAACAAAAACTTGTTGCTCCATAGTCATGGATTTTTTTTAATTTTTACCATGAATACATATGGTAATAAAACCCCCAAATCTGAATTTGTAATGTATATATCCCAATAATGGCCCAGATACAGGCATTTGAAAAATGGTCATTTTTGCAAAATGGCGGCCATCTTGGATTTTGCACTAATGTTTAAAAATGTAACAGCTTGAGAACTAATAGCTCAAATTAAATAATTCTGCTACAAATTTAAAGCTATTTATATCAGGAAGATAGGTGCCACATCAAAACAGTAAAAAAGATATATTTTAATATTGTTATTACATGAAAATTGCAAAAATCACCTTCGGATTGATAGGCAACTTTAACGGGCTATAAAAAAAATGGCCCCTAATATTTTTTTCTGAAACTTGGTACAAATACTAACTAATGTGTGTGCTTTAAGTACAAAAAAAATTAGAAAGGTAATATTTCTTATTACAGAGAAAAATAGCTTTTAAAATATATACATTTAGTTAACATTTGACATGCAATGCTTTAATCATTTTAAAAAAATATATTTTTTAAAAACAAATAATGAGCAAAAACAAAACACAGGAATTTTTTACACACTAACTAGTATGTGTGCTTTAAGTACAAAAAGAAATTAGGATGGTAATATTTAATTTAATAACTAAAATACTGTTATATGTATGGGAAATTGGTGTAAAAATTTCTGGCGTACTGAATCATTCTAATAAAAATCTTCTTAAAAACCATACAGTTATCTCTCTTATATTTTATTTTCTTATTTCAAATTATAAAAAGGTATTTCAGTAGAGCTGAAGATACCCATTTTTTCCTAGTGGCCACTGACTCCTAAACCAATTTCATCTAATAGCCAGTATTGTAATCTTTGGCACACATCTAGAGGTTTTGGCCATATATATGATGCACTTGGGCCATGAGAATGCATAAACATAACATATATTAATTTCTAATTCTTTGAGATACATTTGTACTCCTTTAAGAATTTCTGGAGATGGACAGTTTTCCCACCTGTGTACCATACTTTTCTGATTCAGTTTAATAAACGTGTTTCTTTTAATAATGATGTAGTATAGTCACTGATATATGGATGGCATGAAGCATGAGTTTAATATTTTAATGATACAAACACATACAGAATTAATAACTTTGCTTCCAACAATTACATATTCTGTTGGATGTAGTGTACAAAATTTAGATAGTATTTTTACTTCATTTTGATTTTCTTTAAATGCAGGGTATAATTCCTTTAAATTATGCAAAAGTAATCTTTTTTGTTTTAATATTTTCCCATTTTTACTTGGTATAGATATGCAATCTTTTTTTCCTGGACACAAACGACTGTTTTAATAAAAACTATAGTAATTTTTTTATAGTATCAGAATTTAATTTAATACATATTTCACTAGCCATTGATAACATCCCTTCTGTTTCTTTTATTTTTCTTGCTTTTTTTACTAAATTCTCTGTAGTAATATAACAAGCCTTTGTTTGTTGGACTATCCATGAATCTTGGACTGATTTTAAAATTTGCAACTTTTCTTTAAATGATGCATCAAAAGAAAACTTATTCAATAATTTTTCCATCATAGACGTGCAATTAGAGTAAATAATGTCTTTTGAATTTTGTGGCTTATTAATACTTTCAACACCCAATACTGTATCAGTTTTAGTAGCAACATGGCTACTTAATTTCTTAACTTGCATATAACTGAGTTTCCTCTTAGATCTAAATCTATTGACCTTTATTGGCGATAAATCCAAAAGTTCACAGCTTTTATTCAATTGTTCCATTATTATTCTGACTTCACTATAATCTGCATCATAGGTCATCGCCATGTCAGCAGTATGAACCTCTGACTCACTAATTGATGAATGCAAGAAAGAATAACAAGAAGTGCAGAGTTTTTTTCCTAGAATGAGTAATTCCTGATTTATCATTGAAACTCTGAGAGAAATTGGTATTAGGTGCAGCTCTGATTTTGATGAGGTGTTTATTAAGTGAATCACAAGTTTTCTGTCTTAAACTGTACCATTTCAGATATTCATCCTTGTGAATCTTGCAGATACTACACTACCACTGTACAGGACACAAGTACAGGAATAAACTCAGTAGTTAATGACACATTGATTTTCTTGCATACAAAACATTCAATTTTTATAGAATAAGACAAGAACTAATCATGGAAGATAAATAAAAGAAATAATCATAGAAGCACATTTCACTGATTTACTTGTTGAACATACTCAGCTCTGAACACTTGAACAAAAATGAGCTCTGAAAGGAATAAGTCACCCAGAAATGTAATATACCATTGTATTTTGAACTCAACCTAAGAGAAAACAGATGATGCAGGTCAAGTAATCATTTCAGGAACAACTAATATGCAACTAATATATGTTAATTGCTATTACTTATATAACAGAACTGTGAGAGTATTAGAGTTGAAAATTCTGAGGCTATAGGCAGCTGATGTCTCATGTGACCCAGAAGCAGGTATTTTTAGATGTTCCAGAAACAATACTGGTGCTATAGGATCACTTCCTTCTTCAACAGCTTGTTTGTTTATGTTTAGGTACTTATTTCAACTAGATAGGGATATCACCCAGTGTTTCCTTTGGCGCTGGCAGGGTGATATTTTTAAAGATATTTTTTGGTGATAGATATGCTGTAGTTCTGTGTTTAATTTTTTTTTTTTAATTTTAGTGCTGTTCATGAAAATGAGTGCTTTATATTATCTAATTACAAATTATTTTTGTGAAATTAACTATATGTATGCTGAAAAGCTTCAGCTTTATGCGATAGTTGTCATTTATAAATAGGCCAGAGATTATTGTACTGCCTCTTAGATGAAATTGGTTTAGGTGCCAGTGGCCACTAGGAAAAAATGGATATCTACAGCTTTACTGAATATAGAAAATGCCCATTTTATAATTTGAACTAAGAAAATAAAAATAAGAGTGATAACTGTATGGTTTTAGGAAGATTTTTATTAGAATTTTTCATCATCCCAGAGACTTTTACAAAATTATAAAGATCCCAGAGACTATTAGCAAATTTTTTAGTTATTAAATATATTAAGTTATTTTTTTTACTTAAAGCACACATCCGGCCATCCATGTCGTTACTCTATGTCTTCGGATGAGTCGGCTGGCCTGGGCTTTCGACACATACTAGTTAGTGTATAAAAAATTCCTGTGTTTGGTTTATGCTCATTATTTGATTTTAAAATATATATATATTTTTTAAATGATTAAAGCATTGCATGTCAAAATGTTAACTAAATGTATTTATTCTTAAAAGCTATTTTTCTCTGTAATAAGAAATATTACCTTTCTAATTTTTTTTTGTACTTAAAGCGCACATATTAGTTAGTATTTGTACCAAGTTTCAGAAAAAAATATTAGGGGTCATTTTTTTTATAGCACATTAAAGTTACCTATCAATCCAGAGGTGGTTTTTGCAATTTTCATGTAATAACAATATTAAAATATATATTTTTCACTGTTTTGATATGGCACCTATATTGCTGATATAAATAGCTTTAAATTTGTAGCAGAATTATTTAATTTGAGCCATTAGTTCTCAAGCTATTACATTTCTAAACATTAGTGCAAAATCCAAGATGGCCGCCATTTTGCAAAAATGACCATTTTTCAAATGCCTGTATCTGGGCCATTATTAGAATATATACATTACAAATTCAGATTTGGAGGTTTTATTACCATATGTATCCATGGTAAAAATTAAAAAAAAATCTGTGACTATAGAGCAACACTCATCGGGTGTCCCCATGTGGAATGACCCAGCAAATAAATATTTGTTGAAAAATATTCACTCAATATACAAAATTAGTTTAAAAAGCGATATTGCCGATATTGACTGAAATGAAACAATCAAAGAAAAAAAAACGTAAAAAGTATTTAAATTCAAGAATACCGTTATTGAAATATTATGTCTTAAACAAATTTAAGTTCATTACTATTTTATACTTGATTTCAATGGTTTTCAAATACGTATCTATTTTAAATATCCGAATATGTTCTTTGCTCATTTGTAACGTTTAAAATATTTCTAATTAAAGTAAACTTTTAAATTTAAAAATTATTTTATCTACATTTATATTTATTGAGTAATTATGTTTTAAAATAGATTTAAATGTATATTCCATCTATAGCTGGTATAAAGTATACTTCAAGATGTTTTTCAAAGTAACTTCGAAATAAATTTTTATAAGCATTCAAACTTAAAAGAGTAAACTTTTCATATTTACATGTATACTTATTTATTTTATTAAAAATAAATGATTTTCAAATGTATTGTAAATTTCTAATTGTCTATGTGATTTAAAATAATAAAAAAATTCTTCAAATGTTAGCGCCAAATTATTAAAATGCAACCTCTTTAAAATTTCAAAGTAGTTTGATTTTTGTTTCTATTCCAATCTAAAATGTTCAAAATTACATGTCGAAAGATAACTACTACTTGTATAATGATGTTCGATGATTTCTGTCTAATTTTATATGCACATTTTATATTTGCTATTTCTACAAACACTTCCTTAATTAAGAGGAGTACATTCCATCTATAGCTGATATAAAGTATACTTCAAGATATTTTTCAAAGTAACTTCGAAATAACTTTTTATAAGCATTCAAACTTAAAAATAATTTAGTGATATAAGGTTTTGTATATAGAACTTAAAATAATTTAAAACAAAAAAATTCTGCAGATTGTTAAAGAAAAACTGTATTTGAATATTTCAGCAACAGATGGCAGCACTTGTAAAATATAATATTCGCTTGGATTCGAACCAGAACCCACTGGTTTGCGGAGCTGATTCTCTACCACTCTAGCCAAAACTTCACACCTGAAATGTACTAGCAAATTATATCATGCAAAGCATTTAATGCTATTTTAGAATATTATTTTAAAGAGTAGACAGAATATGTTTTCAAGTTGTTTTAGGATTGCAATAGAGGGATAAAAAAAAGTCTATGAAGAACATATGTCAAAATTTATTTTCTGAATTCTGTCGGATTTTTTTTTTAATGATTTGAGAAAGAGAACATAATTGCATTCGTTAAAACGAGGAAATTGCCACAGTGTAGTAAATATTCTAAAACAATTTAAATTAGGATCCTTTGTGTTTTGCGATGGAATCACTTTAGTTAGCTTATTTCAGAAAACTGATGAAATATGTATATATGGCCAAAGCAAACTCGTGTACGCTCTTGTTTAAATTCACAGAAAGGCGGATTTTCTGAAACGCGTCAATACTGTAAACTAGCAACCCACTGGTAAATATAAATTTGAATCAGAAGAGACCAAAGAGATTTTATTAGTAATAATATCTTAATTTTTATTATATAATATTTCATGTATATAAAATCGCTTTGGAAGAGATGGTTTGTAAACATGGCCGCTGAACGAGGAGAAATTTCTGCGCTTGCATCTGATTGGCTACATTTCTTCGCCGTCGACCGACAGTGTGAAGGGGTTTATTTTGCAGCAAAGACTTGCGTGTACCTCGAGCGTTGCTGTGAACTGTCTGTTGTTGCGTTGCGGTGAGTGGGAAGGCATCTTTACCCGGGAGAAATAGCAAAAAACCAGGAGAGTTGGCAGCTATGGAATAGCATCAAGCTTTTCAAAAATTTATTTTAACAAGTTTTAATTTGAGAACCTTTTTTGATTGCCCACTCTTTTGTTCTGAACTTAGATGCACCAAAATTTCTTCAAATATTATCTCCTTTTAAATTCCTTTTTCAACATTGAACATTCTATGATTTAATCCCAACCCCAAATCTTTACAGCCAATTAAAACTAAAACAAAACATCACACTGAAATGAAATGAAAAAAGAAGCACTCTTACTTATAAACTGAAGTGAACTAAAGTTAACATGTGTTTAGTTTTGGTTTAGATCAAAGTGATGTAGTGCTTGAGCTAGCTAGCTAGATGGTTAATTATAAGGAAGTTTAAAAAGCAGTGTTGAAAAAATGGTCCCAGGATCAGGGAGAAAACTTTGTCCTGAGTGGAATAAAATAATTGATTGTGGCGATAAAGTAAAATGCAAACATTGCAATAAAATTATCAGTAAAAAGATTACAGAGGATCAGGCAACATTTACAAAAATGTAATAAAAATGTTGCATGCATGAAATCTAGCATAAGTGTTGTCAGTGATTTGGAAGAACAATTTGAACCTTCTTCAAAGATAGTTAAATTGGATTCGAATTTAAATACTAGAATTCTATCTACTGACCATTCTCAACCAAAACCATCATCTTCAGTGGTCCAATCATCCATGTTCTTCTATGGTGTTGTAACTTCTGCCTCACAAAAGTAGATAGATATTGATAAATCCATAGCAAGATTTTTTTATGCAAATAACATTGCATTTAATGTTTCAAGAAACAGAGAGTTTAATGAAATGATTCAAAGTCTGAGACCAGGATATAACCCACCAAATAGAGAGAACAATTGGCAGAAACATTATTGAATGATATTCATGATGACGTAGAGGGGAAGCTACAGGGCGAATAATTGAGTGAAGTCAGTCTCATGCTTATGATAAATGGATGGTCAAACATAAAAAATGATGCAATTATTGCTTGCAGTATTCATACAGGAACAAAATCATATCTTGTAAAAGTCACAGATTGTGGTGCGGAAAAAAAGTTTGCAGAATATTGTGCTAATTTTATCATAACAGCGATTAAGGAAATTGAGAAGAAATATAATAAGGACATATGTGCTGTCTGTAGCAGTAATGAAAATAAAATGTTTGCAATGAGAGAAAAGTTAAAAATAGTACATCCAAATCTTATTACATATGGATGTTCTTCCCACATATTAAATTTGTTTGCTAATGATATAACACTAAATAATTTGATAAAACATGTGATTGAAGTGCAGAAATATTTCAGAAATAAGCATAATGCTCATGGGTGGTTGAAAGAGAAAGAAGGCCTTATGCTACAAATCCCTAATGATATGAGACGGAATTCTCAAGAATGTTTATAAGAACTTTTGTAAAAAACTTTCATAAGTATAATGAAATACAATCGGAACGTATGGAAGAGTTTCACATCTAAATTAGTAATATTTTAACAAATGCTGGAATTTTTGCTGAGGCATTTTATTAGAACATTTTATTAGACTGCATTTATTAGAACAATTAAAAGTAGTTTCAGTTGCCATTGATAAACTGCAGAGCGACACGGCAACATTATCAGACACTGTAGAAATATGGCTAAATATATTGCAAGACCAAATCTTAGAATCCTACTATGAACAATCAAAGAAAATATTTCATCAAACCTTTGAACCATTCCATTTTCTGGCATTCCATGACTGATCCTAAATATTTTGGTGGGAAATTAAATGCTGAACAAGAAGTTGCAGAACAGTGGCTTCTTGACAGGCATCCTGATTTTTTGCCATATATATTGAAATTGAAAATAAAAGATGAAGATATGTTTCCAGCGAGCATGTTTTCGTTCTCAGAGGAAGTAATGACACAATTTACAGCTAAAAAGTGGTGTCAATTGATAAAAACAAAACTGAACAAGCGAGAGAAAAATCCAATATCCCAGAAATTTTGTGACTTTCTGGTGAAGCTTCTCAGTTGTCCGCCAAGCTTTGTTGCCATAGAGAGAATTTTCTTTTCATATGGACTTGTCTGGAATAAATTACGAAACCGCTTAGGAGCAGAAAAACTTGTTAAAATATATCGTTTTTATAAGTGATCAGAACCCAATGATTAGAACTAAAATATGAATATTCTTAAATATTATGTCAGATAATTTAATTTATTAAATACATATAAATAAATTTGCTGTAATATATATTAAAAGTAAACAGCCGTGTGTAAAAAAATGGTTTTCCTTTTTGAAGTAAAATTGATTTTTTTCCTTTTTGATGTGTGGTGATTTGTCTGTTTAATTAATTATAGTCTTTAAAATGTGTAGTATATGTAATGTAGAGCTATGCATTATATAACAGAAGCTTTCAAGACACCATCTTGGTGTCTCATTTAATGCATTCTAATTTAATGCACTGTATATATATTTTTCTTTTAGACATATTACCTTCATAGTATTTTTCTAGTGGTCATAAAATCTTGTGTACTTTGTAATATTTAATAGAAGTTTATAAACATTTTAGTAAAAAACATTTAGAAGTGCATCAAAAATAAAGTAATGCAAATTTAATGTGAATTGACTGTAAACCACCTTTTTTTAATAAAAGCCGGCTTTTTTTAAGCGGTTAAAACCAAAAAAAGCCGGCCGGCTTTTTTTGGTCTGGCTAAAATCCAGCAACTCTGAAATAAAGATTACTTTATTTTAAAAATACTAACATTAACGTACAACTACATTTTGTTTATGCTTTGAATTTGAACGTTAATATTTGTTCATATACATATTAAAAAACATTTCTGTCTTTTTGGTTGTACTTTTTAAAGTACCTATAAAATTCAGGATAACAAACTTTAATTATTGATTCACAATTTTATTACTATTTTATATCAGATTTATGGTCTCCTGCTATAATGGATTTTCGCTATGTACAATAAATGTTGGTCCTTGACTGTACGTCTTAATAAGATCACTGTGTGCAAAATAATTATCCCATATTTTCACATTTTACAATATGAAGAATGATGTTTACTTGGATTGGTTTGTAAAAGCAAAACTTTAATATTTTTTACATTTCTGATGTTTCTAAAATTATGTTTGGATTTAAAATATCTGTAGCCATCCAATTCAAATCTTAAAAGGCATTCTTAAAACTTTATTCCACACAACGGTTTATAGAAATTATAAAGCTAATATATATTTTTTTTAAACTTAAAATTTGATAATTTCAGATATTTAGCTATATATGATTGATTCTAAAATGAATTAAATATTTGATAAAGAAGTAAAATTACTTACCTGAAAGTTCTGATCGCTTGACATATTCATTCAATCGTATTTCCACTTCACTGGAGCCTATATAAAAAGATTAATAAAATTGAAAAAATACATATTATAAAAATACACAATATTATGAATCTGGTGAACAACGATGAATATGAAAATATGCTGATTCTTAGCAACAGAAGAATCAAATTGCTTAATTTTGAAGCCACATAATATTGAATTACATAAATTAAGCTTACAGCATTTCACTGGTCCTGATTAATCTCTTAATGACATCCTCTCTCACAAATATTACTATAATATAATTTTAAACTGTAATATCTGGAAGCTAAGTGTTTTAGAGTGATTTATAGTGAATGAATATCCACTACTTGCTGTGCACCCTATTTTAAGATTTTTTTTTCATAGAACTTTTTAATAGGATTTTATAGAATTTGGCTATTTTAAAGTATGTTTGCATTTTCCAACAGCAAAAAGTAATAAAAATTGTGAAATGTGCCTATTTATAAACATGTATAGGGTATTTTTTTAAACAAAAGAAACATGTTTAAACATCGCATCATTTTGAATGATTGTAGCGAAAAAGTCGCCAACCACACTGGTTCCTTGGCATTCATCACAAAATTCTGTAACAAAGCAACTTACTTGCTTCCGATTGCTTATTTTGAAAATTTTCTTCCGATGGCTGGTTCTGAGAATTTTTTTCAGATTGAGACATTTTATTTTGTGCACTGTTTTGATCTATTTTCATATTTATGTAAATATACAAAAGTAGAATGAATTAACAATTCAAAACAAAATAAACATAAAATAAATACGATGAGTTCGATTGATTAGTTCGATTCAGGATAAAAACTTCTATAAAAAAATTAACCGGTATTTGTTACATTTTACGGTTCAAAAGATAATATGTAAAATGTAAATTTCAGATTTTATTAGGAATATGCGCTAAACTCTCCATCTTCTTATACACCACATCTCATAACTGTTGCCAAAACTGCAATGTACTGTTGTTCTGCCAAATAAAGGAAGTACATGGAGCAAAATAAAAATAACTGCGATGTGACAGGACACATGAAATTTTATTTCAGGTTTATGGAAATAATTACTAAGCAGGCACTGAAACTTGAGTGGCTACTATATCAAACAACTCTACAGTACATTTATTGTACTAAGTTTCGCAGTAAATTGCAAAAAATAAATGCCAGAAACTTAGACAAAATGTACAATTGACAACCTGTAAAATATTCGCATAACTAAAAAGAACAGTCTATCGTAAATGAAGAAATAAATTATTGCGTGAATATGTACAAATATGAATGATTGCATATTTTCAAAACTTTTATATAATAAAATTATACAAATCATAATAGAAACAGGTTATAAGTAAAACTCTGAGCTTTTTAGAATTTATCCATGTGTATATCTGAAATATATTTAAAACGTATTAAAAAAAATTATTAAAATATTTACATTTTGGAATTATCAAATCTCAAAATACAGGGTGATTGTAGTTAAAGTTCCCGGTTTGAAAATGGTCTCAAATTGAACACTCGTGCAACAATGGAATTTTGTTTGGTGAAGAAAAAAACAGTAGTTCAAAAAGTCGCGGTTAGGAGAATAATTGGCGCTTTACTACACTAGAATTCAATACAAAAGTAATAAACGTTGACTTACTCATTAGCTAATGACGTAATAAATGATCAATATGCTGTCCTTCGCATTCTGAAACAAGCTGAAAGCGCAAAATAGCGTGTTCAACAACAGATTTGAGTGTTTCTGTAGAGATGTTGTGGATGTGATGCGTGATGCAACCGCTAAATTGGTAATGTGTCCATTAAACACCACATTTTTCAGATGCCCCCAAAGCCATAAATCATATAGATTGAGGGCAGGTGAAAGGACTGGTCATCTTACAGGAAAATGGCGGCTGCTGATTCTGTCATCTCCTAAATGACTGCGAAGTAGCCGCTTCACTGGTTTTGCGATATGTGGTGGAGCCCCATCCTGTATGAAAACAGTGTTGTCGATACACTGACACTTTTGCAGTGTGGGTATAACGTGACTTTTCAAAAGACGTTCATATCGATGGCCATTGACAGAACAGGTGACGGGGCCATGAGGACCAACTTTCTTAAAAAAAAAGAGGCCCGATAATAAACGCTGCTGTAAATCCGCACCACACAGTGACTTTGGGGGAATGAAGAGGCACCTGGCGTAGTTCCTGTGGATTTTTGGTTGTCCAGATTTTGAAATTTTGCATATTAACAGTTCCGTGGAGATGGAAGTGTGTTTCGGCAGTCCACAAAACGTTCCAGGGCTATTCATCGTACACTTGTATGAGCCAGAAATGTACGTATCAACGTACACTGTACGTGTGAACGAACGTACGAATGAACGTACACTTGTATGAGCCAGAAATTGAAGTGCGAACATTTCACATGCAACATTGTCTGCAGGTAGCAACTGTAACACATGGGTCAGTTTGTGAGGATAACATTTCAAAAATTTTTACACCGTACTGGAGGGTACGTCTAATGATGGGGAAATTCCAAGTGCACTCGTAGATGCATTAGCGTTACGCTCTTCTTCTAATGCTGTAGCTACGTCTTCCACTATCTCTCCATCGAGTGCATTCCGTTCCCTGCCAGGTTTGATGTCCAAAGAGCCAGTCTCTTCAAATTTTAAAATCATTTTGCTCAAGCTTTTGCCACACAGAGGACCAAATTTTAACTTTTTCAACGTTCTAAACTTTCTAAGAGCTACTAAACAAGAGCTGTTATTTTCATAAAACAATTTGACAAGAAGAGCACGATATTTTAATGATAGAGTCATTGCGACAGAACAATAGAGATTTTTCATTAAGTTATGAGAAATAAGTTCCGCTCTTTCTCTTTTATAGCAAACGTTTATTACAACGTCACTGTCTTATGCAAATTTGCAGCAGCATTTGAAGAGCAATTATGCAAAACAAGTGAAATCCACTTTTTGTAAAAAGATACGGCTTAAGTTTGCTTAGAATTTAACATTATTTCAATGGATGAAATTTTTTTTCATTACTTGCATGCATATGATGATGAAAGATCGACTTTTAATTTAGTATTCGAAGGACAGCATATTGAACATTTATTACGTCATTAGCCAATGAGTAAGTCAACGTTTATTACTTTTGTATTGTATTCTAGTGTAGTAAAGCACCAATTATTCTCCTAATGGCGACTTTTTGAACTACTGTTTTTTCTTCACCAAACAAAATTCCATTGCTCCACGAGTGTTCATGCAAAAATTTCAAATCATTCTGATCAGTGCTTTTTATTTGAGATCATTTTCAAACCGGGAACTTTAATTATAATCATTCTGTATGTAATTTTATAATATATAATTATAACTAAATAATAAAAATAACTGATTTTTTTAATGCTTAAAAATCATTTTAATTTTTAATTAAAGAATATCCAAATTTTTATTTCTTCCAAAAAATAAATTAAGTAAATATGAAATTACAAACAGAAAATTAAAAAATAATAAATTTTGAATATCCTTTTGAAATTGAAAATAGTTGTTTTCTGCGTATGTAATGAAATAAAATTAGTTCCATATTCATTCTTATTATATAATTTAAAATAAGTTTAATAAAGTTAATTTTTTAGGATCGCAGGGCTTTCTACAAGGGGAAGGACACCACTCAAATGTAGGGGCGATCTCCAGAGGAGTCCCAGACCGCCAATATATATAATTTTGAAGGAGAAGAAGACGTAAAAATTTCACAAATAGAGCAAATCAAATATGGAGGGGCCCATAATTTGTATGGGCGGTCCTGGAGGATGAAAATTATTTATGATATAATGCAGTGGCGGCTCGTGAGCGACATGTTGAGTGTTGAAAACCCAGACCACACGACCAACCCGAAGGCTTATGGTAGCAAGATGTGTGGCCGGGAACTTTATTTTTTGATTCAAGAGATTACAGTACATATATTAAAATGAATCACATCACAGGAACACAGAAAACTACACAGATACTTATAACACATAGAACAACACAATTAAAACACAGAGTACACAAAAAATACAGGAGTAATAAATTCAGGTATAACCAGAATGGGAAAAGGATGAAAGTTTTCCCTGGAATTACATAAGATGATGAAGAATATTTTGATGGCAGTTTTTCCAAAAATTTACATATGATGATGAAGTATGATATGAAGATGATAATTATACCAAATGATAGGTGAATGTGGATGAAAATGGTTGAAAATGATTGAACAGAAGGTGTGCTAACATTTTGAAGAGATTTACAATGATTATTCTGGATGAAAATTGGAATTTACCGAAGATATTTACAATGATTTTTCAGAATGAGTAAATTGGAATTTACAGAAGTATACAATTGTTTACAGGTATTTTCAGAAACATCCCAAAAGAACCAAGGAAAAGAGGAGCAGTGCAAGGTCAGGGACCAGAAGGGGCCAGGAGACCCCCAGGTTGATCAGGGAATATTATTCGAAATTTCGCGGGCGGAGAGGTGCAATTTTTAATTTTTTGAATAGAAGAATTGTTCTTAAGAACCCTGGAAAACCAGGCCGCAGAGTTAGCACTAGTGGGCCGAGAGAGAGGATTAGGGAGGGTAAGGGGGCAAGAAAAAACAAAGTGATCTGCATCGCCGAAGGCGTTACACGAACAGTTAGAGGTAGTTTTTTGTTTGAAAAAGTACAGGTAGTCCAGAAAAGGGCCATGGCCTGTTAAAAAGTAAGTAAGAAATTGATTTGAAATTAAAAAATTTGGGTCAAGAGAGGGAAGAAAATTTGAAATTCGAGCGGGGTCGTGGGTACGGGGAGAGATATAATCACTTAAGTAAGATTGCCATTGGCTAAGAAGAAGGTTTTTACAATGTTTTTTTTTTTTTTTTAATTGGCCAACGGCCGTACCGTGCTGAAAACACCGGTTCTCGTTAGATCACCGAAGTCAAGCAGCATCGGGCGCGGTTAGTACTTGGTGGGTGACCACCTCGGAACACCGCGTGCTGTTGGCCATCTCGGGTGCGGTATCCCCGTGGTTTGCGCGCTAGATTTGCACGCTACCACAAATGCCGCCGTGTTCATGCGGAGTACGATCACGTTAAACATGTGGGTCCGTAAGTCCTTCCGAGAGGTTGGTGGTAGGGGAAGGAGGGTACGGTCCCTGTGGATGCCTCCCCCACTGGGTTCCGGTCTAAATTGGGTGGCACTTCCCGGCCGTCCATACAGTTACCTTACACCTTTCTGGTAGGTCGGACGGTCTGGGTCTCAACAACAACAAAAACAACAATGTTTTTTTAGCAGAGAGTAAGGGTAGGGGATGGGAAGGGGGAACCAGAAATGGTAGCAAGTTTGGCAAAGTGATCTGCCGCCTCGTTGCCAGGGTTATCCGCGTGAGCTTTTACCCAGGAGAGATTAATGAGATTTTTGAATGGACTAGCTTTAATTTTGATTTTATTTAAGAAATTTGATTTATTTTTTATAGATCTAAATGCCAAAATTGAGGAGAGACTATCCGAAAATATATTTACCTTAGAGTTGTTTTCAATTGCCCAGGAGATTGCATAGTCTATGGCTGCAATTTCAGCCTGGAAAACAGTGTTTTCACCACCTAGTTTAAAGGAAAAGACCCGATCCAGGACATCATGTTTAAAGATGCAGACGGCGAATCCAGTGTTGCCGTCGAGGGAGGAACCATCAGTATAAATGTTTACATTGGAGAAGGAAAGAGGGTCCGAGGGTTCGAAAAGGACAATCCTGTTAGCAGGAGGAGAGGAAGAAAACGGGGAATTAAAGTCAAAAAGGGAAGGGGCGGGAAAATCAAGGGAAGAAAAAGGGTTTTGACGAAGTTTCCAAAAGGTAAATTTTGAATGCAAGGATTTTATTACTAAGTGAATGGGCGGGATCCCTGTAAGAGAAAAAATAGAGATGTTTGAAGAGGTCCTAAAACCTGAAGAGATCTTAAGAAGAAAAATTCTTTGTATTGAAAGAAGAGTTTTAATTTGAGCCCCTGTTAGATTGTTGCCCCAGATACCCGCCCCAAAGGAAAGAACTTTTTCGATGACCGCCAAGTACCAAACTTTCAAAAATGATTTATTAACACCCCAGTTACAACCGGCCAGTTTACCGAAGGTTGAGGCAATCTTGAAACATCTCTCCTTAAGATGGAAGACGTGGGCACTCCATGTAAAGTTGTCATCTAAAACTATTCCAAGAAATTTGAGGTGCCTGGAGATTGTTATCTTAATATTGTTGATTTTAAAAGTGGGATTTTTCTTAATTTTTGAACGGGACTTATTGAAAATGATGGCTTGACATTTGGAGGGGGTGATTTCTAATTTTAATTTAGTAAGATATTCCGAAACTAGATTTAACAGCAAGTTATTATTTATAACCAAGGAGCGAAGAGTAGGAGCATAGGTTACCACCGCAAGATCATCTGCGAAGGCTTGGAGGTGGTTTTGATCATTATTTAATAAGAGTATGTTATTGAAATAAATATTCCAGAGAGTTGGTGAGATAACCGAGCCTTGTGGGGCTCCGCGGGAGATATGTTTGGTGTGTACTGTGGGGCCATCAATAAAAGATATGATTCTGTTTTGTAAGTAGGAAAAGATAAAATTTTGAAATGTGGGAGGTAGATTAATTTTATTAAAAGTATTTGGGAGGATTTCCCAGTTTAGGTTGTCGAAGGCTCCGCAGATGTCCACGGTGGTTAGGGAAACATAATGTCCTGGTCTGAGTTTATTGATTGAGTCGATCAACCTGTGAGTCGCGTCCTCGCAGCTGCACAACTCACGGAAACCAAATTGGAGGGGATGGAGAATCTCGCCAGAGGTGAGCCAATAGTTTAGTTTATTTATGAAGAGTTTTTCAAGAATTTTCCCCAGGGTTGGGAGCAAACAGATTGGTCTGTAAGACGAACAGAGGGAAGGGTCTTTGCCGGGTTTATTAAAGAACAAAACGTTAGCTGTTTTCAGGCAGGAGGGAAAGTGGCAGAATTTAAAGCATAGATTAAGAGCTTTGGTTAAAAGGGAGGGAAAGGCTTTATACAATTTTTTCCATATGGTGAAATCAATTTTATCTGGGCCAGGGACCCTTCCACTCTTCAGGTTATTAAAGACAACGTAAAATTCTTCCGGGGAGATCTCACCCAAACCGAGAGTTGGCAGGGAGAGGGAGGGAAAACCCGAAAAATTTGCATCTTCCTTGAAGCAGTGGTCCAATAACCGATCAATTTTATCATGATAATTTAGATTAATGTTGTCTGAGAATTGTAGTTCAATACTGTTGATTTTTCGGTGTTTTTGGAATGCATATTTGAAATGAGTGCCGAAAGAGGAGTTACATTTGGAGCAGAAAGTTTTCCAGGAATTAAGTTTTGTTTTATTAATCAATTTTTTATATCTTGCCCTGTTTAATTTATATTTAGTTTCGGCTGCTGAAATGTCCTCCAAGGGGGCAGAGTTTTTCTCTAATGATTTAACACGTTTATAGAGGGCCGAGACAAAATTGCGGAGTTTAGTTAAATCCTTGTTCCACCAGGTGAAACCTTTGGCTTGTTTGGATTTCTTTTTTCTTATATTGGAAAGGGCACAGGATTTAACTAGAGAAGTGAAGTTATTAAAGAAGTCGTCAAGAGAAGCTGTATTGTTTATATTTTCAAGAAGGGAGACCAAATAAGGGATATGTGTTTTGAATTTAAAAATGAATTTATTGAGGTTATAGTTGGTTTTAAGGTGGAATTCACAAGGGGGAGAAAAACTGAGATTGAGGGAGATTTAAATCATTCGGTGGTCACTAAAGGAATCGGAGGAGATGACCTCCCAGCAGCGGATAACATCGAAGAAAGCAAAGTTTGTCAGGGAAAGGTCAGGATAACCTACGCCGGAGTGGGAAATAAAAGTAGGACCAATGCTTGGGTCGTTGCAAATCACCAGGTTGTTCTCTAAGCAGAAATCGATAAGATCCAGGCCCCGTCGATCAGTGAAACCATAGCCCCACATTCGTGCTCGGGCATTAAAATCTCCAAGGAGAAGGTAATCTGAGTTGAGGAAGTCAAGGGGTGAAAGTTCGAGGAGGAGAGTGGGAAAGTGATCGTGGGGAGTAAGTATATACTAGAGAGAGTAAGAGTTTTTGAGGTTGTAAGATGGATTTCGATGAAGATGGATGAAGAGGTTACAAATTTTTAATATGCTAGAATTTCGGGGTTAAATATCAAAATTGCTGCCTTTTTTGATAGTGAGGAAAACTGCCTTATGCCTGGAGGAGGAGTTAGAACATTACCCTTGCAGATGTACGGTTCCTGAATACAGGCAAAGTCAATAGAGTTCTCCAAGGAGAATTGAATTAAATTGTTATGGGCGGCAAGGGAATGATTAGTACTTAGTTGAAGGCATTTAAGTACCATAGAACAGGGGGAAACGAGCACGAATGGGGAGCCAAGGGGGGAAAAGCACATTAAATTAAACAAGTTAAGTATATATAAACAAGTAATTAAAATAAGTAAATTATACATATAATAGACACTTAAATAACAAGAAAAAGAAATGTACAAAGGAGAGAGACTCAAGCCTCCCTCAGTAGATCTTTAATGCGCCTTACCTCTGCTTGGTAGGCGCTACAGGCCCCTCGGTCATGAGCATGGTGATCAATATTATACTTAAGAGACGGGTTATCATGGTTAGCAGTGTTGCAATTCACACACACAGGACGCCTAGCCTTACAGGTCCTGTGGGTGTGATCGCTCTTTGTACAGAAACTACAGTTTCCAAGAGGATGTGGGCAGAAATTGGCCATGTGGCCAAATCCTAGGCATTTATAGCACATTTTAAATGGTATAAATCTTTTGACCACAAAACTGTTAAAGTTATAAAAGAGTTTTTTTAAGTCCGTGATCTTGTTGGCCACAAAAACGGTGACCTGAAAAACCCAGTTGTTAGAGTTATTTCTGGATTTGAAGCTTTTAACAATTTTTATGTCATCAGGAGTAAGTTCTCTGTAGTTGAGACGTATTAGAGATTTAACATTGATTTTCGTGTAATTTGGAGGCACATTAAACACAATCAGAGCTCTCCTCCGGTCCTCTTGTTTTTTAATAGAGAATTTCTCGGCTATTGCAGAGTTTTGAAATAGCGGAACAAGCTTGTCCGGATCACTCTCTCGGCACGTGACCTTGAGCGTCCCGTTTTGAAGCTCCGAAATATTCTTAATGTCTATATTCCGGGGACACCGGTAATTGAGCAAATCCCGCTTCAGTTCTGCGTTGGTCTTGGACCTATCATGTCCCTGAAGGAGAACGCTGGAATATGTTCTTTGTTTAAGAGCAGATGACGGTAGAGAGGAAGAGGAGCAAGCTGTATTTGATGATGATGATGGCTTGAGAGAAGAGATGTTTTTCTCTAAGTTTTGTTTGATAGAATTATCGATTATCGATGGTAAGTTTTTCAGTAAGTTGTCCGAGAATGATTGGAAGCCCTCTGTAATAGATTTTTTAAATGAAGTTAATTCTTCATTGAAGGATTTTGCCAGGTTTAGGCTCTGGTCAGCTGTAGATGGAAGATGTTTTGTAGGAGTGGCAGTATTTTGATTCTCGAGAGCACTGCAGGAAAGTTTAATTTCTGATATGCGCTTTTCAACATAGGCTTTTGGAGTAGAATTGGTTTTTAAATATCTGAAGATGTAATTATTTAGCCTCTCCACATTCTTTACTATTTGTGCTAGAAAATCTCCATTGAGATTGGAGCAGCAGGCTTCAGAGGATTCAAATGTGTTTGTAATTGAAGCATCATCATCCAGAGTCTCGAGGCCAGGAAAGGTAGATGAAGGAGTCGGAGGCAGAATAGGAGGAGGTGAAGAAATTCCAGGAGGCGAAGAGCTACCAGCAGGAGAGCCGGAAGAGGTCCCAGGAGCAGGCGAAGGAAGCCGGGAAGGAGAAGCAGGCCCGGGAGGAGGCAGAGAAGAGGTGAAGGGAGGAGAATCGATTGGAATGGAGACCGAGGCACAGTGAGAGGAAGGAGAGGTTGAAGTTTTAGGAGTGTCCATTCTGCGAGGAAGTTGCTTAGAGTGACTTGTAAGAACTGTTGGAGTTGTTGATGCAGGAATAAAGGTTCTGCTAGGTCGAGGATCCACTTTTGAGAAAACCTTGAATTGGTGCCGAGGAGTGGCGTATGACGATAAACGTTGAGGAAGCGGAGGAAGAGGAGGAGGAGAGCGAGAAGACACTGCACTTGAGTATGAGACACAAGACGAGTTTGGTGAGAATGAAAGTCCCGAGGATTTTAAATCAGTCAGTTTTATTGTTGATTGCAGGTTCACAAGTGATTGATGGTTAGGAGGTTGAGCATTTGCAGCAGTATACAAGTTTGTAGAGCGAAGATATGGGTTTAATGGTGTAGAGTTCGGACTAGTTAACACAACTGAAGAATTTGCCTCCTGAAGAGGACCAAAAGGGGGGGAGCGGGAAGGGGGAGAGGAACCAGGGGGAGGGGGGGGGAACCCGGAGGGGTAAAAAGATCCATCAGAAAGAAAAACGAGACCTATACAGCCAAAAGGAAGCGAGAAAAAAGGAAAAAAAAGAAAAAGAGCGCCAGCGAGCAGCGACTTTGGCTTCAAACTGTCGCAAGGAAGGAGAAACCCTCTGGGTTAAGCCTTTCAAAAAACCAGTCCAAAAAATCCTACGAAGCAAAGTTTCCGAGATACCAAGAAAAAAAAAAGAGTTACCAACAAAAATCACAGAAATTAAAAAGTTTAAAAATTTAAACAAAACAGTCTGAAAACAAAAAAAAAGATGCCCAGGGAGTTGACTAAAAAATATGCATATTCTGGCGATACGTACTGATGGTTCAGACACTATAGCCACCCGTAAAATCAAAATCGGTGGATTAGGAGGCGAGATAGAAAATTGGGGGGGGGGGGGGGGTAACCAAAGTAAGAGTTACGCTCGGAGATTTGCCATATTAAAGTTGCATATCCAGGTGACATGTACAAATGGTAGAGAAACTCACTACAGCGACAAGCCGAACCAAAATCGCTCAATTAGAAGCAGATATGTAAAATTCTGGGGACTAGTTAAACTAAAAGTTATACCCAGGGGTTGACACAAAAATATGTGTATCCAATTGAAATGTACAAATGTTGCTCAGACTATATAGTCACCAGCAGAATCAAAATCGCTCAATTAGAAATTGAAATGTAAAATTATGGGGACTAGTTAAACTAAAAGTTAAGCCCAGGGGTTGACGCAAAAAACGTATGTATATTATATCCATCAAATATGTATATCAAGTTAATATGTACATGTGGGTCAGAGACTATAGCCACCATCTGAATCAAAATCGCTTTATTAGGAGTCGAGATGGATAAGTGTGTGTGTGTGAGGGGGGGGGGGTGCTATTTGAAGTAAAAGTTACGCTCAAAGATTTATCACTATAAAGATGCAGATCCAGGTGACATGTGCTAATGGTGCAGACACTATAGCCATCAGTAAAATCAAAATCGCTCAATTAAGAGGTGAGGTGGGAAATTGGAGGGGGGGGGGGGCGTAACTGAAGTAAAAGTTAATCTCAGGGATTTCTCACAAAGATGCATATCCAGGTGATATGTACAAATGGTGCAGAGGCTATAGCCACTAGCAGAACCAAAATCTCTCAGTTAGAAAACGAGATGTAAAATTGAGGGAGCTAAGCTAAAAGTTACGTCCAGGGGCTTGGCACAAAGTATATATTTAGGTGACACGTACAGATGGTGCAGAGACTATAACCATGATTAGAATCAAACTCGCTGAATTAGAAGGCGAGATAAGAAATTTGGGGGCAACTTCAATTTAAATATAAGCCTAGGGCCAATATTATAAGTCTAGAGCCAATTTGGGGGCTACCAATATAGTCGCCAGCGGTCGGGCCAAAATTTCCAGAAAAACGACGTCAGATAAAAGAATCATGTTGAAAATTTAATTTTTAAGTTTTTTAACAAATACTTAGAATTTCTTTAAATTTTAGGCATTTTTTAATGTTAAATAGCTGAAAAAGTAAGACAGCTGGGTAAGTCAACTCAAACTAAATGTCCGAAACAACACATTTATGAAAGTGTCACTAAAAATAGCCTATATGTCACAGTGTGCCAAAAATTGGAAACTCGTGACGTTTAAAGAATTATTTTGAAGTCAAACATATTGAAATTCATCACCAGCAGATCAACCAGAGCATAGAAATAAATCCCTTCCGGAAGAACAGAACAACAGACAAACTACATCAGAAATGACGAAATGCGAAACAACGACAAACGATCCCTCAAACTGAGTGTCCTAAACAAGACACTTTATTCACGATGGCCAGAAACCCCTAAAATATCATACCCCCCCCCTTCCCATCACCACACACGTACACTTAATTCTCTCATTTGTTCAAATGTTTATTTAAACTTCCAAATTTATAACAAAGACGAGAATGAGAACAAACACATTCTTAAATGTAGAAAATTGAAGCCAAATTAGCGAAACTGAGCCAATTTGAGAAGTCCCTCTTCATGTTTTTCTACTCTTCTGTTTCTTTTTGGCTGGGGCGCGCTCAGTCCCGCGACACAATCTACTAGTAAATCTGCAATGTCTGGTTTTTTTTCACGCCAAATTTCTAATATTGCTCCTATACCATTCTTTCACTCAGGAGATGTCGACGGTAGGGACGCGGCTTTAAAAATATCCCTATATTTTCCCCTATGTATTAAAAACTCTGTGCAATACAGCTTTCGTGAGTCGACTTTCTCCGAAGAAGCCAAATTAGGTGTAGTGCTGCCATCTAGTGGCATTTTCATAACTTATTTTTAATAATTATCGATTTAATTGAACCAAAAATTCAGATTTTTTCAATAGAAATTGTAATAAATCTGTATAACTAAAAAAATAATTTGGGGTGTTTACTCAATGGTGTCGCGCGTACTCGCGGCCCCCCCAATGGCCGCCACTGATATAATGTATTATGTAATTAGTATGTATATCTTATACATACTAATTAGCATGAGGCAATTCTACTTTAAAAAATATTTCTGCTAATGAAACTTGCTAACAGGACCTCATTTACAAATCACACTGATGCTCTGCTTGCCAAGCGAAGTATTATGCTACTCAGTAAGCCATCGGAATCTATTACAATTTGGAGATATTCTATTTGGGGAAATGGGAAACACAATATTTGGTTACCCCCTCAATTTTTTGTTTCTGGCGATGCTACTGAGCCCTGGGCACTAAAATATTACTGTGAAGGCATAACTATTTGAAGGTATTAGTATGACTTCTTTTCTATGAACATATTCTCACACATTAAAGTAATCTGTCAAGCTTTCACGGAAGTCTGTCAAGCTTTCATCTTCGGAATTCTACGATATATTATATTTTTAGAGTGGATTTAAAATTATACTATATATACAATTTTGTAAGAAAATCCCTATTTCATGTAGCACATTAAACTCTTATGTTTTCATAAAGTAATTTGTTTCAACTGCTGTCCAAATCAGTTGAAAAAAAGTCTTTTAGAAGCTGCATAAAACAGATACATATCAATTAGTTTCAGAGGCAAAAATATAGACATAGTTCGGTCAGATGTATCCTCACCGGAAATTATCACAGAACGAAATCCAACAATTAATAAAAACAATACATTAAATAATTAACAATAAAGACAACAATAACTTAACTAAAAATTAACGAACAAAATATTAAATGAGCAAACTCCATAATTACGGTCCCAATCCTATACAAGAAAAATACAGGAGGTAAAATCGCCAAGAATTACTCTTTGCAGTTTTGTCACTATGTTTAGATATTCATCAACAGGTTAACTTTAAGGGTCGTATATTAGTTGCAAAAATGACTAATTTGAAAGAGCTGTATTAAATTTAATTAAATTTTTGTTTAATATAACGAATTACAATTTAATCAGATTTAATAAAATTTTGTATAAAAAGTGTAGTATATATAGATACAACCAAATCAACGTAATTCTGCAACTGTATTGTTGCGAACGTCGAATATTTTCTCACTGGCGTCCCATGTTTTGGTTTTAGTCTCTATCGCAGATCAAACGGCGCCATCGGAATGTTTTCTCTAGAAGACAGCGGTACGAACATTTTTTCCTTGACGTCACTCTATGGTTTCCAGAATTTCGAGTCAGAAATAGGGTTTCCAGACTGGCGATTTATCGCCTATTTGGCAACATTTGGCGATGTTCTGAAACTTCGAGAAAGATAGCCAAATAATGATTATCCTACGAGATATTAGATAATTCTGGCGGTGTCAACAGAGAGATTTCCAGAAGTTTCTATACAGAGACTATAAAAAGGACTCATCACTGCGTTGGAGTTCAGTTGACAAATTGATGATATACGAACTACAGTGAACTGTGATTTTGTCAGTGCTTTGAGAATAGTAGCTGTTGTTTTGCGAAATTATTTTCGTCAGTATTTTGAGAATAATATCGCTTATTTTGTTGTTGTTGGGACCCAGACCGCCCGACCTACCAGAAAGGTGTAAGGCAACATCATGGACGGCCGAGAAGAGCCACCTAATTTAGACTGAAACCCAGTGGGGAAGGCATTCACAGGGACCGTATTCTCCTTCCTCTACCACCAACCTCTCGGAAGGACTTACGCACCGGGATCGTACTCCGCGTGAACACGGTGGCAGTTTTGGCAGCGGACGGACGAAATCGGACCTACCGAGTGCAATTTCCGAGCCCTAACCACTGAGCTACCGCGCCCCATATATTGCCAACACCCTCGATTTTAGAGGCTACGTTTCGTAACAGTACCGAAGAGTTAAGGAAGGGGGTGGTGGGTTGAAATTTGTATTGTTTTAAATGAGACATAATCATTCGATGGCTTATATATAAGCCATCTAATGATTAATTGCTTTACGATGAATAGTCCCGGAGTTATGTGGAATTGAAATCGCCCACAAAATTATGTGATAATTTATGATAATATATTTATGAAAAGAAGTAATAATATATTAAAAACTCATAACAAAAATTAAAATTATGTTTTCTTATTATTATAAGACGTAGCTTTACGTCAAAAGACTAATTTGCGTATTTGCCGTTTAGTAATATAGTTCTTACAACAACCTCAGACATCGTTAAAATATCTATTTGATGAATTAATCTCACGACTTTGATACATTCGAATGTCCATTACAATGTGCTCCACTTTATATTCCCATTTGATCTCCATTGAAGAAGGTTCCAAGTTCTCAAACACAAGATGAATGAGATATCAGAATGAATCAGTTACGTTTTTCTGTGAAAAAGTAAATGATCCTTTTTATTAGAAAGGTTGTAGTCGATCAACGAAATCTCGCCTTTCAAATTGCGGTTTTCAATACAGAGCTGACCCTTGAAAATGGAACATTTCGGAAAATTGAATCTTTCTGGATATAAAGTTAGGAATTACGCGAAAATTTATATGTGGACTCATTAGAGGGTCTAAAATTTGTTATGATGTCAAGGTCAGGCATTGCCATTCAAAATTTCGAAGTTTGTGCTCATTCAAATCTGAAGACTTGTAAATATTACGCACTTAATTTAGAGAGGGCGTTATCTGTAATCGAATGATATTTAAAAATTTGCTGTACGATGAACGATTCTCGGAGAACAAGGTGATGGGGATTATTATTTCCCTTAGCTAACAAATGCTCGAAAAAAAAACTTATCTTCCCAACAAAAGAACTAAATTTTGGATCCGTCGCTGCTAGGAATATTTGGGATTCCAAGAAAGGGTATATATTTGGAACCCCCAGCCCCAGGTTCCAGATCCTTTAGGATGGAGCTCCTATTGCAGATAATAGCATCCTGGGATCGGTTTCGCACTTATCATTAACTCGTCAGCATGAAATAGCACACACCACTTATACAAATATTCAAGGTAAAATCTGTCTTTATTATAAACATTTATCTTTACCTAGCTGAAATCAATAATATAATGTCATGTTTTTTATTAAATTTTATTTATACATACATTAAATAAGTCTGGTTTGACCCGATTCTAATTTTGTAAAAACAAAGCTCAATCCTCGTTTAGGACTGTTTTAGAAAATTAAAGCTCGACCTAACCAAAGAGTCGAACCCAGCCAAACCGGACCGGGTCGAAACTTTATTCTCCACCTGTACTTCGGTTTGAAACCCGATTCCTTATGGATCTAAGGTCAAGAGAGTGAGCAGGAGCAGGCGACTGAGTAAACTAATTACGAATCTAAGCAATCTCTTGTTAAGAGGTTTCTTGACACCGAAAGCTTTATGTCTCCAATTAGAAAACAACTGACTTTTCATTTCAGTAGAGAAACCTTAGGGAATTTACAACAGTGTAAAGTTACATTCATGAAGAAAAGTTTAGAACTGACAGGAGTGGAACAAATGCCTCAAAACTCGTTATGCGGGTTTGGGAGCAGAGCTGTATAGATGCCCTCCCCTCTAAAGGAAAATTAGGGAATTAATGCTTGGGAATTTATAAATGGCAGAGGGCCGAAGCCAGAATTCCTCATGGGGATGTGTGGGTAAGTGGCGACTAGGATTTGAAGTTCGTCATTGTGAACTGCCGCTCAGTATTTCCTTTCCTAACGTTAAGAAAATCCCTAAAACTGATTTTATGGCCGAGAAGACGGAGATCACGTTACAAAGAACAATAATGCAACTTTTGACTTATTCATCTTTCTACTGAAAGACGACGAGGTTAGCCGCAAACAAAATGCCCGTGGGAAATCGGAGATTTTCACACTTTTCTCTTTTAAAATATTTATTTACAGATTCTATCAAGATTGACATCAGATTATTTGTACAGCAATAATTATACAAATAATTAACGTTTATAAATTTTATGCATTAATAAATTTTATACAAATAATTAACGTTTCCGGCTGTCTATACAACTTCTTCAAACTCTCCTATGGTGAGCTGGACGGTCTGGGTCATCGAGGTAGTACAGTATTGTGGCAATTAATTGAGAAATGTCATTTTTTTCGTTTTATCACACGTAAGCTTAGGAAGAAGCACTCCAAATTAGCTCAGAGTTCAAATTGCAGTTATTATCAAAGTAGCAGGTGTTCGTATGCACCTGGTAAGTAGCAGGTGTTTAAATTCCTCCGCCAGGTGGCAGGTGTTTCGCAGTGGTAGTTTCTCAGTTGTTGCGGGGCTCATTAGCGTCATGGATATCAGCGCGGAAACACGTGCTAAAGTGATTGCGCTTAGAGAACACACTTCTAAGACGTTCGAGGAAATAGGTAAAATATGTGGAGTGAGTACAGCAAGTGTCGGGAGGATCTGGAAGCGGTTTCAGGAAACAGGAAATGCTGGAACCAACCGCTCTGGAAGTTGCGGCCGAAAAATATCAACTTCGACTCGTGACGACAAAACTTTACATCGAATGAGTGTTAAAAATCCTCGATTAACCAGTTTTGACCTGTCTAAGTCCATGGTGGCAGCTGGTGTTGATATTGCACCTTCAACAGTGCGATACAGGCTGTTAGTACGCGGACGGAGAGCACGTCGACCGTACAAGAAGCAGCTTCTGACGCTTCGCATGAAGAAAAAAAGGTTGGATTGGGCACGAAAATGCAAAACATGGACTGAGAAGGACTGGGAGAAAGTTCTCTTTTCTGACAAACACATTTTGTGGTTCAGAGATTTAGATCTATGTTCGTGAGAAGGAGCCAAGGAGAACCTCTCAATCAGCACCACATCAATCAAGCATCCGCCCAAAAAGATGTTTTGGGGTTGTTTCAGCGTTTTGGGGACAGAATCTCTTGTTCCCGTAGAGGGAATGATGAACAGTGCCAGTTATGAAGTCATATTGACCCGAAAAGTGCTTCCAACCATGTGGCCGAACGGAGATTGCGTTTTCCAACAAGGCAGCCCGCCATGTCACACTTCGAAGCGAATCAAAAATTTCTGCTAAAAAAAAAAATATTACCGTACTGGATTGGTCCGGGAATTCACCAGACTTGAATCCCATAGAAAATTTGTGGGCTATTGTCAAAAAACGGCTGCACAAATTTGACTGTACGACGATGGACAAGCTAATTTCGGCCGTTATTGACATATGGTTCAGAGACGTTGAAATTAAAACTACATGTGTTAGTCTAGTACATTCCATGCCGAAACGTGTCTGTGATGTTATAAAGTCTCGGGGAGGTCATATCACTTATTAGTTTTAAATGTATCCATAGAAAACTTGAATAAAACTGAATTTTATAAAAAAAAACTGCATTTCTCAATTAATTGCCACAATACTGTATATATGAAGAGCTCAAGGGTTGCAATCGTCGTCAAAGATAAAAGCGGGTGTTGTACTGACGAATTTCCCGACAACGCGTTTTCTCCCGACTGTGACTCTATACATTTCAATGGCGATTTCCGACCGAGAGCGTACTCAAGGGCGGATCCAGCTTTGGCGCCAGGAGGGGGTCACATAGTCGTGGTCAAGTCAAGAACTTATAATTTAATTTTGATAACAATAGATACAAGTAAAAAGTAGGTATTTTATTAATGTACGTAAGTACTGTACTTAAAAATATTTATTCTTTATTGTACACTTGAAAAACTTAACACATAATAACTTGTACATTTACACGTACATATTGCCATCTTCTCTTGAAGACATCCAGAGAAGCACTATCACGCACGGAATGAGGCAGCCTATTTATATTCCATAACCGTGGTGAATGATTTGTCATAACAGCTAGAGGTATGTCGAGGGGTATGACGCAAAACTCCGCAAAAGTGAAGAGGTGGTACGACAAGGGTTTCCAACAAACAAAATAGAAACAGACAAAATACATATATTTAAATAACAAAATCAATTTTTCTTTTACGTCTTCTCCCGAAACGCGTTATTACGTCATTTACGTCAATGGGTACGTTTTTATGAACGTGGAGAAGTGCCAGTCCGGTTAGGCGATCTTCAACCATTGAAGATCTTAGCCACGATTTAATTCTGCGCAACGTAGAGAAAGACCTTTCTGCTGTCGCTACACTGACAGGTAGTGTAGCCATAATACATAAAAATTTTCTTATATTAGGATACATATCGATGTCACAATTTAAAATAAGATCAGAAATCGACTGCGGTATGTCCTGGCTCCGCTGCCACGCCTGCCACTTCACCATCCACAGCGGATATTCATTTACAATGACAGAAACTGGAGTGTTATCTAGTAATAATGTATAGTCGGTAGCTAGTTGTTTCACAGTTTCAATGTCTTCATTACTATATATATTCGCTTTTTGGCATGAAAACGCTTAGCTGAAACAAATTAAGTACATCAGGAGACAGGCGGTCCTGGAGATCACTTATTATTGAATCTAGAACAGGGATGTATATAGCTCTGCGGAAATACTCTTCAGCAGATTGAGCAGGTTGGTTATTGGCCCTATGTATTTGTTTTGATACTATTCTGGGGCATTTAATTTCTACATCTAGCTGCTCAGCTACTTCTTTAGCCTCTTCAAAAAGCTGTCGGTAGATTACGTCCACATTTTCTCTTTTATTTTGTAAAACACTTAAAGTATCATTAATAGCGTCCGTAGCTTTTTTTAAATCAATTGAGTTCGATTGCAGTATTCTGCTTAAAGATACAGTAGTACCTGAAAAATAAAAAGCAAGTGACTGTGACTGTAGTGCATAAACTAAGAATTTATAACTTAATATAAACGGTATGTACTCGTAGCATAAAATATTAACAAAACAACAACATAATTTTAAAGTAGGTTTAGTATACTCGTATAAGTTCATTTGCCAAACAATAAGAAATAAAATAATTTAGGGAAGTACCCACCTAATACATCACTTAAACAGATGGAGGATATAATAAAGTCAGAACTGCGCAATGTTTGCAGCAAGCAATGCGCATCATTGGCAGTTTTATTGTCTTGCCAAGCAGAAATCTTCTCCAGAGCGCTACAAATTTTGACTAAGTTGTCTCCTTGAAATTGAAGATGCCCATCATGCCTCTCTACCCAACGTGTCTCACAAATACCTTGCATGGCAGCTCCGAGTTCTATTTTAAAAATTTCATGCCTCTTAGCGGATGCATTGGCAAATGCCACAACTTTTCTCATTGTGCCAGATGTATTGCGACAGGAAACTACTTTGGATGATCTTGCCAATGAGTTATTGAGCACATGGTTGTTGCACGTGTTGGTTAATGTAGGCAATGCAGCTGTAGAAGCAGAAGCATCGGCAATACAATTATTTTCATCTGTAGTTGTTGTAGGTGAATTTTTCAAGTGAGCAATCTCAAGTCTTGGTTTCTTGGTTGGTTGGAAAAATGAATCTATTTTTTTTAATGAATGTTTCAATCCACCACTACCATCTCCTTTTCCCTTAGAATCACCATGCAAGCAAAACCATGCAAATTTCACCATGCAAATTTCACACCCCACAACAGACAACAGACTGTTGAAAATACATATTAAATATATATACATAAAAACACCCACATTCGCTATAGTACAGGCTGGTGGCGCAGGCGCATTACCTCACAAACAAAGCAAAACCATGCAAATTTCACACCCCACATCAGACAACAAACTTTTGTAAACATATGAGTTATAAGTACATAAAAACATAATAATATAGGTAGTTTTACAGTCCACTGCATTTTCCATAAAGACCTTACTTAAGTTTAGGCCCCTACACGAATTTTTATTAGGTAGGTACTTACATCAAATAGGTAATACCTACTTACTTTAGGTAAGTATAGTGTTAAACAAGCAAAACAATTTCAGGTTCTCTAATATTTTATAGTTTTTAAAAATCTGTAATATACAAATAAAGTAAAAAGTAGTAGGTAGGTAGATTACTATTTACTTGTTGTAAATGCATGCCTGTTAATGAAGCGCAATGTTTTTGTGTCGCGCAATAGTTTGCATCGAAGTTTTCGCTAGGTACTTTTAAAAACTTTAACCAAGATTATTTTTAAGTTTATGCATCATGCTATATTCATTCTGTTGGTTGCTCTCTTATTTTATTTTTAAAGAGCATTAAAATCAGTGTGGTCACGACGACGATACACTTGATTTCATTGTGTGAATTTATCTAAGATTTTAGGTTAGGTCAGTAAGCTTAATGCTCTTCAATCTCCCTCGTCCAAAAAAAAAATATATAAGTAGGTACATAAGTCACGCAGCACTCTTTCAGTAAGTAGGTACCTACATATCTACCTATGAGGTACTTTATGAGCATTGACAACAATAACATTTAAGTTAAAACACACGCACTGGAATAATGAGAAACTGATTACTTACCATTTCTTGTAATTAATGAATTTGCAGCAACAATTTTTAAGAATACTTATAAAGGTACACTTATAAACACATTATAGGTAGAAAGAAATTTTAGTTTTTTAACTTAGAACTATGTTATGATATGTTGAAGTTTAGTCGTTCCGATTCCGATTGAGGTTAGGTCTAGCTAGACGTTACGTAGTCGACAAGCGCGCGCAAGTGTGGCGCGGTAAAATTCAAATTTTCGATGCGTTCGTTCCTAAACGTTTGCCATCATACAAAGTTATTATATTATATTAAATTAATTAAATATTGAAGGTATGTAGTTACATAAAATCTGTATGGTGACAAAATATATAAATAAAATCATTATGTTCAATTAGTGGTCCACCTAAGTCCTGGAACCAGCTCAGGGGGGGGGGGGGGGTCATGACCCCCATGACCCCCCCCCCCTGGATCCGCCGTTGAGCGTACTCGAGAAATATAATGGTAAAATAATGGTTAGGTACTGTTGTACTTACGGCTGCAAGTAAAAGGAGGGCTTTACTCCTTTCATGGATAAGATTTGTTTTCATTATATATCTTACAAATATAGTTAAAAAGTAATTTTACTAGATTTTAGAGTAGTGCATTTCATTTGGCTATTAATTTCATTGCTTTTAATGCTGTATAATGAGAAGTTTTGCTTTATTTTTGGTGTTTGTGATATTGCAAAGACTTATAATGTCATTCTAACACTTTAAAAAAACATTTGGAGTACTTTGCTCATAGTTATAGAGTTATTTTCGGTATCCTCGTATGTTTTTCCTTCGAGGTAGAACTTGGCGACGGTTGGCGACTTGCAAGATTGGGTGGCTAGGGAGAAAAAAAAAATAGGAGTTTAGATAATGAGAGTAAAGACGTGTCGTATGATAAAATTTTACGTTCATAATAAAATATAATAATAGTTTACATTCATTGAAAATGTCAGCTAGATTTTACATCATAACTTTTTAGTGCATTTTATACAAAGATATATGATATATGAGTATACTAATCTCATTTCTAATTCAGAGTAAATCGTACTTAATAAGTATTACTAGTTAGCATGGACGCCCATAGGGGAAGACAAGGGGGCACTTCAAAATCACAAAGGCGGACATCAAACGAGTCGATGTTGTTAATCTTATCCTTGAATCCTTCCGGATAAATTCTATAGGTGCCGATGCTGGTTAGAATTAATTTCATATAAACATCTCGATTAAAAAGATATATTTCCCCCCGTTCACGAATTAAAAATCAAAGGATGTATCATCAAACTCCCAGTGTTTTCAAGAAGTATTTTGGTATAACACTCTTGTTTAGTTTGGCTCGGTAGCCCGGTGGTTAGCACGCGGGAATTGCACTCGGTAGGTTCGGATTCGATTCCCTCCGCTGCTAAAACTGCCACCGTGTTCACGCGGAGTACGATCACGTTAAACATGTGGGACCGTAAGTCCTTCCGAGAGGTTGGTGGTAGGGGAAGGAGGGTACGGTCCCTGTGGATGCCTCCCCACTGTGGGTTCCAGTCTAAATTGAGTGGCTCTTCCCGGCCGTCCAAACAGTTACCTTACACCTTTCTGGTAGGTCGGACGGTCTGGATCTCAACAACAACAACTCTTGTTTAGTTCCCGAGAAAGAAATATGCCTTGCCCAAAGAAGTATTTGAATCACCGACTTCTTGATCATGTGTTAGCAATCTATTAAATGAGCAATCTTAACTCTAAAATAACCTCACATTCTCCTCATCATAATTTAAGTAATAAGCTTCTTGATCTAGAAACATCTCTACCAATATAAATATTTTTACTTATATCATACATTGTTACATACATACTTTACATTACAAATGCAGAAGCATTTAATAAAAAATAAACTCTATTTAAAAGTCATTAAAACTTAATTCTGCCCATAACTTTAATTATAATTTTGGTCCTAATACTTTAGTTGTTTTTAAAATTTTTAGAAATAATTTGGGATAGATTAATCTGCAATTTTTATTAAAAGTTTTTAATATTTAATATGTACAACATTTGATATTTTTATGTCACATTGAGTTAGCCCACTGTAATTGTGCTTACGGTCTATTTAATTCGGGATGCAAATTTCACGATATGTATTTAAAGCATTTTTCAAACGAATTATTGGCAACCAAATCTCTGAAACTATTATAATGAAATGCAATTTTTGTATTTTGTGCCATAATATTTTATAATCTTATTTATTTCCTATACTTTATAGAAAAACATTTTTAAAACATTTCCAAATTCTATATCGATTAAACATGCATAAACCTTCCGAACATGTTTTGACAATTTAAAAATCATGGCTATTTCAATAGAGCCCCTATTTATGAATTTAGACATAATTTTGTATTTTATTCTGAAATGTCATTTTATGAACAAAGAAAATATATATAAAGTCAAATATTTTATTATTGCAAATATTACATTGTTTTATATTTGACAGTACGCATACAATACATTAAAATAAATTAGATGTAAAAAGGACTCAGTCGTATTAAGCCTCAAAGCATATATGGACATTGCTAACACAACTTTCAAAGATAAAAGTGGAGAATTCTACATTTTACGCAAGCATGCATACAATTTTTCCAAATACTTTTTAATTATTTTTAAATATATTATGCATATTCTTCAATTTGTATACTTGTAATCTATTTCATATCATATTTTATTTGCAATTGCTTTGTAGTTCAATTTGTTTTACGGAATTGACTTCATTAACAAAATTATTCTTTAGTAATAAAATTTTTTGGTAATAAAATATTCTAACCCTATTTCGTATTTTTCTCACATTCTTTAAAATCCTATAACGCATAACACGTATAACAACTTCCCGTTCCCCTCATCCTCTAGAAATTAAAAAAAAACAAAAAAAAAAACAGAAGGTACACTACACAGTTTAGGCGATAAATCGCCAAATCATGAATTTTCTTCTCCTCTTCGACTAACTGCACCTGCTTTATGTTTGACCATGTTACTAACATGGGGAAGATCGAACCGCACTCCCTCCATATATACTAACTCATTGGTCTGGGTATTAGTAAAAAATAAATAAATAAATAAATTAAAAATAGAAGGAATGGGGATCGGAATCATTCCGTACTTGCATGTCGATTTAGTATGTAGAAGGATCACGGAAATATTTTATTTCGTTTAAGTGGTTTGAATGTGGTTCTTCCCTCCAGTTTCTTGTATATGCCAAAAACGATGGAGACAATTGGGTATATGTGTGCATGTGTATGTATGTGTATGTGTGTGTGTGTGTGTGTGGGGGGGGGGTGTTTACTTCCAATTGAAGGCCCTTTTACTTTTCAGGATAAGATGTTAAAAGTAAAAATTTCAATTAAATTTTTTCAGAAATTTTAATCTTGCAGAAATTAAGTGGGCGTGGTTAATATCGACTAAACATTACGGAAACCACATTATTACCTTTTGTTTTTGTAAGGAATAAGGCCTCTCAATTCACTTTTCATTTTCTAAACTAGAAAAACAAATCAATAACTTTTTCTGAAGACTTAAATCTCACGGGAATTCAGTGGGAGTGATTATTGCCGTAAAACTGATTTTTCAAAGAATAGAAAGCGCTCTCAATGAAGTTCGCTTTACATTTTTGTAACAATCTTTAAAAAATAAATAGTAATTTATGTATTTGAATTTTTTCAGAAAATCCAATTTTGCTGAAATTTAGTGGCCGTTATTAATACCTTAAAACTACGTTTTATTATTATTATTTTTTAATTTAACAACTTTGACGGTTGACAATTTTTGGTAAAGAAAGAATAAACTATTTTGTACGTCTCATTATTTTGAAAGTCTTGTTAACAATGTGTTGAATTCGATATTTTCGTCATAAGAAAACATGGCATTGAAAGCAATTTCCCATTATTTATTTAGGTACTATTTTTTATGATCTCTCAAAATAGTGGGATAAAAAGTATGAGAGATTTGAAAATTATAAATATGATTTGCAACAATAACTGAATGCTAAAATTTTTTAAATAGCAAACTATATTTTAACATTTTGCTTTTATAGTGACATAGATGCATTTTTCGTCTTCAATCAAGTTAAAATAATGATTAATTTGAAACGAAATTCCTAGTATTGAGTATATTGAACGCATATATATATATGACTGAAGTGAACGACACGGCTATTTTGCAAATAAATATTGTCGATTTGTTCAATTTACAAATTCATTTTGTCATCTAGTTACTTTCCTTATATACATAATGTATAAGGAAAGTATTGTGACGGATTCGAATTCGAGTTTTCGACGGAATAGCACGTTTCAAGCATTCCTGATCACGAATCGAACATTTTTAAGGTGATGTCTGTTGTGTCTGAGAAAGTGTGTGTGTGTGTGTGTCAGTGAGACTGTGGAGATGATATCTCACGAACGAATGGAACGATTCGAATGAAATTTGGTACAAAAATCACAATTCGTGAATAATGGAAGCCTATTGTTTTTAAATATAATCGAATGTTCAGAACCCCCCTAAATTTTTGAGTCAAATTTTGAAAAAATCATCAAAATATCAAAACCTTTAATAAAGTTACGTAAATAGACATTTCTTATGTAATTTTTCCTTAGAAAACGATTGACACAAACTGTAGAAAGCTAGCATTAACCATTCTCGAGATATTGCACATTTTTCAAATAAATTTATCAAAAAATGAAGTAAAATAAAAAAATTACCTTTTAAGAAACATGTTCACTTTTCATATGTAATATCATGCGATACATTGGGTGACATCATTCTCGTGGTTCTAACTCGTTCCATTCACGAGAAAATATACTTTGAGTAATATTTTTGTATTTGAACGTCAATAGTCATGTATCTGCTGTAAGAATAATTCATTCCTCTGTCTATAACGCTTAACGAGATTTGGGCGACAAATTTGGAGGAATTTCGCCAACTTGGCGACTTTTAAAATGTTGCCAAATTAACTAAAATCTCGCCAAAGGGATAAAAATGACGCCAAATCAATGAAAATAACGACTAATTGATGAAAATATAATATCTTGGAAAAAATATAAGTATCTACAATAAGAGTAATCTATTTTGTTTTTACTGTAAAAGTAGTAAATACATTGCATTATATAAGGAAAGTCATGTGCAGCCCACATCAGATTTTTTCTTCATGAATTGAGTGAGTACAAAAAACACATTATATAAAGAAATGAATTATTCATAGTGTTAAGAATGATGATTATAAAGCTTTGAAGTCAAATTTAAGCCAAAAATTTTAAATCTCTTCTTTATAAGGCTAAAAATCATTTTACATGTTAAATAAATTAAAAAAACTGCCCTTATAGATCTGATGTGGATTTTAAGCCTAACTTGAGAAGAAGAAATTACTATGTTGCACAAAAGTTAATTTAGAAAGAATAAGAAGATAAAGATCAGAAGATAAGATCAATTTCGATTTTAAAAGGTTAGAAACTTAATTTGTCATTGTTTTCCACTTATCTACCATCCTTTACTTCCTGAGATTTCATTAACTTAAAAGATATATTGCTGTCAAAAAAGACTTTGAAAATAAGTTAAAATAATAAAAGTATATTTTGATATTTAAAAAATTTGATGTAGTCAATACACGACTTTCCCATATGATGCAATCAATTTACTCCTTTCACAGTAAACAAATGATGTATAATACCCACAGAACAATATTTTTTACATTTAATGTTTGATTGGACACTTCTCCGGATGCCAACCTCTGAAATTTATTGACAGGTTGACATTCGAATATTCTATTTAGAAGTACCCAATTAACTTATACTTAGTGCAACTCTAAATAGGTAAGTATTGATATTGATAGCGTCAGCAATATGCAATACAGTCCATATATTAAAATATATTAATAATAATTCATCAGTTGGGCGTTATTTCCATTAATTTAGCGCCGTTTTTGTAATTTCGACTATATTTTCATTAATTTGAGGCTATATATCACTAAGTTGGCGATATTTCGTCAAATTAGTCACAAAGTTCATCAAATTTATCGCCAAACATTACACACAGACGACGAGAATAGCTGTTTTTATATATTAATGACTGTTGGCGAATGGTTGGTCGTAAAAACACATAACTATTATACAACTATCTTCCCTCGTGAGTGGAACGAACTAGATCCACAAAAATGCTAACAAATTTGTTGCATAATATTGTATGAAAAGCGATAGTTAATACTTTTTTAGATTTCATGTAATGTTTTTAGAAAATTTATTAAAAAATCGGACAATATCATGAGAACGGTTCATGCTAGCCTTCTAGAGTTTGTGTCATTCGTTTTCTAATAAAAAATTACATAAAAAACGATCATTTACGTAATATATTAAAGACTACTATTTTTCAAAATTTCTTTCGAAAATTTGGAGTCTTTCGAACATTCGGTTGCGTTTAAATTAATAGGCTTCCCGTATTCACCGATTGGAATGTTTGTACCAAATTTCGGTCGCAACGCTCCATTCGTTCGTGCGACATCGCTCTCCCCCCCCCCCCCCCCCCCACACACATATCACCTCAAAAACGTTCATTTCGAGTTCAGAGATATTTGAACGAGAGAGAGAGAAAGAAAGAGATTATGTACATAATCTAATCTTCTTTATATTATATATTCCGTACAAAGAAAGGGTATATTGACAGGGAAACTAATATTTTTCATTTAAAAAAAAATTGAAATTAATTAGATCATTATGTATAAGTAACGTGATTAGAACACGAGTGAAAGAGATAGAGAGGGTGTGTGTTAAAAGTATGAGGTAAATATGAAGATGATAGGTAAATTTCTACTAGCTTGATACCTACATTTCTGACTTTGAACGTCCATGGAAGGGAAAGTGCCCCCTCACGCTACCCAATGGGTGCCCATAGAACTTTTTCCAGAGGGCAAAAACATGAATGAGACTTACAATATCGACTAGCTTGATGCCTGTATTTATGACCTTGAATGTCCACGGGAGGATAAGTACCCCCCTAGTGCTCCCTTAGGGGCGCCCATGGAGCTCATTCCAGAGGGGTAAACTCAAAAGGACGAGGCGTACAATATAGTTTAGCTTGATACCCACATTTGTGACTTTATACGCCCTATGGGCGCAAATGTCTATAAATGTGCAAAGCTTCAGACTTCATGGAGATTTTTGTAGGGTCTGGAAAGATTCTATTTTTCCAACCCTAGGGAAATCGAAACTTCGGCTCCCTTAGGTTCTGTCCTGAGGTTAATAGTATAAGCGCAGAGTCCTCGTAATGGGGACCCACAGAGGAGGGAAAAGAAGCACTTCCGCTCTCCGGGACATTCAAGGTCCCCAATGTAGGCATCAAGTTAGTCAATGTTGTACATATCAATCTTGAGTTTGCCCCTTGGAAAAAGTGTTATGGGCGCCCATGCTTATAGTATCGACAAAAAGTGTTATGGGCGCCCATGCTTATAGTATCGACAACGGTACTGAACCTAACTGAGCTGAAACTTTTTGTTTCTCTCCCGAGGGCGAACAAAATGGTAGGGGATGTCGAAAATTCTTTCTGGACCCTACGGAAGTCTCCGCTACATTGGAAGCTGAAATTTTGTACACTTACTGTCATGGGCGCCCATAGGGGAGGGCAAGAGTCAATTACGCTCTTCTGGACATTCAAAGTCCTAAATGTACGTATCAAGACAAACATTAAAAAAATTGTGTCTATATATAAATGTCTATAACAAAACATTAAATAAATAATTAGTATTTAAATAAAATTAATTATTTTTAATGCATTTTCTAAGGTTTCTTTGAAAAGAACAAAATTAAAACAATTAAATAGCGAATTATTAAAAAAAATATTAGCCTGTTCTCCGTAATAAATTCTTCCATTATCTGATCAAAATAAAGTTATTTACTTTTAATGTACATTGGCTTTAAAAGTTAAGCTTGGACCGGTAAAATCAACAAAAATGGAAAAGTAAAGAAGCTTTGATTAACTCAAAATTGTACAAGAAGGTAGCGAATATGTTTATGCATTAAAGAAAACAAGAATTATGTACAAAGATGAAAAAAATATTTACTTTTTGTAAGTTATATGATGACGTAACTGTGCAGAGACAGCACGCCCGAGGCCATCCTAAAGGTTTTCAATGGGATTAAGGTCCGGGGAATACGCCGGCCACTCCGAACGAGAAATGGCCTCACTTTCCAGATATTCGTCTACATTGTTAGCTCGATACCGACGGGCATTATCGTCCATAAGGAGGAAATCAGGACCAACTGCTGCAACGTAGAGTTTCGCAATGGGGTCCTAGACTTCATCCCGATACTGCGCAACCGTCACAGAATCGCCTTTAAAGATGTGCAGCTCTGTGAGATATTCCATTGAAATTCCAACTCACACTATAACGCTGCCATCTCTGAATGCGTGATATTCGATGATGTTCTTGGCCTGATTGCTTGTGCCTCGTTCTTTCCAGACCCTTATACACTTATCATCTGATTCCAGGGCAAATCTGGACTCGTCCGTGAACAGGACGCTGCACCAATCTGAAACAGTTCAATTGACATGTTGACGACACCACTTTAATCTTGTCCCTCTGGCTTGGACGGTTAGTGGAACACAAAAACGTGGTATTGGGGCATACAGACCCTTTGCACGAAGCCTTGGGCGCACAGTACTGGCAGATATTGTCTTACCAAGTGCCGCTGCAAACATGGATGTAATAGTTGTGGAGGTCGCTCGTCGATTCCGCTTGGCTACTATATCAATATACCGATCATCAGAGGTGGTGGTAACCCTTGGTCGACCAGGCAGATGGCTCCGGACAAATGTTTGACTTGTTTGGAATTGTTTCCATAATCGAGAAATTACCGAATGATCAACGCCAAAGAAAATAGCGAGATGACTGTCCTGCTTCAATGCGTCCGACAGCACGCCAGTACTCACTATCTGTCATTCGTCCTCTTTCAGCCATAGAAACACGTATATTATCAAAAATAATCCTACAAAAGTTATAAACACTTTGTATCTGCATTTAAAAGCACCTCCTCAAACCCTTCAGAATGTTGACGTCTTCAACGACTGCCTAATTAGCATATATCCGGACAGTCCATCGTGTTTGGCTGTAACATACGATATTTGCATACTGTCATCTACATTCGTAGCGATTTTCAGCTATTCAAATTCAAATACGCTTTCGAAGATTGAAAATTTGCATTGCGTGCTTAACTTTTGGAAGTCAGTGTATATCAGAAATTTAAACGGTTTTGTAAAGCACACGTTCTTAGTTCATTTTTTATTATTAATGGTAGTTTTGATAATGTCATTCATGTATTTAAATATTTAAAGAGGTTTGATGAAATTGTAACTGAAAGCCATACCCTAGAAAGTTGAGGCCTCGCAAGCTGATAGTAACCGGACCGCCAAAATCCTTTCTAATGACCTTTTTATACTAATTATGTTACTGCTTACTATGATACTCACCAATTGAATACATTAACATTGAAGGAGTATAATACAGTCACCACTGAAGGGCCCCAACCCATAAAGAACCCTGGGAGCCAGATAAAAGCCAAATGAGCCCTGGAAGTCAAAGGTCGCTCGGGCACCATAAGTTTAATGGAGCCCGTGTTAGAAAATTCACTGTCCTCAATCCTTGGATATGGTATATCATTTCCTTTATATATTGTCGATCATGCTTTTTAAAGAAAAGAAGGGGACAATTCATTTTTGAAGCAATGATTTAAAATAATATAAAAAACATATTGGTGACTTCTAATTTGCTCGTGCCATAAGCACGTACTTATTACGCCTATTGGCTAATCCAGCGCTGCTTGCAATAAAATTACATGTGGAGTTATCAACAAGCATTCCGGAATGGTGCCTGCATCCAATTCAGCGACACATTGGGTGAACGACTCTAGCTGAAGTTTGAAATTTCTGAGAACCAAAATCAGTATGGACTAGAATTGTCCAAGTTGCGTTGGTTGTTCGGGAACCTTCTACAGAGGGTATATATATGGATGGACTTTATTCGGAAAAAAGTTATATTATGTCATACGAGTTAAAGGCTCTAAGTGAATTTCGAATACGGTCAGTATTTTGACAATGCAATCTCAGTGTTTCCGTGAATGAGTTGAATATTTAATGGCGCTGCTGCTTTATTGATATTGCTGCGAACGTGTAGTATCCTCTCACTGGCGTCCCCCGTCTTGTCTTTCGTCTCTATCGCAGACCAAACGGTGCCATCAGAGTGTTTTCTCCAGAAGACAGCGGTACGAACATTCTTCCCCTGACGTCACTCAATGGTTGCCAGAAAATTCAAGTCAGAAGAAGGGTTTCCGGATTTGGCGACATTTGACGGCTTCTTGAAACTTCGAGAAATATCGCCAAATAACGATTATTCTACGAGATATTAGATAATTCTGGAGATTTCTACTGAGATTTTCAGAAGTTTCTCTAGAGAGACTATAAAAAGGACTCATTACTCCGTTGGAGTTGAGTTGACGAGGTGACACTATACGAGCTACAGTGAACTGTGATTTCTGTCAATGTTTTGAGAATATAGTAGCCGTTGTTTTGTGAAATTATTATCACCAGTATTTTGAGACTATTATAGCTTATCCTGTGAAATGAGTGGAGAATTTAAGTGTTGTTTGATTGTATATTGTCCCTGTTGACTTTGTGCTTATGAATAAACGTAAACTATCCAGAAATTTGGACGTGTTCTTGTATTCTGTGTATACACCCGCGATTTTAGAGGATACGTTTTGTAACAATATTAATTCGTAACAACAGAATATCCAATACATTCAGCGAGACAGAGTTATTTGTGCTATTGTATATCGATATTTAATTTCTTCTAAAATTTAAAAAAAAACCAATTAATGGACCTATCAGGTTATTCACCACCGCACTTCTATTCTTTAACGTTAAATGAAATTCCATAAATATATTCTCAAAGTTTGCCGTCTGAGAAGATCAAACGTCCCAGGTCAAATAATGAAGTCTTGAAGATCACGTAACAGAAACAAAAGCAAAAAAAAATGATGGACTGATGGGGAAAACTTTTGACTTATTCATCATTCAATGAAAGACGATCTAGAATACCCGTGGGAAATTGTATTTAGACATAAAGTTTCTTTTAAAAATCACATAACTGCGTTGATATTTCTGGATACTAAAGAAGAGGGATTTGCAATTAGAATCCTCAGCAATTCTGAGAAATTTACGTATTTAAAAATCCATGTGGGAGGATTATATTGCAATTTAAACAATTGCTCACTGCGGAAGGAAATATCAGGTGTAAAACTTTGAATCTATTGTTATTTGTCACTCTCCTCATATATATAGTATATTCTATAAGGAAAATATTGTGACGTGGTCGAAAATTCGAATTCGAGTTTTCGACGGTAGAGCGCGTTCCAAGCATCCCTGATCAAGAATAGAACATTTTTGAGGTAATGTGTGTGTGTGTCAATTTATGGAGACGATATCTTACGAACGAATGGAGCGATTCGAATGAAATTTGGCAGAAATATTACAATCCGTGAATACTGGAAGCCCATTGTTTTTAAACACAATCGAATATCCAGAATCCCCTTTAAGTTTTCGAGTGAAATTTTGAAAAAGTCATTAATAATCAAAACCTTTAATAAAGTTACGCAAATAGGCATTTCATATGTAATTTTTCCTTAGAAAACGATTTATATAAACTAACGCTAGCATGAACCGTGTTAGCATGAACCGTTTTCGAGATATTGCAGATTTTTCAAATATATTTATCAAAAAATCCCATAAATTACAAAAAAATATATTAACTGTTGAGAAACATGTTCATTTTTCCTATGTAATATCATGCGATAAATTGGGTGACATCATTTTCGTGGATCTAGCTCGTTTCATTCATGAAAAAATATACTTTGTGTAATACTTTTGTATTTGAATGCCAATTGTCATTTATCTGCTATTAGAATAACTTATTTCTCTGTTCATAACGCTTAGTGAGATTTTGGCGACGAATTTGGCAGAAGTCGTCAACTTGGCGACGTTTTCAAATGTTGCCAAATTAAGGAAAATCTCGCTAAATGGATAGAAATGACGCTAAATCAATAAAAATGACGAATAATTGCCTAAAATTCAATATCTTGGAAAGAATATAAGTATCAACTATATATAAGTATAACCTATTTTTTTTTACTGCAAAAGTAGTAAATTCATTGCATTATATAAGGAAAGTCATGTGCAGTCCACATCAGATTTTTTTAGTTTTAAAAATATATGGTTTATGAAACGTGCCACCTACAGAATTTTTATTTTCCCATACGGCAATTGCGCTGTCCCCTTATTACCCTCAATATGTAATACGCCTTGCATTTCATGCGCGGATGCTGGGCACATCAACTTTTCACGCCCTAACATGTAATAAGCCCTAAATACACATGTATCCCTCTGCGCGGATGTAATATGTTCTAAGTAAGCTCTTTTCATGCTTTCTAAATAAGCATGCTAGGTGGTGGGCGTTTTACAACCTATGAGTTCTTTTGAAAGGCCCTAAATAAGCGACAGTTTTTTTTTTACCACTAGAAGTAAAATTAATGATTTAAATGCTAAAACATGAAGTTTTCATCGGATAGTTAGAATGGCACGTTCAGAAAAGCTAAACCGCATATTTCAAAAATTCAAGAAATCAACGTGTTGGATCATTACCTCTTTAGTCACTACTTCTAGTTTGCCAAAAATCTTTTTTAAGACTACGAAAAACACGTTTTAATATCTACCAGTATTTTCGTATTAATCAGCGGTGTGGTATTTATGTTTGAAAATCTGTAATAGAAAAAAATATTCTTGTTTCTTTGAATTTTCGGCTCGTCAGTTTTTTTTCTCACTTATTTAGCTTTCATTAAAAGAAAAAAAAATGCGAAAAACAGTACAAAAACTAAAAGAGGAAGGAGGTGACATTTTAAAATGCTTCAATATTTTGCCCTTTTAAAGAGATTTTTTTGTTGATCCAACTTTAAAGATCGGTACAGAAAAAAAAAAAAAAGGAAAAACTACTTTTTTTTTTGTACAGATCCTCTTTCCACACATTTAGCTTTTGAAAAGGCGAAGTTACTGTTCATAAACTCATGCAGGAGATAGTTGTTAAAAATACATCGATTTTTCGCCTTTTTCATGGAAGTTTGAAAATATCATGTTTTTTTTTAAAGTTTTTAAAAAGTTGTTTAAAGTTTAATATAACTCCTTGAATCGATATCTAAATTAAAAAAGAAAATAAATAAATACTATAAACTCGCTGCGTTTTAAGCCAGTGCTTTCAAAGTGTGTTTCGTGGATTCTTGGGGTTGGTATTCCAAGGGTTCCGTGACATGGTAGTCTGATGTACATTTTCTTCTAATTTTTATTTCAAAATCTACCGAATATATTTTGCTGAAATGTTTATCATATTTTTTAGGGGATAATTTGAATATTTCCCAAAACTTTTGAAGCAATTTGTGAATTTTAAATTCGCTTAAAATATGTTTGAAAACTGAGGGTTCAATGTATTTCATTTTTTCAACCCGGGTTCAGTCCAAAACTCATTGGGTGGTATTATTTATTTATATTCCCATAGGTCTCACCATTTTGATAAAGTCATTTTTCAGCAGTTATCGTGCGAACGGACAGATAGAAAGACAAAATGAACAAAGTCATAAACACTTTTCAACAATGTTGTAAAGTGTTAAAAAAAACGATTACAGTTTTGTATGTCTAATTTGTTTGGTCCACACTGGGCTTGTCCTCATTTTGGGGTTCCGCCATTAAACTGAATTTCAAAAGGGCTCCGCGATTAAAAAAGGTTTAAAAATCACTGTTCTAGGCCAAGTATATATTAGTTTTGGCATGTATTAGTATTCACCTTTCAATATTATGGATTGCGAGGTCAAGATAACCTTTTTGTTATCATTCCCTTAATTTGCAATTTTCAACAATTTTTCTGTTTACTAACTACGTATTTTCCTACCTATTTTCTACCTTACTTGTACTAATTTTTCCGTTTACTAACAGGTTATTATAGCTTCGGGTTTGACGGACCCGTCTAAAGCTTCTCAGGAAAGTTACGGATTCTACATCGAGGTAGAATCAGATGTTTAGATCCGATCTGTATCTGACGAGCGTCCCTAGAAGTCGTGTTGGCGGAAAAGCAATTATTTCGAAAAAGGGTTTGGTTTTGGATACCTAGACCTGGTCCAGGGCTCTAACAGATACTAGGCTTTAACCAAGGCCCTTACTTCTACAGCCCTGGACCTGGCTGGTCGACGACAGTAATCCCCGGGGCGTAAATAGGCGGAGTTAAGCCTCTTAAATATATAGGCTGGCGCAATAGCGGCTATCTTGACTCCCAAGAAGCTAGGTATCTCAGTTCATAAATGTGTTTTTGGCCTTTTTAATATCTGGGTGTGTATCTTTGGCTGCTGGGAATTTTATTATTTGCTTTTCAGAATAGAAGTTTAAGTTGTGACACTTTAGGATTTACGATTTCTAATATCCATAAAGGTCAGAACTCCACTAGATACGTTCAATAATTCGAACGTATCTAGTGAACTTTACAGAGAGAGTGTACAATAGAGTATAAAAATACTTGGTAAAGTGTACACATTGCATGTCCCCTTATGCCGGCTGCTCCATAAAATTCTTGTTTATTTTTTAATAACTGAAATATTAAAATTTGAGAATATTTTTTTAATAATTTAAAAACTTTCAGTTTGTTAAATATCAATTTAAACATTGTTACAATTTTAAGTGTATTTTTCCTCATTTAAGCAAATCAAATATTTTAAACATCTGGATTACTTTTAAATAAATAATACTCTAAAATTTTAAATGTTTGTGGCTATATTTAGAATGTTTAAATACTTTGAAATACTCAGACATTATTGTTTAAACAGAAACATTTAGTAATAAGCTGGCGGATATAAATAAGCCGCGCAATGGAGTATTATATTTTGAGATATAAGCCAATCATCAGGACGACCTGTAAATGATCTTTCATTACTTTCCTTATATACATAATGTATAAGGAAAGTATTGTGACGGGGTCGAAAATTCGAATTCGAGTTTTCGACGGTAGAGCACGTTTCAAGAATCCCTGATCACGAATCAGACATTTTTGAAGTGATGTCTGTGTGTGTGTATGTGTGTGTGTGTGTGTGTGTGTGTGTGTATGTGAAAGTATGTGTGTGTGTGTGTGTGTGTGTCAGTGAGTCTGTGGAGACGATAACTCACGAACGAATGGACCGATTCGAACCAAATTTGGTACAAAAATCACAATCCGTAAACACTGGAAGCCTATTGTTTTTATACGTGATCGAATGTTCAGAACCCCCCTATATTTTCGAATGAAATTTTGAAAAAATCGTTAAAAAATCAAAACCGCTAATAAAGTTACGCAAATAGACATTTCTTATGTAATTTTTCATTAGAAAACGATTGGCATAAATTTTAGAACGCTAACATGAACCGTTCTTGAGATATTGTACATTTTTCAAAAAAATTATGAAAAAGTCACATAAAAAAAAAATTCCTATTGAGAAACATGTTCACTTTTCATATGTAATACCATGCGATAAATTGAGTGACATCATTCTCGTGGATCTAGCTCGTTCCATTCATGAAAAAATATACTTTGAATAATACTTTTGTATTAGAACGCCAATAGTCATTTATCTGCTGTAAGAATAACTTTTTTCTTAGTGCATAACTCTTGGCGAGATTTCGGCGACGAATTTGGCGGAATGTCGCAAACTTGGCGACTTTTTTGAAATGTTGCCAAATTAATGAAAATCTCGCCAAATGGATAAAAATGATGCTAAATCAATGAAAATGACGACTAATTGACGAAAATTCAATATCTTGGAAAGAATATTAGTATCTACTATAAGAAAATCCTATTACTTTCCTTATATACATAATGTATAAGGAACGTATTGTGACGGGGTCGAAAATTCGAAATCGAGTTTTCGACTGGAGAGCACGTTTCAAGCATCCCTGATCACGAATCAAACATTTTTGAAGTGATGTCTGTGTGTGTGTGTGAAAGTATGTGTGTGTGTGTGTGAGAGACTGTGAAGACGATAACTGACAAACGAATGGACCGATTCGATCCAAATTTGGTACAAAAATCACAATCCGTAAACACTGGAAGCCTATTGTTTTTATACACAATCGAATGTTAAGAACACCCCTAAATTTTCAAATGAAATTTGGAAAAAATAGTCAAAAATTCAAAACCACTAATAAAGTTACGCGTATAGACATTTCTTATGTAATTTTTCATTAGAAAACGATTGACATAATTTTTAGAACGCTAACATGAACCGTTCTCGAGATATTGCACATTTTTCAAAAAAATTATCAGAAAGTCATATAAAATAAAAAAAAAATATTTCCTCTTGAGAGACATGTTCACTTTTCAGTAATACCATGCGATATATTGGATGACATCATTCTCGTGGATCTAGCTCGTTCCATTCATGAAAAAAGATACTTTGAGTAATACTTTTGTATTTGAACGCCAATATTCATTTATCTGCTGTAAGAATAACTTATTTCTTTGTCCATTATGCTTGGCGAGATTTTAGAGACGAATTTTGGCGGAATGTCGCCAACTTGGCGACTTTTTGAAATGTTGACAAATTAACGAAAATCTCCCCAAATGGATACAAATGACGCTAAATCAATGAAATGACGACTAATTGTCGAAAATTCAATATCTTGGAAAGAATATTAGTATCTACTATAAGAAAAACCTATTTATTTTACTGTAAAAGTGGTAAATTCATAACGTTATATAAGGAAAGTCATGTGTTGCCCACATCAGATTTTTTTTGTATTGTAGCGGTTCTAAAAGTGTAGTACGCGTCACTGATTACCCAGTAATATGTTTATAATTTTATAAAGTTTGTTAAATTTATAGAAACAAAATTTAACATTTACACACACACATATATATACAGGGTATCCCCAAAACATTGACCTCGGCTTTTATTCCTTAAATAATGATCTTAGATATATATAATAAATTACAAAGGTGTGTAAAAAAAGGTACAGAATTTTATGAAATCGATTGAAATTTTCAAGGGAATTAAATTTTAAGAAATACAAAATTAAAATTTTTATACGGCCCTGTACAAAAACATTTTCAATGAGTAAAATGTGCCCCATACACTAATAATGATGTACAAAATTTCAGCATTTTATCATAAAGCGCTCCAGAGATATGAAAAGACAAAACTGCTGACTTAAACCACTTTCGAATGCACGACATGGGTTCTCAGAGGGAAAAAATCACGTCGGCAGATCGCGTTTCAGGGGTCATACACAAATTACGAAAGAAAACAATGATTACATAAATAAATAATTATTTTGCTATTTATTGGTACAGAAGTATCTACACTGTTTATAAATAATAACTTTACACAAAGATTTCAAAGCTTGTTCAAAATGTTTTCCATCCTTGCTAATACAGAGCTGCATTCGACTGATAACAAGCCTATGATACATTTCTGCTTTGCGTCATTTGCACTCTTGCTGATAACATTTACATTTTAATTTGTGATTAATCCCTCACCAACTTTGTTTAAACATATCTCTGGGACTATGTTAAAATTCTGAAATTCTGTACATCATCTTATTAGTGTATGGGGCACATTTTACTCATTGGAAATGTTTTTGTACGGGGGCCGTATAAAAATTTAAATTTTGTATTTATATATATATATAGTCATTGAATATATATATATATATAGTCATTGAATATATATATATATATGTGTGTGTGTGTGTGTGTGTGTGCGTGTGTGTGTGTATGTGTGTGTGTGTGTGTATGTGTGTATGTGTGTGTGTGTGTGTGTGTGTATGTGTGTGTGTGTGTGTGTGTGTGTGTGTGTGTGTGTGTGTGTGTATGTGTGTATGTGTGTGTGTGTGTGTGTATGTTTGTGTGTGTGTGTGTGTGTGTGTGTATGTTTGTGTGTGTGTGTGTGTGTGTGTATGTATGTGTGTCTGTGTGTGTGTGTGTGTTAGCTATACAAGAGGTACACCAGTTATATCCACATTTAAAGAGGGTACGTTAAGCCTAACAGTTTGATAATCACTGCCTGTATTGCATTTATGTAATATAAACTTAAATTCAATTAGCAAAACACGTGAACTCACCAAGAAATATCGTAAACAATCAACTCTTTCAACAATGTAAAATATTTGGGTAACAAGAGAACGAAGAAATGAATCCAACAATACTACGATGGACAACAATGTAAAAAAAAAGACCTATGTTGCAATTTTGTAAAATTCTTTCTTTCAATTTTGGAGTTTAATGCTATCACTGTGTTTTTACTCTGCGATCTGAAAAGCTATTTAAAATTTGAGTTTTATCAAATTATTTTGTTGACTTTGCAGTTAGTTAACATTCTTACGACCAGCTCATTCATTTGAGCCTATTTTGACCATCTCGATTTTGATCTGAGAGACCATTAAAATTGTGGTTCTCTCTATCTGAAATCCTTTGGACCTTAGAATCCTTTGGTCCCTTACTGTCGTCCATTTATACCCGTCAAACACCAGACGGAAATTGACACGACTCCAGATATGGAGCAATTGAAGAATCTTCTCGATGAAAAGAAGATTGAGGAGGAAGTGTACAGACTTAAACTTCAAGAACACGCCATTAAAGTTCTGGAGGATAAGAAGTACGAGATTGTGAAGCATTTGGGATCGGGAAGTTTTGGAGATGTCCTTTTGGCCATCTGTCCCGATCGTAACAGCAAGGTCGCCATTAAGATCACAAGGACAGACCGAACATCTGAAAATGAACTCAGAACCTGGGCTACCTTTAAGCATCCGAATGTAATGCCGTTGCTAGAAACTTTAGAACTGTCGCATGCTAACATTTTCATAATGCCGCAGATGGCCCAAGACCTTGAAAGTGTCTTAAGCAGTATGCGAAGGAAGTCATCAGGATTTAGCTTGGTCAAATCGTGGTTGAAAGATATCCTCTGCGGCCTCGATTATATGCACAAGAATAAGTTCTGCCATTTGGATTTAAAAACAGACAACGTGATGATTGACTTCAACAATCGAGCTCTTCTCTGTGATTTTACTTTTCTAAGTTTAACCGTCGAGCCCATCGCTAGGTAAGAATGACCTCAAACATCGTCGGTTTTAAAAGAACTATTTATTTAATAATATTGTACACTAGCAGTATTCCCGTTCTTCGTATAGAATATATAATGTAAAGAAACTTAATTCAGAATGTGCTGTGAACTAGCTCTCTATAAAACACTCATTATTTTATGCATAGATTATTTCAAATTTAGCTTAGATTTTGGTAGTCACAAATAATCTAATATTGCTATTCTTTAAAACACAAATGATTAAAATTTTGCTATTGTTATATTGCATAAGTAATATAAGTAATAATTTACATGCACCTATATTGTTTGCTATAAGTATCTGCAGATAGTAATATGATAGACATGCAGATAGTACATGCAGATGACAGACGATAAAAGAACTCACGTGAAAGCGATAAAATCTGCATTCTGCCAATATTGTCTGCAGGGTTCATTTTCTGTTTCGTTAATTTATAAAGTTTCTGTAATTTTAGAGATAGTGGCGCAAACAAAGATCGGGCAATATTATCTGATTTTGAATGGCCTTGATAGAAAGGATAAAAAAAAATTGGTCGCGTTAGTTTGCAAAGTTCAATAATGATTGGGCTCCATTTTTTTGGAAGTTCGTATAATGAGTGGGCCACGCGCAAAGTGAGGGAATAAAAGAACATATAAATTTGAAATGGGATCTTGCCAAGACTACCCTTCAAAATTTTATGAAAGTTGGTCGTTATCCGGTGATGATGAAACTAACTGCTAGATTTTCAATTTCATTTATACGGAAAAGCCATTAATAAATTAATCACTAAGTTTTCGGTTTATTGGTATCTTCTTTTGGACCCGTTTTCCATAAATTCGGTTGGTTAGAACTCCATGAGATAGCATGGTGAATGAATGGCTATAGTCTTTCATACGAGTGTAATGAAAATGAATGAGGTTTTAAGGATTTTCTTGTATTATTTTTAGATGTGGAGCTCCCATGCCCCTGCTTCCTCCCGAAGTGTGGCGAGTCCTCCAGGGCCACTACGGACTAGTGAAGGGTGCTCCTGTTGACATGTGGTGCTACGGCGTCCTTGCGTTCAATATATTCACGGGCTTTATTATGTGTGAAAAGCTCAAGCAGCTCGAATGCTGGAAGAAGGACGTTTATCCCATCATGTTTGAAGAAATGCAGGTCAGTTGCTTGAATCCCTTCCATTCAGATTAGAGCTTTATTCGAACGTCCATGATTTTAAAACCGAACATTCAAAATTTTAGTTTATTCGAGCCAAGTTTCAAGTTTCTCAAGTCCATGAAATAAGACGCTTCTTTATAAGGGGTGGCCGGTAAAATTCTAAGTAGCTTCAATAAGTTTAGAAAGATGGTAGCGAGAGCTATGGAACTGAGGTATCGGTACAATAATGTTACCACTTGAGACCGACAGCAGCATCCCCAGCGACAAGATGTTGATGTTAGCATTCCGATCTCGCATAATATGAGATGTAAAATAAAAGGTCACTTAGAAATAATTTAATTAGTTAAAACATCATTTCATTTTATACAAAACGCTTTTTAAATAAACCACAAGTTAACGTAGAGTACATTTATATATGTTTATCCTCTACCACAATTCATGGTGGTATGCAGGAAAGAACTCCCTGTTGCACGTTCATCAGCATCGCGAGTAGATGTGAAGTCGGAAGAAATACTTCAGTACAGCTTCCGCTTTGTCCTTTCCAAGTTCGCCGTATAGCAGTACCATGTTGCAAAAATCTTCAGTACCACAAACGCGAAAGAACGAAGCAGTAAACTTTTGAAGATGCACTATTATATAAAGCGAATCATGTCCCTCGGTCATTGACGCTTCCTATCTGTTTTCGAGTATATGTAAGAATTTTTTTATAGTGCTTACAACTAATCCATTACGAATATAGCTCTTAAATTTCATATTCCCACAGTAAGGGGTAGGTAGATACGCCGATCATACTGCTGGTTTATCTTATCGTTTTCGTTCCTTTAGAGTTCCAAATATATCCTTACAGTTGTTCCCGAATTACTAACGAGGAACATCATCGCATTTCGAAGTATATAGGCTATCATACTGTTCTAATAAACCTCCCCCTTAATCATGGTTATGAAAATGCCTCCTCCAATTGCTTTTGACCAGTGAAGCGCATTCCTGCAAAAAAGGCTAGTTCGAGCATTTAGGGATATACGGTAATGAGTGAGAGAGAATTTTGCTCTTTATAAATAATTGTATCTGAATTAATATGAATTTTAAATTTTGTTCCCTTTTGATGTTACTTATAATTTGTTACAGATAAATAAGTTTTATGCTCTCTTGACCCAAATTGCATTTCCTGGCTCAGTTATATCGTGCTCTGAAGTCAAGAGTGCGCTCAACTTCCTCCACACCATTCTGAAGTTGAAGCCAGAACAGAGGCCAACGGCCAAAGAAGCTCTGAACCACGCCTTCTTCACGGGTACAGAGGTCCTGGAAATGCCGGACATGGCCTGGATCCAGAAAGGTAAAAATGATCAAAATGCTGAATCTTTTCAGTTTATGAAATAAATAAATTGCCATCCTTACTCAGCAGCTACTACCGAGACATGCTCCAGATATTATACAATAGTCTTGAATTTTAACGTCAAAAGCAAACAAAAATTGGTTTTCATATCACGATCTTCATATACATTCAATGGTATTCAATAGACATAATGGCAAAAAGCATGACCACAAAGTTTGCTTTTGTATGTATGTTCTTATTCCTAAGTATAGTATCTACGTAAAGAGTGATGTCACACGAAAATCATGTATACCAGTCCTTGTCATGCTCAGTCAATGACTGTCCCATATAATGACGTATATTATACGTGCTTATCCTAATAATATGCATTGAACTGATTGGATGGCATACCAAAATTATTAAGCACTTTCACTTGAACTAGAATCTTCGTTTTGGTGTGATTCGATCCGTCTCAGCTTCTAAACTAAGAGAAAAAAATATGAAATGCGAATTAGGTGTGACGGATATAATCCTAATATATATTACGAAAATATAATGCGAATATATAATCAAAACCACTTTTTAAAATGTTCAACCACTTCCATTCCAGCTAGAATCTCGGTTTTGGCTCTGTCAGATTAACGGAAAAAATGTAATATTTGGAAAATTCGAATCGGTTGGGGGGGGGGGGGGGAGGGCGATGCGTTGGAATATAAGAAAATTATCAAAAGTATTCAGTACGTTTACACTAGCTGAGAATCTTGTTTTTGGTCTCATTCGATCTGTCTGAGCTTCCGGATCAAGGGAGAAATCTAAAATTTAAAACATTAGAATGAGAGGTGATGACACAAAGAGATTTTAAAAAATGACACTTTTTTGCATAGCAGAAGCGCGCACGCACACACACAGACACACACACACACACACAAATGGTTATCCTTTCGCTGCCATTCGGAAAATTTAAACATTTAAGTCATTCAATATATTTTTCCATTTAAGATTCAATATTTCCTTATCCATTTATATTTCTATTTTATATATTTCATATAATTCCATTTTAAGATTCAATATATTTTCCCATTAGTATGTTAGCAGAATTCTAAATTGTGCTCATTTTATGTTTAAGTATGAAAAGGTAGAGTGGTAGTGAAGACACTGAGATCTTAGGTGTTGAGATAAAAATTTTCTATTAAATTGTAACTCATGACCTGTAAATAGGTTCAATGTATTAAAAATTAAAAAAAGCGAAAATACTTTTATTTATTTGCAAAGAGCCAAGAGAATCGAACCCAAAATCTTTATTTTATTGAAAAAAGCATCTTTGGCGAATATCTGACGATCATGTAGACGCATGTCTGCTACCGCAAGAATTATCTCCTAAACGTTTGGACTCTTTTAAGGAAGTGTAAAATCTTGCTTGGCACAAGCCCACTTTCACCCCGGGCGAGTCTTTTGACTGCAGTCCTGACTAATTTGGGACTTTTCAAGGGCAGAATATACAGTGGAAATATTTTATTACCACATAAATCAGAAATGGCAGGGATTTTTTAAAGAAGGAATTAGCAGTGGAAAGATATTCTTTACGCTGAAGTCATATTAGCGATGCGGGGGTTAGATGATTATTGAAACTATAGTAAATACCTTTTCTGTCTTTAGAAAATATATTGGAATAGAAATGGTTTTATAATTGATACAGTGAAAGTAGGAGAAAAAGGAATTTACGAAACTTCAAGGTTGTTGACCAACCCATGCTCTAATGGTTACTGCGCTAAAGACTGAATCAACAAAATCAACGCTGCAGAGCATGAGTTTTATTCTTAGTAAACCCGACAGTTTAGCAGTCTGTTATGTGCTAGATTTTTAAGGTTATCTTATAATGTAAGGTACAATGTTAACTCACGTAATTCATGTTAAGAATTCATTAATAAAGGCATTCTGTCTCATCAACCTAGTTCCAACTGTAGATTTTGTCTAGTAAAATCACATTCTCTTTCAGTTTTGACCACTCATGCTATAAAAGTGAATTTTAAGAAAGCATGTTTATATAAACTTTCATTTTCCAGGATGTTACCAAGACTTGTTACCAGATTCATCCAAGGAGGAAAATAAAATTTTGGATCCTTCGACAGAGCACCCATTGGGAGTCTCTTCTGAAGAAGTGATGTTGCACTACGTGACCTGTAACACTGTTTTACCCGTAAAATCATCGCACCCGTCCTATTCCAGTGCAGACCTATTTTTTACTCCCTGTGATATTCGTGCACCAGAAATGTCTCTTACGGATGACAGAAATGACACCAGAAATGTCTCTTACGGATCACTTATGACAGAAGGTGCTATGAGTAAACATCTTGTGGAGGATAGAAAATTATCGTCTGATGAACCACTTCCTTGCAATTCAGGTGATTCCGTGGATTTGTCATCTAACCTATCTAATCCTGAGTGCATCATTAAGGGTTCCACTGCGGATGTCAGCCATTCAAATACCCAATATGTGACAAACATCTCGCTGGAATCTCCTTCTTACAATGCACAGTCTTCCGAGTCTGTCGAAATTTCACAAAAGATCCCTATTCCTGAAGATATCGAACTGAATTCGGCGAAGGATGTTCCCGATATAAATGTTTCACGTGCGGAGCCAATGCCTGATGAAGATCAGAATACGAAGTTCGATCAATGCAAAAGGCGTGCTGAGAACAGCTCCAGAACAACTGCACGTTTAGTAGACGGTAAGTTCTTTACAACTCCTTATATAAGGTGTCTTGGAAAGTCCGTACACGACCTCTAATTCCTCAATTGTTTATCGTAGATACAGACTTCCAATATTGCGGCAAATAACTCTTTTCCTTGCTGCCACTTCACGGTTATTTTATAGTGATGACAGTATAATATGAGCGAAATCATTTCATGGATACTGTTATCTGATATGGGAATATTTCCCGTATTTATCTTATAACCGTTTTAAATCGAGAAACGTGTTCGTCCGAAAAATCGGAAATCTCACTTTTTGTACGGTCCCTCAACTCATAATTTTCCAATGATTCAAAAATTTGCATACATAAACATGTAAAACTAAATAAAGTTATAAATTTTTTCGAGTAAAATTGACTGAAATATGACAGCTCATATTGGAAGCAGTTTTTGCTGAGAAATGTGCACACTATTTGGGTTGCACTTAAATTGAATGGCGAGATATTTCAATGTATCAACAAATCATGAAAAATGAACTCAGTCTTCTAAACAAATTATTATTAGGTTTAAAATTACTGTTAAAATCCTTTTTATAACATATACTATTCTAATTTTATAACTGATTAATCTTCAATAGCCTGTTTATATTATCATTACTAACCGCCTCCGGCGACCAGCCTGTTCGCTATTCTTGAAAATTCTGACCGTGGTAAACTCGCTGGCGCCATAACCCGAAACAAAATTATAACACCCATAATACCAATAGTCCACTGTTAAAATGAACTCTAAACTGAATAGAATGTTCATAAATTAAACAAAAATCTAAATACAATTCTAGAATAGAAGTCGAAAACCTGTTAAATCAGAACAATTTTAAAACAATATAAATAAAATACACTATAAACGTGTAAATACACTTAATACGTAATGTTATGAAAAGAGAAAGAGAAGTTCATGTTCTTAAAAGAACAATAATGAAGTAAAATAAATTGTTATTTTGATACGGATCAACCGCTCCAAAGGAACAGCTAACACAACAAAGTGAAAGGTTTGGGTTGAGTTGTAAGAAAAAATGACGTTTTAAAAAAATCAATAAATGCATTTCAAGCAAATTGAAATTTAAAGTGAAAGGTAATTTATTCCAATAAAATGGATGAATAATTTATTCAAATAAAATGGATGGTTTGTTTTAGTTTAATGACGTACATTCATTATTTGGCAGGCACAAATATCGAATGTTCCATTCGATTTCGCTATGCGTATCTGACGCAATCTCGTCAGAACCATGACGTCAGAACCTCGCCCACCTCCCCTCCACCATAGAAACACCATGCGTCTGCGCGCGTATGTGGGTGAAAAATCGATCCCTTCTTTCGCGGTTTTCCTGAGAAATCGAAAATCATTACTTCCTTAAAATCAGGATAGTGCGGCTACTTTTTCTTATTTCTTGACCAGATTGGGCTTATAAGAAAGCCTGATCTTTGAGCTTTCTAAAAATGTAAATTATTCGTCGAAATTGTCGGTACTTTTCCCGACTCGAGGATTTAAAACGAAAGTTCGTTATTTTGAGCCGAAAGTGACTTTTATTTTAAAATCTTTAAAAAATATTAGAATTTGTCCCTGAGAAAATTGATACAGTTTTACTCGCAATTGTCTGCTCTTTCCTCTCGTGTGATTTATTTTTTTCTACGACGTCTGGATGGTGGAGAAAAAAAAGGGGAAAAAAGCGGTCGAAATCGCATAAAGCATTAAAAAAAAAAAAAAAAAAAAAATTTAAAAATCTATTTTCACGTGTCACCTCCCCACCTCCCTCCGGGTCTCCGATTGCCAAATTTCGTAGTTCTGCGACGCGCGGTCGCTGAGTCTATAGTGTATAAGACACACAGACAGACAGATATTGCCTTTTATTACATACATTCCGTGGCTGATATATGCAAATTTGTCTGCCGATCTGGTCTACATATGACCTTGTTTCCACGGTAATTTTTCATATAGCCACTGATGAAGGGTATAGTGATACCCGAAAGCGCTCTGGCCTTTTAACATTTGTACGTCTTATAGGATGGTTTTATTTGATTAAATGACCTTTTTCCTTTTTATCTATGATATGTGTCTTGAATTTTATTGCTTAACTTGTATTTAGTTTGAGAGAATGTCTGAAGTATCTCAAAATAAGTGATTTTTGTTTAAACGATATTGCAAATTCCATTTACACCGTTGATTATTTCATTCCTAATGTTAAACTCATCTGTTATTAGGGGAATCCTCCCAGGTTCCTACCATATTTTCCCGATTTCATGGGTATGAACTTAAAACTCTAACTAATTGTTTTGGTACATTAATTCAATGGGATCAACGAATTATGCTGGTCCGACTTCTGTGCTTTTTAAACAACGAAGTAATCTGTTGACATTTCTTTACAGATTTACCCATAGAGGTTACGACACCATCTGCCTCTTTTGACAATCCTGACCATACAGAAGCAGAGGTGAGGGAAGGGTTCTTTAACCCCCTCAAAACTTCTGATGTCATGGAAGTATCCCGTGGTAATCGCTTTAAATTGATTCTTTTCTTTTCATTCGATCTTTTGCTTTACCCAGTTCAGATTAAAAAAAAATAATCAAAATAATTCTTGGGTTGATAACAGTGCAGGAAAGCAGGTTCGCAGTTATTTGAATAGTTTTAAAATTTTCAGACTGGGCGTGATTGTTTCTCACTGCGGAGAAAAGAGTCATGTATAGGATCTGTAATACAATTACAGTTATATTTTCTGCAGTTTAATCGAATGAAGCATAGAATGAATAGGGTCGCAACACTGAGGCCAATGCATTATATTGAATGGATGGATCCCCGTAACGTGCACTGAGATCAATTTATTAAGGAGTTCAGTGAATTCAAACATGTAAGCGTTGCAAATATCAAGACAGAACAAGAAATTTATGAAGGAGGCGTCTTAGGGTGGCAAACAGTGACTATATTCCATTATTAATACATATATTAAGCATTTTGATTTCTTTTAGAATACACATTTCATACAGTGACACGTTTCTCGGAAAAATCGGAAGCGTCATCTCCGGAAATGAAAATCCTTAGTGAATTCCTTAACTCTTCTGGAATTCGCTGATGAATCAATCTCAATCGTCACCTAAGTGCTATCTATCGCCAATTCTGATAAATAATTGTTTCAAGCATATATTTTTAACCGGAAGTGAAGAAACTCAGAAGTGAGTGTTTTTAGTGAACCCACGGAGCACCTAATATATTTAATACTGAATTCATTACCGTCATTATCTAAGCTCTATCTATAAATAATCTTGAAAAATTCAAGTCTTAAGAACACTTTTTGGACAGGAAGTGAAACAGGAACCGGAAATGTAAATCCTTAGTAAACCCCCTCCCACTTCCTTCATAATTGAAATGCTGAATTCATACCAACCATCATCTATGCTACATCTATAATAGATAAAAAAAATTGTTTCAAGGAGCATGTAAATTTTTGAATCGGAATTGGAAATCTTTAACGAATCCCTTCACCCCCTTTAGAATATAATGCTAAATCCATATCAGCCATTATCTAAACCTGAAAAATAAATGTTTCAGGAATTTTCTTTTAGCCAAAAGTGACACACACACACACACAAAAAGTCCAGAAATAGAAATTCTTAGTGAACCCCTCATGTCCTCTAGATTTTTATGATGAATCTATATCATCTAAGCCCTATCTATAGCAAATTTTGGCACTATCTATAAATGCAAATATGTTTAAACCGTAAATGTAATTAGAACCGGAATTGGAAATCTTTAAAATCCTGCTCCTAAATTTGATGCTAAGACCGCATAAGTGATCATTTAAGGTTCTTTTACTGCCGATTCTGAGAAATATGTACATGTTTTAAGACAATTTTTTCCCCCACACATCAATAGTATTGCAACATTTTTGACACCATTAATTATATGTTGCGTGGAACACGAAATTTATAGTCCTTTAGAGTCGTACTGGAAGGTTCTGTTGGATATAATTCACTTCTAAGATCTAATTTTAAAATAATTGTTAGAAAATTCTACTTTCTAAATGCCATTAATTTAATGAAAAGTAATTTCTCTCCTAAAAGACGTAAAGGAAAACATTTCTGTGGACCTTTGACTAGATTCGATTTGTTTAGAAATAGAGGAAAGTGTATGAATAAAAAGGGTTATTCGGAACCCTTATTTTTTATGGCCTGAATCTAGATAATAAAAAAGTATTAGAACCTGCGAATTAGTTCTCCTTAGTGGCAGAATGGCAACACAGTATCGAAGTATATATGTACGTCCATAAAGTACTTGAATCTTCTTGATAATATCTCCACTGAGGTCATGTCCTACATTGCTTCAATAGATACAACATTTCGAAATATTGGACTTATATTTGTAATACGATGACATTCCATTGTAACGAACTTCACGGGACCGCTGAAATTCGTTCGTTATTACATAATTTCGTGATAACGCAATTTCATTAAAAAAAAAAAAAATAAATAAATTTTTACTAGTATTTCAGAAAGTTTTAAACAGAACTTTGTGCACACTTGTAAGATAGTATACGAGATACTTAACGTATTGCGCTTGTCTTCCAGATGCAGCCCCCCAAATAAAAAAGAGCCGCCGGAAACAAGTCCGCCAATGGTTTCATAGAATGTGGACTCGCTTCTGCACCTGCGGTTCAGGGGCAGCTGGTGATTGACAGGAATATAAGTAAAATGTAAGTTTCAAAATTCATTTATATTCTCTGCTGATCAAATTTCATCGTGACTATACAACGAGTAGAAAATTAACTAAAACTATAATTTACCAACAGGTGACTCCAGATGGTGCAAAAATGAAGCCTCTGGAGAGGATTCTTTTGACGTCTTGGGATATATTTTTTATACAAAATGTAAGTTGAATAACTGTATCTTTTAGTTCGATTCTGTAATCATGTAGTAGTATATTATGTAGTAACTTTATTTTTGTTTACTGATAGGCGACTCCAGATGGTGCCGGAAATTAGGCCCCTGGAGAGGATTTTTCTGACGTCTTGGGATATATTTTTAATACAAAATGTAAGTTGAACAAATGTTTGTTTAGTTATATTTCATAACCACGTAGTAGTATATTATTGAATAACTCTGTCATTGTTTACTGATAGGCAACTCTAGATGGTGTCGGTGATTAAGCCTTTTGGAGACGGTTTTTCTAACGTCTTGGGATACATTTTTATTAAAAAATGTAAGTTGAATAACTGTTGTTTTCCCCCAGATATATTCTGCAACCAAATAATTGTATATTAATTAGCAATTCTATATCATCTTTGTTTATCAATAGGAGACTCCAGATGGTACCAGTACATGGTTCCCTGGAGATTATTTTAATGACGTCTTGGGATATATTTATAATAAAAAATGTAAGTTGAATAACTGTTTTCTTCCCCAGATTTACTATTATGTAACCAAATAATTGTATATTAATTAGCAATTCTATATTACCTTTGTTTATCAATAGGAGACTCCAGATGGTACCAGCACATGGTTCCCTGGAGATTATTTTAATGACGTCTTGGGATATATTTATAATAAAAAATGTAAGTTGAATAACTGTTTTTTTCCCCAGATCTACTATTACGCAACCAAACAATTGTATATTAATTAACAATTCTATATTACCTTTGTTTATCAATAGGAGACTCCAGATAGTACCAGCACATGGTTCCCTGGATATTATTTTAATGACGTCTTGGGATATATTTATAATAAAAAATGTAAGTTGAATAACTGTTTTCTTCCCCAGATCTACTATTACGCGCAGATAGCTACTCTAAACCCACCATGTGAGTCGCACGGTCTGGGGTCTTCAGATCTACTATTACGCAACCAAATAATTGTATATTAATTAGCAATTCTATATTACCTTTGTTTATCAATAGGAGACTCCAGATGGTACCAGCACATGGTTCCCTGGAGATTATTTTAATGACGTCTTGGGATATATATAATATTAAAAAAAGTAAGTTGAATAACTGTTTTTACCCCCAGATCTATTATGCAACCAAATAATTGTATATTAATTAGCAATTCTATATTATATTTGTTTATCAATAGGAGACTCCAGATGGTATCAGCACATGGTTCCCTGGAGATTATTTTAATGACGTCTTGGGATATATATAATATTAAAAAAAGTAAGTTGAATAATTGTTTTTTCCCCCAGATCTATTATGCAACCAAATAATTGTATATTAATTAGCAATTCTATATTATATTTGTTTATCAATAGGAGACTCCAGATGGTATCAAGTAAATGGCTCCCTGGAGAAAATTTTAATGACGACTTGATGTATTTATAATAAAAATGTAAGTTGAATAACTGCTTTTTTTTCTGATTTTTCTGTAAACAGGTAATGGTACATTATTCAGCAATTGTATATTACCTTTATAAAACTTAAATTGAATAACTGTTGTTTTATAGTTCTATTATGAAACCATACAGGGTGTGCTAAAAAGATTGAAACGCGCCTTAATTCTTTACCTGTTGGAGATAAGTGGACAATGTAAATTGCAAAAATGTTGAAAGTAAGGTAGAAAATAAGACTACGTGTTAACACGTGCTACGAAATAAGACAAAGTTTAATAACAGTTGTTTTATAATTCTATTATGAAACCATATAGTAGTATATTATTTAGCAACTCTATCTGTGTTTACCAAGAGATTCCAAATGGTGCCAGTCCCATTGGTCCTTTGGAGATGATTCGTCTGAAGTCTTGGGTTACACTTTAATTAAAAAATGCATGTTGCAAGATTATTTATATCTCTAATATATTTTGTTGAAGTTAATATCTCCATTACACAAATGTCAGCATAACTATTTAGTAGCACATTATATATTAACTGTATATGTGGATATTTTATAGAGCTTGTCCATTCATAACCAAGTCGTTGTAAGTAATTTAATCGGTTTTGTAGTAGTATGTACAAGAGCTTCGACGAAGTTTCTCTTATAAAGTATTCTATAGTAGGTATTCATATTTTGACAGTAAAGCTGTATTCATTGCTAGTGTCATATTTTTCCGTTCTTTGGAGCTTGAAATGTTAATTCTTGTTAAAATTATGCAACAATTTACACACTTCATATAATTAAATTAACTTAATATAGTCAGGGATTTGGACGTAAAACTCACACCTAATGAAACGTATGTTGTTGTTGTTACTTATTCCCCCGTGGTGAAGGAGCGCTTATGAACTACGTCCACTAGACCTCTGGTCCCATGGCGAAGGGGAGAAATTTGCAGCTTCACTTTATATTGAGGCACCCCAAGGGCGGAAGTCTGACTTTGCCTCGACAACACAACATCCATACCCGCTGGCGGGATTCGAACTCACAACCCGACAATTCAGCGATCGGACGGAAACGCTTGCCCCTGACCGCTCGACCACCGGATCGGCATGAAACGTATGTAACGCACTTGACTGGCATAAATATTTATCTATCATCGACACTATTAAAAATTCGGTAAAAAAACCTTTATTTTAAAGTTATGTTTAGCAGGATACTTGGGTTCTCAAGTTGAATGAAATTTTGCAAATGAAAATAATAAAAGTTACTTACTTTGTCACATTAGCCCCAGTTATGCCTCCATTTAGTTTTAATGTTAATAAGATAGGTCCTGTAGAATAAAATCTTGCAATAATAATGCTGACTTTCAATTCAGTTTCAAAATGGGCATATATAAATCAGAGCGGATTTGAATTTTAATAGGCAAATTTTAATTATTATTCAGTTGAAAATATAAAAGTTTGTCTTTTCCTATATTTACTGGACAATATTTTTTGAGAATTCTTAGATTCTCGACCTGCTTTTGAAACATTTTTTCCACGTCTGTGTGGTTTGTTCATCCACGTATGGTATTTAGTTTATTGAAAAGTTCAAGTTGGCAATGGAGGCGGTGTGTGTGTGTGTGTGGGGGGGAGTGTTTAGAATCCAAAAAATAGTATTATTTTGTTCGGTAATTGCTGTTTTTTGATGTTATTTTTTATATAATCATAGGTTTTATACTTTTTTCTAGATTAGATGTCTTTGCTACTGTATAACAGCGTATATAGATGTCTTTGCTACTGTATAACAGCGGATAGATGTCTTAGCTACTATCACACAACATCTTGTAAAATAACAGTACAGTCCATCCAATCTGTATTTATATTTTTATAGATTACAAAATCAATTATTCAATAGTTTATGACTAACCCCCCAAAATAAATAGCATAAACATATGTATCTGCCTCTTTCATTTGTTCATTTTTCAATTTTTCTTGCATTAAGTGGCATTTTTACACTGATATTCCCAGAAAAAAAAAACAGTTTTTAAAAATAATATTGATGAGCGAAATTATAGAGAAATGTTTGAAAACTTGTACATGTAATTCCTTTGGACATTGAAGCATTATACACGATTGCGCAAGCTATTTTATATGAAATTGACAGTTTTTCAATTTGTAACAGCTTTAATTTTCTGCCATAACTTATTTTGATGAGAAAAATCAAATGGTTCTATTTAAAACATTGTCGTTTATATTGGAACCATCATTTGTCGACGTAAATAAATATTACGCGTATCTCTGTGAACGGCAGCGTCTTGTTTTTGGCAATTGCATCACACTTTTCTGATAAATTATCCTATCAGAAAGCGAGGTGGCTTTTATCCTATATATTTCTCCTCTACATTTTAAAGTAAAATATAATTTAATACTTAGAGAGACTGCTCACAGTGGTCAATAGATGTGGGTAACGAAAAAGGTTGAAAGACACTACAATAGGCTTGGCGAATTGGACGCAGACGAAAAACATCTAAAAAATAAAATAAAAGGAGTGAATTATAGACATAAGCTTTCGCTATTGGAACTGAAATCTCTTTTTTTACCTGGTACATGCTTTACTGAGCACTTATGCCGTATGAGATATTATATAAAAAAGCCGCCTGTGTCTCATTTATATAAAAAATTGACAAAATATCGCCAACTTGGCGACTTCAGAAACTGTCGGTAATGTTTCTGGTTTGTGGGCCTTGAGGGTATTAAATGAATGGCGTTTTATTACGGGTGGATCAGTAAATATATTGAGTGATTGAATCATATAGTAAAAAATCTGATGTGGGCAGCACATGACTTTCCTTATATAATGTAATGAATTTACTACTTTTATAGTAAAAAAAATTTTTTTCTTATAGTAGATACTAATATTCTTTCCAAGATATTGAATTTTCGACAATTGGTTATTATTTTCATTGATTTAGCGTCATTTTTATCTATTTGGCGAGATTTTCCTTAATTTGGCAACATTACAAAAAGTCGTCAAGTTGGCGACATTACGCCAAATTCGTCGCCAAAATCTCGCCAAGTGTTATGGACGAAGAAATAAATTATTCTTACAGCAGATAAATGACTATAGGCGTTCAAATACAAAAGTATTACTCAAAGTATTTTTTTCATGAATGGAACATGCTAGATCCACGAGAATGATGTCACCCAATTTATCGCATGGTATTACATATGAAAAGTGAACATGTTTCTTAATAGGAAATATTCTTTTTTTTTTATTTTATATGACTTTTTGATAATTTTAAAAAAAAATGTGCAATATCTCGAGAACGGGTGATGTTAGCGTTCTAAAATTTATGTCAATCGTTTTCTAATGAAAAATTACATAAGAAATGTCTATTTGCGTAACTCCATTAGTGGTTTTGATTTTCTGACGATTTTTTCAAAATTTCATTCGAAAATTTAGGAGGGGTTCTGTACATTCGATTGCGTATAAAAACAATAGGCTTCCAGTGTTTACGGATTGTGATTTTTGTACCAAATTTGGTTCGAATCGGTCCATTCTTTCGTCAGTTATCGTCTCCACAGGCTCACTGACACACAGACACACACACACTCATACTTTCACACACACATACACACACACACACATACATCACTTCAAAAATGTTCGATTCGTGATCAGGGATGCTTGAAACGTGCTCTCCCGTCGGAAACTCGAATTCGAATTTTCGACCCCGTCACAATACTTTCCTTATACATTATTGTATATAAGGAAAGTAATAAAAATATTGATCTGGAGAGGCGAGTGGTGAACATTCGTAAGGAAATTTAAGAAGCTTAAGCGCTACAGACGGGTAGATGGGAGGGACACAACTTTATGCACCCAGTCATCAGCTGATCTTAACTTCTGGTTTATACAAAAAGTGTTGTTTACACGAACATATTCGAATTCAAAATTTCTGATGAAAATCACGCTGTTAGAACACAATACATTTCAAATTATTTTCAATAGAATGTCGATCAGCATATGCGCGTTTAATTGTAGAATTGTTATTATCTATATACATAAAATTTAAAGTTGGGAATACTTCCATCTGTTTAACTCAGCACGGGAGAACTCAACTTTTTCTTTTTTAGTAAGAGTGATTATAAAATTTCAAAGAAAGACTAAAATTATTAAAAGTTCACCGCCCATTGCGAATTTTAAGTTTCTGTTTATCATATTTTCTTACAAAGAATGGATATAAAATGTTTGCATTATACATAATTTTCAACGACAAAACCGAATAAAACCAATCTCATAATTATGGAACGGATTGTTTTCGAAATTGTTTAAGTTTAGTGAAAGTTTTTTATACTTTGTGTAGCTGACGATGTGTTAGTTATAACTAAAATATTCAATGATATTTCATAAAATTTATTATTTAAGTCACTTGTAGATGACTTTGTTGTGAATTTGATTTTGGGGCGATACGATAAAATAGAACAGACCTTTTTTTGCGAACTGGCCCGCAAAAATCATCAAGATCTGAAACATAAATGCTAAAATATTTTACGTAAATGCTTGTCTCATACGCAATTTTTTAGAATAAAACGTATATAAGACTCATTCCAGAAGGAATCATTTTCGAGATATTTTAATTATTTGGAACGTTGAGTCATTGACGACGTTTTAAGCTGTAATAGAACGTCAGAATACATACACGAGTCATTTGAAATAAAATATGCGATCCATTTTGCGCATATAAAACTCAATTTGACTGTGAAAGAAAGAAAGAGAAAATGAAAGAATTTGATCTTTAAAAAAAGTTATGTGCAGCCTAAATACATTTTTATTTAACGTATTTATACATAAAATACATTCATTTTTGAGTTATAGTGCTCATCTATTTCACAAGCAGGCTGACACGTTTTAAAAGTGCATGAAATGTGTTCATCAACTTTTACAAAATAATCCCCATATGCAGCCCCTAATTCTGTCGCCGAGGACCCCCAAATCTTTAATTCCATAAATATTGACAGCATTAAAGTGGCATGGTAGAAGAACCTATTTTATTTTTAATATTTTGTTTAGAAATTTCATAATGGACTTTCTTCTATTATACTTTCTGGTGGATCTGTCTGTCATGCGAAATTTCTTTTTAATTGTTTTAGTACTTCTGCGTTTAATAATTCCCCAAAAATATAAACACATCTTTATTCACAAACATTGATAAACATCTTAAAATAATCTGAAATTGAGTAAAATATGGAGAAATGTGTGGACCCCGTTTGAAGAGAGGGGGGGGGGGGGTCTTAAGCGATCGTTTAGTCGGCATAAATTTAAAAATATAATGTGGTTAGCGTAAGACTTTTCCTACAGTCTCAAATAAATTTTGGTTTTCCATTGAGTTAAATGACCCAAACTGATACGGATACTAATTTGAAAAAAATCTGATATGGGTAGCACATGACTTTCCTTATATAATGCAGTGAATTTACTTCTTTAAAGGTGAAAAAGTGATGAAAAAGTCACGGCACAGTGTTTGTAACGTTAAACTGTACATTCGGTGCTTTTCCGGATGACACTATGCAAAACTATTTTGTACCTAATTAACTAATATTTCATGCAACTCTAAATTAATAATTATCAATATTGATATCATCCTCAATAAGCAATATAGTCCATATATTTAAATATTTTAATAATAAATAAATAAATTAATTAATTAAGCGTCATTTTCCTCAACTTGGTGTCATTTTTACTTTCCTTATATATAGTATAATGTATAAGGAAAGTATTGTGACGGGGTCGAAAATTCGAATTCGAGTTTTCGACGGGAGAGAATGTTTCAAACATTCCTGATCACTCATTCCTGTGCATGTGTGTGTGTGTGTGTGTGTGAAAGTATGTGTGTGTGTGTGTGTGTGTGTGAAAGTATGTGTGTGTGTGTGTGTGTGTGTGTGTGAAAGTATGTGTGTGTGTGTGTGTGTTAGGGAAAAAAAAGAGTCTGTGGAGACGATATGTCACGAAAGAATGAAGCGATTCGAATGAAATTCGGTACAAAAATCACAATCTGTAAATACTGGAAGTCTATTGTTTTAAAACGCAATCGAATGTTCAGAACCCACCTAAATTTTCGAGCGAAAATTTGAAAAAATCATAAAAAAAAATCAAAAAATCAAAAGCTTTAATAAAGTTGCGCAAATAGACATTTCTTATGTAATTTTCTTAGAAAACGATTGACATAAACTTTAGAACGCTAGCATGAACCGTTCTCGAGATATTGCACATTTTTCAAATAAATTTATCAAAAAATCCCATAAATTAAAAAAAAATATATAAACTGTTAAGAAACATGTTCACTTTTCTTATGTAATATCATGCAATAAATTTGGTGATATCATTCTCGTGGATCAAACTCGTTCCATTCACGAGAAAATATACTTTGAGTAATACTTTTGTATTTGAACTCCAATAGTCATTTATCTGTTGTAAGAATAACTTATTTCTCCGTCCATAACGCTTGGCGAGATTTCGGCGACGAATTTAGCGGAATGTCGCCAACTTGGCTATATTTTTAAATGTTGCCAAATTAACGAAAATCTCGCCAAGTGAATAAAAATGACGCTAAATCCACGAAAATGACGACTATTGAAGAAAATTCAATATCTTGGAAAGAATATAAGTATCTACTATAAGAATAACCATTTTTTTAAACTGTAAAAGTAGTAAATCTATTGCATTATATAAGGAAAGTCATGTGCTGCCCACATCAGATTTTTACAATTTTGACGATATCTTCGTCAATGTGAGGATAAATATCGCCAAGTTGGCGATATTTATAAGAGCATTACTTATATAATAAAATGTATGCCTATCATATGAAGAAATTAAAATTTTGCAAAACATTGCATCCCATTTGGCATCATTTTTATCAAGTTGGCGATATTTTTATCAATTTGATAAAAAATTTTTCAATTTGGCAAGAGTTTCTGCAATTTGGCAACAATTAAAAAGTCGCCAAGTTTACGATATGCCGCCAAAATTTGTCGCCAAAATTCTGCCAAGCGTTACAGATGGAGATAAAGGTTATTATGTTTTTTTTTTCAAAATATTGAATTTTCATCAATTAGTTGCAATTTTCATTATTTACCGTCATTCTTATCATTTTGGCGACATATTTTATTAATTTGGCGACAGTTTCATCAATTTGGAGACAGTGCCATCGATTTGACGACATTAAAAAACTCGCCAAATTGGCTATATTCCGCCAAATACGTCGCCAAAATTTCTTCAAGCATTATGATCGGAGAAATAGGTTATTCTTAAATTAGATGGCGTCCAAATACAAAACTATTACCCGAAATATCTTATCTCCTATTTAGCAGTAGATTTTTATATTCTTTGAAAGGTATTGAATTTTCATCAGTCTTCATTTTCATTGATTTAGTGTGATTGTTATCAATTTGGTGACATATTTATCAATATGACGATATTTTCGTCAATTTGGCAACATTTAAAAAACTCGTTAAGTTGGCGATATTCAGTCCAAATTCGTCGCCAAAGTTTGCCAAACGTTGTGGATGCAGAAATAGTTTATTCTTATAGTAGATAAACAAGATCTACGAGAATGATGATAATAAATTTATCGCATAATATTACATATGAAAAGTGAACAAATTTCACAATAGTTAATACTTTTTAAGAATTTTATACGATTTTTAATATATTTATTTGAAAAATGTGCAATATCTCGAGAACGGTTCATGCTATCATTCTAATGTTTATGTCAATCGTTTTCTAATAAAAAATTACATAAGAAATGATTATTTTCGTAACTATATTGAAAGTTTTAATTTCTTAATGATTTTTTCAAAATTTTATTTCAAAATTTAGGTGAGTTCTAAGCACTCGATTGCATGTAAAAACAATAGGCTTCCAGTATTCACTGACTGTGATTTTTGTAGCAAATTTTGTTCGAATCGCTTAATTCGTTCGTGAGTTATCGTCTCCAAAGTCCCATTGACACACACACACACACACTTTCACACACACATACAGACACCACTTCAAAAACGTCTGATTCGTGTTCAGAGATGCTTGAAACGTGCTCTCCCATCGAAAACTCGAATTTGAATTTTCGACCTCGTCACAAAACTTTCCTTATACATTATATGTATATAAGGAAAGTAATATATCCACTTTGTAATTTTAATATATCATTTTCATTTGGCAATTTATGCATTTTAAAATATTGCCAACTTCTCAAAATTACGAAATATACATATATATATATTTGGAGAATGATTCAACATAGAGTATAAAGTTGATTAATCTTGAAAAATACGTATAAAACAAGCGATTCATTAATTTATTGAAGCTTATTACTTTCCTTATATATAAAAATTTTATGTGGACAGCACATGACTTTCCTTATGTAATGCAGTGAATTTACTACATTTACAGCACAAACAAATAGATTATTCTTACAATAGATACTTATTTTCTTTCCAAGATATTGGATTTTCGTCAATGAGTCTTCATTTTCATTGATTTATAGTCATTTTATCCATTTGGCGAGATTTTCATTAATTTGGCAACGTTTAGAAAAGTCGCCAAGTTGGCGACATTCCGCCAAATTCGTCGCCAAAATCATCAAGCGTTATGGACGGAAAAATAAGTTATTCTTATAGCAGATAAATGATTATTGGCGTTCAAATACAAAAGTATTTCTCAAAGTATCTTTTCATACTCTCTTTATCTCTTACGCAAGAAATGTCTATTTGCGTAACTTTATTAAAAGTTTTAATTTTTTGATGATTTTTTTCAATATTTCACTCGAAAATTTAGGGGAGTTCTGAACATTCGATTGCGTTTAAAACAATAGGCTTCCAGTATTCACGGATTGTAATATTTGTACCAAATTTCGTTCGAATCGGTCCATTTGTTCGTCAGTTATCGTCTCCACAGACTCACTGACACAGACACACGTACACACACACAAATATTTTCACTCCCCCCCACACACAGACATCACCTCAAAAATGTATGATTTGTGTTCAGGGATGCTTGAAGCGTGCTCTCCCTTCGAAAACTTGAATTCGAATTTTCGACCCCGTCACCATACTTTCCTTATACATTATTATTTTCTTGATAAGGAAAGTTTTCGGTGGGAGAGCACTTTTCAAGCATCCCTGATCACGAATCGAACATTTTTGAGGTAATGTCTGTGTGTGTGCGTGTATCTGTGAAAGTGCGTGTGTGTTAGTGAGTCTATGGAGACGCTAACTAACTAACAAATGGACCGATTCGAAAGAAATTTGGTACAAAAATTATAATCCGTAAATACTGGAAGCCTATTGTTTTTATACGCAATTGAATGTTCAGAACTCCATTAAATTTTCGAATGAAATTTTGAAAAAAATCATCAAAAAATCAAATCCTTTACTAAAATTACGCAAATAGATATTTCTGATGTAATTTTTTATTAGAAAACGGTTAACATAAATTTTAGAACGCTAGCATGAATCGTTCTCGAGATATTGCATATTTTTAAATAAAATTATCAAAAAATTATATAAAATAAAAAAAATATTTCCTATTGAGAAACATGCTCACTTTTCATATGTAATATCATGCGATATATTTGATGACATCATTCTCGTGGATCTAGCTCGTTCCATGCATGAGCAAAGATACTTTGAGCAATACTTTTGTATTTGAACGCCAATAGTCACTTATCTGCTATAAGAATAAATTATTTCTCCGTCCATAATGCTTGGCAAGATTTTGGCAACGAATTTGACGGAATCTCGCCAACTTGGCGACTTTTTTAAATGTTACCAAATAAAAGAAAATCTCGCCAAATGGATAAAAATGACGCTAAATAAATGAAAATAACGACTGATTGACGAAAATTCAATATCTTGGCAAAAATGTATAAGTATCTACTATAAGAATAACCTATTTTGTTTTTACTGTGAAAGTAGTAAATACATTGCATTATATAAGGAAAGTCATGTGCTGCCCACATCAGATTTTTTAGTTTTTTTTCTCAAAATTTTTGCGGATCGTTTTGCGAAAAAGTACTATTTTTTCGAATTGTGCCAGAATCAATTTAGCACCAAGGTAATCCTCCACTAGTAGATGCATCTGGCCAATTTCGGAAAATCTTGCTTAGTAGTTTTTGATCTTGAAGGTATACATTCGTTGTACAGACACACACATACACTTTACGTTAAAAGTGGTGAATTAGTATTCTAAAAGTTCCAAAACATGTAGATCCGTCGAAAGCTCGAGTTCCGATTTTCGACCTTAATCCGATATTTTACATTAATATTACCGTGCATTTTAGAGAAAATAGGTCTTTAAAATCTATGAAAATCAATTCTAAATTATTCATCATAACCGTCCTCCTTTTGAAGGGGGGGGGGGGGGCATTTATTACACCAACAATTGTTTGGATGCCCACCAAATGAAGAGCATCTTCAAAACAACGGACGAATTGCAGCAACTGGTGGCCGATGACGTCAGTGTGACGTAAGGCGCAGGCGGGCATAAATTGCGCGCAGTTTTGAGCGCCCGTGAATTTTAGTCTAACATCCTTTCAGCGACAGTAACAGAAGATACGGGGAAATCGAATTTTAGCAGGTCATAAAAAGAGCATTTCTGAGAAAACGCAAGTGCTGAGGTATTTTCATCTAAATAGGTGAGTACTGAACAATTTATAGAGATTATGATCTAATAGACATGATTGTGAAAAAAAAGTACAAAAAAACATGCTTTTATGATTGTGCATATAAAAAGATAAATGTTTACCGCAAAGTGAGAAGATGGTAAAAATATACGTGCATTTTTTTTTTAGATGTTCAGAATCCATGAAATGATGGGTTTGCTTATTTCAATTGGGTGGTTTTGAAAGGCTCAAGGCGTAGATAATTTTTATTCTTCACTGCGAAAGTTAGTTCAATTCAAATACTTAAGACAGAGAGATTTATTAAAATTTTAGACAAAAAATGTAATTTTAGGTTGTGTAGAAGAAATGCATTTTTAAAGGGGGAAATTTCAACTTCGGTTGAGATACTTTGCGGGGAATGTATATGTATAAAATAATAAGTAAATAAATAAATGCACAAATAAACTGGATTACAGATTTTCATCGTGATTTATTTTAATATTTATAAAAAATTCAGCCTTTCTTCAGTTGCAACTGCCACAATAATAAGCAAAATATTTAGGTGCGAATCTCGAGTCAACTTACACCTATTTTCATATTCCATAATGTTTTAATATCAGAATGAATAAATATACCTATTTATTCATTTATATTTATTTCTTATGTATATTCATTTATTTATTATGTCTATTTACTCATTTATGCTTATTTATTCATTATATGAAAATCGGTTACTTTTTTAAAGATATCACTCTTCTTATGGGAACAGTAACACGTTTAATATCTGTTGAAAGGCTCCCGATAATTCTTAAAAGTAGATTTGATCATTTCTGGCAAAGGATCTAGTACACTGGCAAAGGACCTACTCATTTCATAATAAAGACCTTCTTTTTACCATTCTTTCTATGTTGGGAAATAAAACATTATCTCCCATATTATCTCCCTTTAAATGTTATCAGTCGATGTTAAATAAAAAAATTACATTAAAAATAACTATTTATTTAAGGAATTTTAATTTAATCATATTTTAAATGTATTTTTATTAAATTTCGAAAACATATTCGAATAATTGAATGATTGCCCTTTGCAGGACGCCTCTCAAAATCGTTTACATTTACTTATTTGGAAAAAAATCGCAGCAAATTTCATTTGACTATCTTAACTTCTAAGTTAGTGAGTTATTTATTTATTTATTTATTTATTTATTTAATTAATTAGTTAGTTAGTTAGTGAGTGAGAGAGAGAGAGTGAAAGAGAGAGAGAGAGTGAAAGAGAGAGAGACAGAGTGAAAGAGAGAGAGAGTGAAAGAGAGAAAGTGAAAGAGAGAGAGAGTGAATAAGCGAGAGAGAGTGAAAGAGCAAGAAAGTGAAAGAGAGAGAGAGAAAGAGAGAGTGGAAGAGAGAGAGTGAAAGAGAGAGTGAAAGAAAAAGAGTGTTCGAGAGAAACAGAGTGAAAGTGATAGACAGATAAAGAGAGAGAGAGAGTAAAAGAGATAGATAGATAGATAGATAAAAAGGGAGCGAGAAAGAAAGGGAGAAGAGAGCGAGAAAGAGAGGGAGAAGAGAGCGAGAAAGAGAGGGAGGAGAGAGCGAGAAAGAGAAAGAAGAGAGCGAGAAAGAGAGAGAAGAGAGCGAGAAAGATAGAGAAGAGATCAAGAAAGAGATAAAAGGGAACGAGAAAGAGAGAAAAGGGAACGAAAAAGAGAGAGAAGAGAGCGAAAAAAAGAGAGAGAAGAGATCGAAAACGATAGAGAAAAAAGTGAAAAAGAGAGAGAAGAGAGCGAGAAAGAGAGAGAGAGAAGAGAGAGAAAGAGAGAGAAGAGAGCGATAGAGGGAGAGAGAAGCAAGCGATAGAGGGAGAGAGAGAACAGAGCGATAGAGGGAGAGAGAGAAGAGAGCAACAGAGGGAGACGGGGTGAGGGAGAAAGATATATTTTGGAGCCAAAACTAAAATTTTGTTTCCAAAAATTTTAGTTTTCCTCAAACAAAAGGAATACATTTTAGACTGGAGCCCTTTAGCATTATTTTGCAGTTATTGGATTTCTTTTATTGTACAAACTGTATATAAAACAATTCTCTATTTAATACAGAACATACATGAGCATATATATTCTTTCCCTTGAGTTTCCTCTGCTTTTTGTGGGGTCGTTTCTTAAAAATAGGGAACCTCTTTTTTTGCAATTTACATCGAAATATAATCAAATCTGGAGAATTTAAGAATCACTTAATTGCAAAAATTAATGAAAATCTCGAGTAAAGCCGTAAACCAGAGCGAATGCGCGTTTTGTACGTGCACACACATTACGATAACCGGCCACTCATCCTGTACTAGCTCGTACCCTAGAGTGAGTCGGATGGCCTGGATCTTCAACATATTACGATAAAAAATACTTATTCAAGAATACCCCAAGTAAGCAAATTCATCCGCCCTCTCCCTACAACCTATGTCTAAATCATATGCAAAATGAGTAAGGTGACAGAATTGAAATTCGATATAGAGATTTGATTCTTTCCAAGAACTTTAATATAAAACTTTAATAATAATAATTTTATAATTTCTTTTCGGTAGTTAAGCTGAATTATTGAATTCTATGCATGACATGAATGACCATGCCTGACCAGTAGGGTCTGTCCAGTATTTATTTTCTTTACATACATTAGCTTATAAGGCAAGTATTGTGACTGAACTCAAATCTATTGAAGAGTAATTCGGTACGAGTATATTGCAATCAGTAAAAACGGGAGCCCTACTGATTTTAAATGTAATCGATTGTTCGGAAGACATCCCAATTTTTGAATGAATTAAAAAAAAAATCATTAAAAAATGAGGACCTCCAACAATGCTAAATAAATAATCATTTCGTTATATTTCACTATAAAACGAATGATATAAACTGTACTAGCATGAATCTCTACAGATATTGTACAATGACTGATTATGATACTAGTAGAACTAAATTATATCTTCAGATGGTGGATTGAACTTTATGTATTCACCAAAAGTGTTTGTTTTTCAATAAAATTATCAGCACTCATTACATATCTTTTTATATCAAATATAGTGAAAAATATATAAAATATTGCAAACTTATATATTTATTTGCATTAAAATTATTTTCTGAAAAACTGAAGTTTCAATAAGAAATCGCTTAGAGTTAATGGCAGACAAAATAAATAAATATATCTATATAAGCAATTTTCATCGTAATTTAAAAGCTTTAAAATAGAACGTGAGATGAAAACAAATAATATTCACAATTAATTTCCGAAACGAAATTCGATGAATATAATGTTTGCATTATTCATAAACAAGGTTCAAACTGTGATGGCTGTTTTAGCATTTTGCCAAAGGAAATCTTATTTTACTAAAATATTTTCTGCCATTTTAGCCGATATGCTACTGCTCATAAAACCAACATCACTCCTAAAGTTCTGGATGGCATGCTCTTTTTAAATAAGTAGAAATCAAATTTTGTATGAGAGTAAAAATGATGCAAGAAATGTACCCTTGTTTTTTTCTGTTTGCAAGTTTTATAATTGATTAAAATGAGTCATGGTGGACAAGGAGGGAGATGACTTCGAGCTGAGAAGTCAACGAATTCTCATTAATTTAACTTCTTGCCACTGTTTCCTTTTGATTTAGGTTTCAGGTATACTTGAGCATTAAGTTAGTCCAGGATTTTATCTGTTTAACAACTACTAAACGATTTTACAGTTGATATTTCAGTACAATTTGTATCTCAAATAATATAAGAGTAGAAAATTTGTTTATTAGTAATAGTAATCGCAAACTTCCCTTTCAGATAAACATATTACATTTATTTTACATTGATATTAAAAAACATTGAAGAATTGCACTTTGACTACAGAAAATCTGAAAATACTAAACATTTTTATAGATTTTAGCAAATTTTGTAAATACTTCTATTTTCTAGTTTGCCCCTGTCCATAAATAACAAGTACTGAAATGGGTGATAAGGACTATTGGATGCTGAAACATATTAAGTATTTTAAATCCACGCGTTTCTGGATGTATAGTGCTGGTTTAAATACCTGAATATTTTACTCCAAGAAACGTACGTATTAAATTTAAGTGTAATTTAAAGATGATCAGCATGCTTTATAAAGATTCAGTACAATCTAAATTTAACCTCGTACACTTGAGTCTGATTAAATGAAATAAAATCTAGAAATGAAAACATGGCATCAAATTTTAGAGATCTTAACTAATTGAGTCAATTTAGCTGTGAACAGATGTGCTATATGATACATAATTAGAATCTTTGGTAGAAAAATCGTGTAACAGTAGCAATTTGTATCTTTGGGCGAAATAACAAACATAACATAGATTAACTTAAATGTAAACTATATTTTACCTCTATATCCAGTGACTGATGGTTTTTGGTTAGGTCTTTTTTCCTCTATACCAATCCTATTGGATTTCATTCCCTAGAACGTAAAATAAATTCTTCAAATAATTTCATCCACGGTAGAGCGTCGGCTGGCCAGTTCGGAGATCCAAGGTTCGAGTCTCGACTGGGGCAGCAAGATATACTTACGATGGTGCCCGAACAAATCAACCCTGTAGGTTAGTGCAAATATGTCGGAGGTCTGAAAGTGACTCTAGTACGATTAGCACCGGATGCAGTGGACTCTGAAAGATTGAGCGCTGATTTCAAATGGAGAGGCTAACCACCACTCAGGATACTACCCTTGGTAAAAAGAAGTATCAGGAGGCTAACCTGAGGTAAAAGTAGCAGGAGGTGGTCAGTCAGATTCTCAGTTGCCCGCCAATCCGACATTAGAGGGTGGAGAATGCAGAATCCATTTTGACAATAAGAGCTTGTAATTACGTCTCAGTAGCTCAACGTAAAGCATCAGCTGGCCATTCCGGAGATCCAGGGTTCGATTCTCTGCTGGGGCAGCAAGGTTCTTTATAAGTTTCTTAAAAAATTAAATATTTTTCAAAATTGTAGAAAGTCTGCTAAAGGGATGAATTGAATACATTTGATTTCTATGTTAAATATATGCTATTTTTATATTCATTTACATCCATGCGGGTAAGGCAGTTCAAACTATCACTTATCAGCAGAGATTATAGAAATGCTATTGTTGCGAAAATTGTGCTATTTGCCCCTAAAACGCTGAAATAAAAAATTGTAAATTTTGAATTATTCGTGTAATCTCGTGATTTACAAAACATCTATCCAATTCAAATTTTAATTTTTCTATTTCTTCGACACAAAATTTCAGAGCGTTATGTGTATTCGTTCTTGAGTTAGCGCATTCACACGTCAACACATACTTTCATATATTTTTCTCTTTTCGAATTTTCATAATTGAGAAAAGTAGCTGACTCGTATTCAGGGATGCTCAAAATGTATCCATCTAATCTAAGAGTTAGAATTTTGAATCCTTCATGATACTTTCGGCTTGCATATACATTGAAGAAATAACGTAAACTCGTACCTTTCTTATCATTTTTCATGAAACTCATTGGCTAAACTAAGAGGTGGGTTTGAGTCTCTATCATAGAATAGAGCTTCAAAATCCTTAAATTTATTAAAAATGCAGAATGGGGCCTCTAAAGCTCATTGCTAAGCATTCACCAAGACAATAAATCCGCGACTAAGAAAACTTTTCATCAAGAATCCATTTTAGTTTCAAGTCATCCATTTTAATTTCTAAGCAATCCAATTGCAATTTTATCTAGTTAACTCACAAGCTTATAAGATTCCGCGCGCTCCACTGTTTTCAAAGTTCTTTATTGGGAAGTTGAATTATCTTGTTTGGACTGAATCGTAGAGAATAACTGCCCTTGGCGTCAATGGCAATGTTATCAGTGTTATGGGAAAATATAACAAGAAAGATCAATCATGCTTAAAGCATTGATTATGAAACACTTTCCAACTTCAATGCAATTTTATTTAAGCAAGTCTAAAATGCAATACATTCCTCGGTAATATTTTAAAACTTATCACAATACTACATTAATTTATTATATTTGAAAACTTAAACCTTCATCGAAAAAAATGAACTTCCTTCAAATGACGGCATTGAAATATAAATTGCCTGGTTTAAACATATCTAAAATGCGATACATTCCACGGTAATATTTTTAAAACTATCATAATACTACCATAATTTATTATATTTGATAACTTCATCGAAAATAACTGAAATTCATTCAAATGACGTCATAGAAAAAATAACACGCCTGGATCTCTATAAAAACAGCATTTCATTCATAACTTTCTCCCTTCATTTCATTCATCACAATACTATAATAATTTATTTTATTTAAAAATTAAGACCATGGAACTACAAGTAATTAAACTCTATGCTCAAAACTTCATCGAAAAAAATCGTCCTTCTCTTTGAAAAATCAATGAATATTTCATTCATATCAGCTATGCAGACTCCATGGGCTAAATAATTTTGTGTTAAAGAAATACAGCAATTCTAATACAACTCATTCTATATATTTTGCTATTTACATTTTACATAAGTGAAAAACAGGCTTCGTTGTAGAAATAATCAAATTTGGATGAGCATTTAAACTCAAATATATTGTAATTGCGTTGTTTCAGTATGTAGATGCACAGAATTTAACCAAAAATAAAGCGGTTTTAGGACGGATATACAACACTCAATATGAATGAAAAAGAACTTAAAAAATCACGATTTTGAGGCAAGATGGATGCTATATATCATTTTGAAGTGAGTCACGTGATCTTTTCATATCATGGTCACGTGATAGCTTCATATAAGAGGTGTAATTAATATTTTAATTTTTATTTAAAAAACTACTGAATATATTTTGCTGAAATTTTTTTAATATATGTTATGGAACAATTTGAATATTACCTAAAATTTTCGAAGCAATTTGTGAATTTTAAACCCGCTTAAAAATGCTTTGAAGAATTAGGTCCCATAGGGCTCAATGTATTTCATTTTTTCAACTCGGGTTCAATCCAAAACTAATTGGGTGATATTATTCATTTATATTCCCGTAGGTCCTACAGACCGTCTGAACAACATACTAAAATTTCATTTTGATTAAGTCATTTTTACGGCAGTTATCGTGCTAACGGACAGACAGACAGACAGAATGAAGAAAGTCATAAACACTTTTCAATTTTGTTGTAAAGTGTTAAAAAACTGTGCCAAAAGTATTTCTGAAAAGGTTGTTTAGTAATATGTTGGCAACTGCTCTACACTATAGGATCAATAAAATTTTTCACTGTGCCAATTGCATGCGACATTTCCTCTTAACTCAATATATCTGTTTGAAATTATTTAATCTCTTTGCTGCAGGATTTATCATGATCAGATTGACGACTGCTTAATGAAATTATTTTTTTCTAGTTTCAGACTGCTTCTGTAAATTTTTCCATTGTTATATTTTGTGTTTTTTTAATGCGTTTAATAGTATTTTGGTGTCTAATTGGATCGTAATTTGTTATTTAAAAGGAGTTTAAAAATTTTTGCTGTTCTTTTTTTATTTAAAATGAATTTTCCTTGAAATGGGGATTTTAAATTATTTGAATTTAACTCATTTTTTATATCAATCACAACTGTTGTTTAAGTGTTTTTTTTTTATGTTTTCTTTTGTGCTGTTTTCTGTCTGTATTGTATTTCTCTGTATATTTTTTTTGTATATTTGTGTATTGTTATTTCTGTGTTTTCCCCTGTAACTGCTCCATGCCCTTTGGGTGAGCTGTACGGCCTGGGTAATAAATAAAAGAAAATGGGAATGTTAGTCGAAAAAAATTATTAAAGAGCGGAATCACATTTATTCATTAGAGTTTTCAAGACAGAAAATATCTTTTAAAAATAATATGGAAATTTATAACCTGGTAGTCTAAATTAATTTAAAAAATGGGGTGCAAATTTTTAAAAGAAAAACATATTCATATACATCGTAAATGAACAATTCATAACCTGGGTTCTTTCTGGGGGTCGCCTTTTCGGTTTTGTGCTTGGAGTTTTATTAGCGTCAAGCCAAATTCACTTCTGTCCGCGAGTAACAACTTGTAAGATGAAGATGAAAGATCCCAGTGGTCAGAATTCTTCGTCTCCAATAAGTCATTTTAGCACAATTACTTTAAACTTCAAAATCACCTGATGTTCGAATTCCGCATCTAAGAAACTGCTAACAATCACTGTTCAGTAATATAGACAAGACTTTATAAGTAAAAGTCTCAGGGGCATAACAATAAGGTAGCTAAGGGAGGTAATGCTTCTGTGATTTCGAATAAAAAGTGGACCCCCATAGCAGCTTATATTTTTCGATGCTTATCAGAGCTGTTTTAACCATTTGAAAAGCTTATACTTAATACATTTCAAAATACTAATTTCAGTTTTCAATAAAATATAGCGTATAAATATTTGTTGCATGAAAAATGTCATTTTTGAGGACCCTCTTTGTTAGAGCTCAGTCGTTGTGCCAGCAGAATTTTTAATACTTGACATGTTTTCGTCATTCTGTAAATCGGCCTGTTCTACTCTTATACTAGCTTGCAATGTTTCTACCCAATAAAGTGGGTTTCTAACAATTTATAACATAGTCGAAAAGTGTTTATGACTTTTTTCATTATGTCTGCTTGTTTATTTGTTCTCACGATAACTGCCGCAAAAATGACCTTATCAAAATGAAATCTTAGTTGTTCAGACGGTCTGTTGGACATATGGGAATGTAAATGAATAATATTACCCAATTAGTTTCGGATTGAACCCGGGTTGAAAAAAATGAAATACATTGAACCCTATGGGACCTAATATTTCAAACATTTTTTAAGCGAAGTTAAAATTCATAAATTGCTTCGAAAATTTTAGGAAGTATTCAAATTATCCCATAAAATATATAAAAAGAATTCAGAATAATAGGTTCGGTAGTTTTTTTAAATAAAAATAAAAACAATAATAACTCATATAATATGATGAGATCACGTGATCTACTTCAAAATAAATAAGGCATCCATCTTTTCCCCAGTGTAAAAATCGTGATTTTAAAATTCTTTTAAATTTATATTCAGTGTTGCATCCGTCCTAAAACCGCTTTATTTTTGCGTATTTTCTGTGGATCTATATTCTGCACCAACGCAATGACACTATTTTTTAGTTTAAATGATCATCCAGCTTTGATTATTTCTTCAACGAAGCCTCATTTTCATGGATGCAGAATGTAAACAAGTGATTGTAAGATGAGTTGTATAAGAATTGCTGAATTTTTTTCACGCACAATTATTTAACTTTGGAGTCTGGAATAAAAGTGTATGAATGAAATATTCACTGCTTTTACATAGAGAGCCAGACGATTTGTATTTCGATGACGTCATCTGAAAAAAGTTCATTTTTTTCAATGAAGTTTTAAGTTTTCAAATATAATAAATTATTGTAGAACTGTGATCATTTATAATATGTCAGCTCTGGATGTATCGCCTGTTAGAGATGTTTAAGTAAAATTGCGTTTGAATTGGAAAGCGTTTCATAATCAATTCTTTATGCATGTTTGATCTTTATCTATATAAATAAAATTGAAAATCTGTCTGTCTGTCTGTCTGTCTGTCTGTCTGTCTGTTTGTCCCATCATCACGGGAGAACGGCTGAACCGAATTTGATGAAATTTTGTGGGTAGCCTAGAAATAGCCCCACTTAAAATTTAGTCTATGGTTGGAATTTCTACGACCAGTGGTTCTCGAGATATTAGTAAAAAACGAAACTTTCGTTTGTCTCATCATCACGAAAGAACGGCTGAACCAAATTTAATGAAATTTTGTGGGTGGCCTTGAAATAGCCCATCATAAATTTTGCCCAAGTTTCGAGTTTCTAAGACCAGGGGTTGTCGAGATATTAATGAAAAACGGAACTTTTTTTATAGGAGTTCTACTCTCCAACTCCGTGGTTTATCCAAACGGAAAGGATAAAAATCGTTTGTTTAAAGCTTCAAAGGGAATCAAAACTTTATTTTTGAGTTTGATGCAGGATTTTTGCATTAAATAGTCACTATCTGAAAGCATGAATTGTTTGAAACATGAATTTAAATGGAAAAATCTACCTCCATGTTTTATATTTCACAAGCTTTTACTCAACGATTATAGAAGTATAAAGAAATTAAAATGGTTATTTAATTTCGCATTTTATGAGGAAGATTCTATCTTATATCATGTTGCTCGGCAAAGGAATGGAATTAAATGTGTTTGTTAATGATTATTATTATTTTTTCGATTTGAATAATAAATAAATGGATATTAAAATCTATATAAATAAAAATGAAAATCTGTCTGTCTGTCTGTCTGTCTGTCTGTCTGTCTGTTTGTCACACCATCACGGGAGAACGGCTGAACCGAATTTGATGAAATTTTGTGGGTAGCCCAGAAATAGCCCCACTTAAAATTATATCCGTGTTTTGAGTTTCTACGACCAGTGGTTCTCGAGATATTAGTAAAAAACGAAATTTTCGTTTGTCTCATCCTCACGGAAAAACGGCTGAACCGAATTTGATGAAATTTGGTGAATAGCCTTGAAATATCCCCCCATAAATTTTGTCCAAGTTTCGAGTTTCTAAGACCTGGGGTTGTCGAGATATTAATGAAAAACGGAACTTTTTTCTAGGAGTTCTACTCCCTAACTCCGTGGTTTATCCAAACGAAAAGCTTGAAAATCGTTTGAAAGTGAATTAAAATTTAATCTTTGAGTTTGATGGGAGATTTTTTGCGTTAATTAGTCGCTTTCTGAAAACATGAATTGTTTGAAACATGATTTAAAGGGGAAATCTATCTCCATGGTTCATGGTTTATTTAAAACACGCTTTTACGGAACAATGAGAAGCATAGAGAAATCAAAATCGTTATTTAATTTCGCAGTTTATGTTATAAGACATGACATATTTAACATGTTATAAGATTCTATCTTATATCATGTTACTCAGAAACGCAATTAAATTAAATCTGTCTGTTAATTTTAATAATTATTTTTTCGATTTGAATAATAAATAAATGGATATAAAAATATATTTTAGAAAAGAACGATTTGATTTTTCTTATAGCATTTTTGACTGGATAATATCAATTACGCTCTTCAGGTTTAAAAATTATTATTATTTATATTTTCGGTGATTATTGATTCAAGGATTATTGATATTTTCAAGTTATTATGCAATTATTTTATTATGACAAAAATTGTTTAAACTCATATATTGTATGTTGTACGAATCTTCTACAAATACACGTGTATATCTTTTAATCTACGAGAATATAAGTAGTACAGGTATATTGACATATGTTTTGATATATATTGGCATGTATTGGAATCAATTACGACCTTCTGGTATAAAGAGTACGGATATTATTGATGTTTTCAATTTATTACGTCATCTCTTTTATTTTGGCAAATATTTTTGAGACGCATATTGTAATACGGGTAATCTTCTACTAACACATTGGCATATATTCTGATCTGCGACAATATAATTAGTACGGGGTTGCATATATTCATTCAATTCCTATTTTTTCTTCTGTAAATTTGCTTACAAAAGGGGGCAGGATGTTTTATTCTTCAGATCTGATCGTGAAGATAATTTTGCATAGTGAGAACATATATTCTTAAACTTCTCTTTAGGAGCAATAAATTTAATATTTTAACAGAATTTGCACATGATTGCGAACTTTAAGTTTCTTTAAATTATACACTCCGTACGAATAACGGGTGTGCTGTTAGTGGTTAATAAATTTTAACATTTTAGGAGGATATATCATGTTGCTCGGCATCGCAATTAAATTAAATGTGTTTGTTAATGTTTTTATTATTTGGTTTCGATTTAAATAATAAATAAATGGATAAATGGATATAAAAGTATATCTTATGAATGGACGGTTTGATTTTTCTTTTAATTATATTAATTGCTGACTGCGTACATCAATTGCATTTATTTTGGCAAAGAGTTTTCAAGCTTATATCGTATTTAGCTACTAAACTCATATATTGTGTTTAGCCAATAAATTCATATAGCCGATTGTTGAAACTGAAAAAGAGTAGAGCGGGTATATCTTCTAATACAATTGTAGTGTTTTCATTTAGTATATTGAAACGGGATAAGAATGTTTCATTCAGATCTGCAAATTCAAAGCTACGAATTTGGAGGGATATCGCTAATTTGACAACTTTTCTTAAACTTTGCCAAATTGACGGAAATGTCGCCAAATTGATATAAACGACACACAAACAGCTGCCATAAACCTTCGGGTTGGTCGTGTGGCTTGGGTCTTCTACATATCAATGAAATTTTTTTTTGTTTTGTTAGAAGAGAGTACTGAAATGATGTTTGGTTAGCATTTATTTGTCAGACCAACCATCCTACTTAGTAATACATTTAGCGAATTTTTAAAATGTCACCAAATTGATAAAAATGTTTTCAAATCTATAAAAATATCTTGAAATTGATAAAATTGCGCTACATAAATGATATTAATTGTTTTTTGTTAGGGGATAGTATTGTGATGATATTTCGTCAATTTGTCGCAAAGTGGAACTGTCAGTTCTTGGCGATAAATTTGGCGATTTTTTAAAATGTCGCTAATTTGACGAAACTGTCGCCAAATGTTCCATAGAAATATAACTATTTAGACGATATTTTTTCTACCAATTTATTTGAAGCAAATGATATCATGTCGCTTAGCAACGGATTTAAATCCAATGTGTTTATGCGGCAGACGATTTTTATTAAATCCTTTCCGATTTGAATAATGAAGATATGTATATAAAATAAATTTCATTGCCATTTCATTTTGGACTGGATAATATCAATTATACTCTTCAGGTTTAAACATTATTATTATTGATATTTTCCGGAATTATTGATTCAGTGATTATTGATATTTTTAAGTTATTACGCCATTGTTTTATTGCGGCAAAAATTGCTGACACACGCATATTGTACGTTGTGCGAGTAATCTTCTAGGAATGCACGGGTATATCTTCTTCCCTACGAGAATATAAGTAGTACAGGTATATTGGCATATATTTTGACATATATTGGCATATATATTGGAATCAAGTACAGTCTTCTGGTATGAAGATTAAGGGGATTAATTATATATTCAATTTATTACGTCGTCTGTTGTATTTTACCAAAAAACATTTGAGACTCATATTGCAATATGTGGGTAATCTTCTACTAATAATCGGACATTATAAGTAGTACGTGTATATCTTCCCATATAATTTTAGCACTTTAATTTTGACATATATTGGAATAAATGACTGTCTTCAGATTTAAAGATTACGGGTTTATTGGTATTTTCAATTTATACATGTAATCTACTAATACAGGTTATATTTTCTAATATTCGCGTATATAATTAGTACGGGTCCCATACAATTTTAACGCTTTTATTTTGCATATATTGATTCAATTCCATATTTTTTTTTATATTTGCTTACATAAGGGGTCCAAGATGTTTTATTCTTCAGATATGTCCATGAAGATAATTTTATATAGCGAGAACAGAGATTCTTAAACTTCTTTTTAGGAGCATTATATTAAATATTTTAACAGAATATTTTGATTAAACATGTCATTTAGTATACTATAAGAATTTGGGCATGATTATGAATTTCAAGTTTCTTTATATTATATACTCCGTACGAAGAACGGGTATGCTGCTAGTTGTTAATAAATATGTCAGAAAATTCTAAATGGATTGAAGTCTTTTGGCACCCACAACGCTTATGAGATGCCTATAAGCATGAACTATCTGACCTCATTAAGTTATTAATGTTTTATTTCATTTGCTATACATTGTAGGTTGACTTAAATTTAAATCTTGACCGTTTTGATGGGTCTATTCCAAGTAGACGAACATGACACATACAATTTTGATAGGCTGTGGGCATTGTAAACCCCGCCATAGAACTCAGATGTTCTGTATTCATGTTCCGGAGATCCTGCGATAAATTTGATATATTTACGACACTTTAATATTTTGTTAGCCCATGGTGCAACTTTTTTTTTCTAGGGCCTCTTTCAATGTTAACAAAAATATACATTTCCATTCAGTAACATAATTGTGGTGCACAAAAAGGAAATAGAACATTACGTTGGTTTACTTTTTAAATATAACATAAAACTTATTTATACGCAGATTGGCACATGCCTCTGTTTGTCTGTCTGTTGTTCATCATGCTTGGAATATTAGACGTTTCTTTTTCTGACATTTTGTCGTCAGATTTCTCTTTTCTAACACACTCTCAAATTTAAACATAACAGCTACGCATTCCTACATCCCAACGCTTCTGCACCATCATTGCTTATGAAACGCACTCTTGGACATTTATTGCCTGAATATCCACATTACTGGACAGTTATTTTTGTTGATTGCTCTCTCTCGCTCCTTGAATTCCCGTCTTCGAATATTCACCGAATTCTCTCCCTGTTGCTACATAATTCTGTCTGAGGTCCAGATACGCCCTCTGTATTCTTATTGGTTGCTCCTCAGTGTGATGTAGCAACATTTCTTCATTGGCCACCCGATTTTCTAATGATGATTGGTTGAAGCGTTGGCCCTTAGGAGATCTCTGTCCCAATCACGTCTGCAATTTATATGAAGTAAATTTATTGGGGTCATGACCCTCAGGTCAAAGACTGTCGCAAAACGACGCCTAGAACTCTGCGTCTTGCCTCGTTGTAAACATCCGTAATATTAAAACTGCATAATTGCCTCCTGGCCTCACAATATTACTAATAAAACGTATACTTTGGAGTCCTAATGAGGGCAATTTGAAAAAAGTCTATATCCAGGGTTTTGTCGTTATACGGCGTTTCACACCAAATGGGAAAATATCATATAGGGCTTCAATTCAAACGTAAATTATAGTATGTGGAGTCTCATATCGAATGAGAAAATACCATACAAGGGGCCGACTAAAGATGTTGCTTCCGGGCCCAAAAATTCTAACTATGCAACTATTTGATCATGGTAATAGGCATGATTTTTTCTAATGGATCTTAGAAGGTTTATGGTTATAGCTCAGACAGAGAGAGGAAGGAATAAATACTAGGTAAAAGCTTGTAGACCTAAGTCCATGAGGTTGTTGTAATCTTGCAATCACAAAGTAATCTCAGGAAGAGAGAGGAAGGAATAAAGACTAGGCAAAAGCTTGTAGACCTAATCCCATGAGGCTAGTGTACTCTTGTAATCACAAAGTAATCTCAGGGAGAGAGACGAAGGAATAAAGACTAGGCAAAAGCTTGTAGACCTAAGCCCATGAGGCTATTGTGCACGTGTACTCAAAGTAATCTCAGGAAGAGAGAAGAAGGAATAAGGACTAGGCAAAATCTTGTAGGCCTAACCCCATGATGCTATTGCACTCTTGTAATCACAGAGTAATCTCAGGAAGAGAGAGGAAGGAGTAAAGACTAAGAAAAAGCTTGTAGACCTAATCCCATGATGCTATTGCACTCTTGTAATCACAAAGTAATCTCAGGAAGAAAGATGAAGGAATAAAGACTAGGCAAAACCTTGTAGGCCTAAGCCCATGATGCTATTGCACTCTTGTAATTACAGAGTAATCTCAGGAAGAGAGAAGGAATAAAGACTTGGCAAAAGCTTGTAGACCTAAGCCCATGACGCTAATGTATTCTTGTAATCACAAAGTAAGCTCAGGCAGAGAGAGGAAAGAATAAAGACTTGGAAAAAGCTTGTAGATCTAAGCCCATGAGGCTATTGTACTCTTGTAATCACAAAGTAATCTCAGGCAGAGAGGGGAAGGAATAAAGACTAGGCAAAATCTTGTAGGCCTAAGCCCACGAGGTTCTATGGTACTCTTGTAATACAAAAATACAGAAAAGTGAAGACACGAAAACTAATAAAAATGCTACCTTAACAACTTCAAACCTTATTCAGATCGCATGTACTGAAACACGAATGATTTAAGGTAAAATTTAAAATAACACAGAATAATAAGGAATACATATTAGGGATACATTGGTAGTAAGATGATAGGCTGAAATAATTAGCTTGAGAAAACAATTCAATAAAGGTTTGGGATAATTTTTTTTTATCTTTTCAATTTTGAGGCCTTTCCCAAACATGAGGCCCCAAGCAGTCGCTTAGCTTTCCGGATCCCCCTGTACTGCATTTGTCTGCCATTTTCATACAACATTTATTATCGACTGCAAAAAAGATAAATTCAAATTTACGAATTTATTACACGGATTTTTATTTTTCCATACGTATTTCTCGCCATTTTCTTTAAAAGTACTTCAATTTAACGAGGCACTTGCTTTTTTTTTACTTGATTCTTTATCGTTTGTGTCGAACATTTTTCCATACAAAATAGAGCAGCATTTTTAGAGAAAATTTTCATTTCTCTCACTTTGTTTTCGAGATAGGAATTCTAACTTATTCAATTCGTCACTGGAGGCGCTGCAAACTTCCTTATATATGTCATAAAACACAAAAACGATAAAACGATTCGTATAAAAGATTTTAAAAATAACAAGACATGTAGGCGCAATGCTGCTCTAGATTGTCTAGTACAGTGTTTCCCAAACTGTGCGCCGCGAAGTATAGTTGGGTGCGCCGCGAAAGAATTAAAATTATATTAAAAATGAGTAAAATATGAAATAAAACTCTTAATATAAATCATTAATATTAAAATAATATAAAATCTTGCATATTTGTTGTGTAGTGCTTGGTTCAGTACGAATGTTAGTTTCCTTTAAAAAAAATTATGTACCGTATATATAATATGTATATATATATATGTATATATATATATGTGTGTAAATATTTATATGTGTGTATATACATAATAAGTGCGCCGCAAAATTTTCATTTTTTGTAAAGTGCGCCGCGAGTTAAAAAAGTTTGGAAAACACTGGTCTAGTATAATTGAAGAGAAAAGTTCTACAAATTAAATATCAAAAAGGGGAAAAGCCAACAGGGAAATTTGAAAAGGCCTAGGGGAATGGTGACCCCTAGTTCCCGGTTAAAGTCGACTTTCACTCCTTAGGAAACACTCCCGGAGCCGAAAAATACCCGAGGTTAATCTCCATACAAACGTCAAAGCAAAAGACGCACATAACAGTATGAACAAGGAACAGAAGGACGCCATTACAAAGTGGAACGCACTATTACAAAGCAAAAGACGCACACAACAGTATGAACAAGGAACAGAGGGACACCATTATAAATGGCAACGCTTGTGCTAGTCCTATACACTCTACTCCCTTTTCTCTTTTGACTGAAGGATTTTAGTTGAAGTTTTGTTTTTCTTGTGTGTGTTGTCGATTCGGTTTCCGACTTTACATGTATATCCTTACTTTTACTACTTTGTAATGGTGTTCTTCTGTTCCATGTTCATACTGTTGTGTGCGTCTTTTGCTTTGACGTTTGTACGGAGATTGGCCTCAGATATTTTTCGGCTCCGGGAGTGCTTCCTAAGGAGTGAAAGTCGACTTTAACTGGGAACTAGGGGTCACCATCCCCCTAGGCTTTTTCAAATTTCCCTGTTGGCTTTTCCCCTTTTTGATATTTAATTTGTAGAACTTTTCTCTTCTATTATACTAGACCAGTGTTTTCCAAACTTTTTTAACTCGCGGCGCACTTTACAAAAAATGAAAATTTTGCGGCGCACTTATTATATATATACACACATATAAATATTTACACACACATATATATACATATATATATATATATACATATTATATATACGGTACATAATTTTTTTTAAAGGAAACTAACATTCGTACTGAACCAAGCACTACACAACAAATATGCAAGATTTTCCTGAACTGGCAAGTCGCTTGCAGGGTCGTCGATTTCAATCCGCAGATGAGGTTAAAAGTGCATCGCAAGCTGAATTAGAGGACATGGCTAAAATGGATTCCAGAAGTGTTTCGACGACCTTCACAAGCGATGGCAAAAGTGTGTGGTTGCGCAAGGGTCTTATTTCGAAGGAGGATGTGTTTCAGCATTTTATTTGATAATATTTTTTAAGTTATAGACTCAGTCCGGGAACTTTTGAATCCTACCTCGTATAATTTGATACCCATGCGAATATCCTCATCAGGATATTCGCACGGGTATCAAGAGCATGGCCCAAATATATAAGCCAGATACCACCAAACACTAATTCGGTTTTTAATTGTCCCCAGGCCGAAAACCGTATAAAAAGCAAACACTTATTCGGTTTTTAATTGTCCCTAGGCCAAAAACCGTATAAAAAGCAAACACTTATTCGGCTTGTAATTGTCCCTAGGCCAAAAACCGTATAGAAAGCAATCACTGATGACATTTGCAAATATAATAAATATAATAATTTCATATAAATATAATAATTTCACTCTGTATATTGTTACCACCACGCGATGTATGCAAGCCATCATCACAATTCATTCCACCATAACTCAATCATTTAAATTTTATAAAGACCATATGCTAAGCTCTTAATTCCGTTATTTAAAATATAGCGCAATTTTCTAACCCGATGCATAAATGCACTGCGACAATCTCCATAATTTTCTTTTTATTTATTTTTTTCTCCATCGAAACACCGTCCGTCTGCGCGCGCATGTGGGTGAAAAACTTCTTTCCCGGTTTTATCGAGAAATTGAAAATCATTACTTCCTTAAAATCCGGATCGTGCGGCTATTTTTTATTATTTCTGGACCAGATTGCGTTTGTAAGAAAGCCCGATTTTTGAGCTTTTTAAAAATGTAAATTATTAGCCGAAATTGTCGATTAATTGTCGGTACTTTTCCCGACGCGAGGATTTAAAAACGAAAGTTTGTTTTTTTAAGCCGAAAGTGACTTTTGTTTTAAAACCTTTAAAAAATATTAGAATTTGTCCCTGAGTTTTAAAATTGATATATTTTCATTCGCAATTGTCTGCTCTTTCCGGTCGTGTGATTTGTTTTTTCTGCGATGTCTGCATGGTGGAGAAAAAACGGTCGAAATTGCATAAAACATTAAATAACAGAAAAAGTAAATCAAATTTTAAAAATCGGTTTTCGCGTGTCACCTTCTCCCCCCTCCCCGGGTCTTCGATTGCCAAATTTCGTAGCTCTGCGACGCGCGGTCGCTGAGCCTATAGTGTATAAGACACACAGACATTGCCTTTTATTATATAGATTGATCTTTCTCTTTTTTATCCTTTGAGGGATCCAACATTATGTGCCGTAAAAAGCCGTAGATAGATTAAGCTTCATATCACAGGAATGTGAAAAAAATTTTTAGACGAATGTATATTGGAAATGCAATAAACCGGCTCTAGTGCTTAGCAGGTAGAAACATTCTGCTGCAACGTTGAGAGCAAACGTGCTAAAAATTCAGCAAACAGGCAAAAAAAAATTGAATGATTTGATGACTATTTGTTTTGAGCCAATCAATAGTTTTGATTTTCCAACCGATTTATTTAAATTCAAGCATTTGAAATACGTGTGAACGTGCTATTTTTCAAATATTTGAAAGAGAGTTTGACTGAAATGTTTAAATAATCATTTTTTGTAGAAATGCAAATATGTATTCTGGAATTTCAAAATAATTCTCTTTTCTTTAACGTCTTCAAAATTTGAACGGTAAATAAGTGCTGATATTTCACGCTTCTCGCGTTTCCATAACAAGTTTAGAGTTTTTATGTTTCATAGAAGAAGGGTCTGACGTGATTTAGAATTCATATTGTGTTTGAGGCAATAGAAATTTTTCGAAAAGAACACTTTTACTTTTAATGCACTAAAAAATCCCACTGATATTTCTTTATTGGAAATAAATATATAGAAAAAGTGAGTTGTTAGGTAACAAATCTTGTTAGTGAAAATATTTCTTTCTCCGCGAAATATTGAGTAAAGGAATGTGAAGTTCAATTTTTACTTCCCACACAATACATTGTAATGTATAGAGAAAATATTGGAATCGTATTGAAAATAGCAACTCGAGTTTTTGACGGATCTACGCGTTTCGAGTCCTCTCTAGAACCTGAGAAAATTATTTTTAGCATGACGTCTGTGTGTGTGTGTGTCTGTTTATACAATGCATGTATCCACTGTAGCTCAAAACATGATGAATCTCATTTCATAAAATTTGGTAGATAAGTCAACTTGTGGGTGACCCTGGTCGATTTTGGCAGGATTCGAGAAAAAAGAATCTGCCTCCTTTTGCGAAAGGGCTCGTAGAAATTGTTAAATTTTAAAATAAAAGACTACGTATGCCCCAATATGTTAATCAAATGCTTATTTGACGCGTAATTTATTTTTAATGACAAAAAGAATAAGACCAACCCCATAATTCTAAGACTAATCGTTCTCCAGGTATTTTAGTTTTTTTTTGCGTTTTTGAAACGTCGCCTTTAAAATGACGTCTAGTGCAAATTCAATGTAATTTCAAATAACGATCCGTCTTATTTTGTGCAATTAAACTCACTTTAATGAATTGCGAAAGACATAAAGATTAAACGAATTAATGTCCGCAGCGAAAGTCATGAGTTGTCCACATCAGATTTTTGCTTTTATTATTTTTCGGCAAATGACGTCACGAGTGTTGGAACATTATATAGTTAAAATTAAAACGGTAACATTAACCGTAACCGTTTTCCTTGGTTTAATTTATGACACAGGGTTCCCAGGAAAGGCGACAAGTACCCCATCAACTTTTCAAGGAAAGGTCCATGAGTGTACACGTTAGGTCTACAGGTAAGTGACCATGATCGATCGCATGAAAAGGAATGCACCCACCTTAGCGGAAAATTAAAAAAGTCAGAAAAATGACCTCGGCAACAAAATGAGGTAGACGAAAAATGTCAATGACAAAGCTGTAGAGGATGATTCTCTAATGAGTAAGAACGCACGAAACGCGTATAGGGAAGGGAATAAATACCCGCCCAAAAGTCGTATCATTAAGGATTGTAACACGATAACACAGGCAATGCTTGTTAAAGTACGTGCTTCTATTCTCTCTAGAATTCAAATGTGGATTGTTGCTGATGGAGGGCACTTTGATTTCTGTTCGTGTAATTGTTGTTTGTTTTATCATTCCTGAACAGGACAAGCCATCGCCCATCTCTATTGTGTCAAATAAGTGCATTCTATACCAGATTTACTTAAAGTTTTACTACTTTGTAATTAGCTTTTTTCATCTATCTCGCTGTGTTTTTGAGTTTGTTATCCTGACATTTTAAATTCTTTGCTAGGGTCGCTATCATTCCTTTGATTTTACCGAGCAGAGGCAGTTTATTACAGATAGACGTAACGTATGCATTCATGGACATTTCCTTACAAATGTTATTTTTAAAGTGTATTTTCCTTTCAAAGTTTTCTTACATAGTATACGTCACCGATGGGTGTTTAAAGATTTTTCTGGGAACTCTCTATATTATATTTTCGCTGGATTTCTAAATAAGCATAATAGATACTAGGTATATTTATTTGAGCCGACAAACTGAGGATCCGCTTTCTGAGTCAGGAAACCTCTTAAACTGAGATTTCCCAGAGTCTCAAACACAGACATTCTACCCATAGTGAATTTTCCTTGAGCTGAAAAGACCGACTGGGGCTAAAAGGTTCAGTCAGCCTATATTTAGGAAAATTATTGCAATGGGGTTGAAAAAAATGAATTTAAATTTTGCATTCTGTGGGTACTCTACGAGAATGTATCTCAATCTTCCATTACTAGTGGCTCACTTCGAAATTTAATTTATAATTTGAAATCTGTTTCAGTTTAGAATACAGTGTGGATAGAAATAAAGCTATTTTGCGGTCTGCATGTATTGTTAGAAAAGTTTAACACACACACACACAAAAGAATCTGCTCTGGGCAGTGCATGACTCTATCAGAAAACGTATAAAAGGGAAAGGCCGTGAATGTTTCTGATATTAAAAAAAAATGATATAGTGGTATAGATTAATATTAAGCTCCTCATTCTCCAATGCTGAAATAAAAGTTAAATTAAAAATTCCAAAAAGAACATAGGCAACAAAGAAGCGATTTAAATTGGCCAAAAATTTCATTTATTATTTGTTTATGTATATATATATATGTAATAAAATAATCCAACAAATATAGTATACAAATGGTTGTCAAATGCATAATTTAAATCATACCAATATCATTCACTATTAATATATTGAAGCAACAATTACTATTAACATTCCTTTTTGCATTTTCAAATTTTAACATTATTTATGTTCTTTCTCGTTCTGCGGAGAATTAATTCTACATTAAGTTACATGATACAAGTTCTATTATAGTTCATTAAGGTCGTAATTTTTAAGATCAAAGTTCAAATACAGCAGTTTCTGATGTCACCAAATGACTGGGGATCATCCATGATTAATAATAATAGCTCGTCTTTGTCAAATTATCAGCCTTCAGTGGCTGTTCAGATGTTATAAAATAAGAAGAGTTTGACTTACATATATTTGAAGCAGTAGCAGGAAACATTCCCCATTTTGGTGGTCCAATGGCAGGATTTTCATAAGTAATAATAATGATGCTTTATGTTGACATGTCTATATCGATTGAGATCAATTGAAGCAAGGCAGGCACTCATCATAGGAGACAACGTATTCAATTAGTTGGGTATTGGTGATCAGTCATCCGAAGACGAAGCTTAATGAAACAGTCGTTGAAGGCGAGGCTTAATTGTTCAGTCAACATGACTATTAAATTCGAGGAGCAAATTGTATGTGTAATTCTTTAAAAATTGGACACATAGTCCGAATGCTGACTATGTCTATAGGTCTCCATGGACCAAAATTAGGAGACAACCTTCATGGTTGAAGAGCAGGGCCAGAGTCTCTTATGAAAATCTGCTCAAGTCAAAAGCAAGAGGACCTCAGCGGTCCGGCCCGCAGGCCGGCCGCGTCCAAGAGCGGATCTTTTTCATTCTTATTTTTTTATTTTACACTTGCCGTCATATTCTCAGTGGCGCTGTACTATATTCGCGTATGATTGGCCACTCTTGTACATACAATACGTTGCTATTGGATGGTGGCCTTGTCCATGCTAAAAGGTGGGGTGCCATGTTGCATACCCCTTTTCGTAGAATTTTTGCCCATCTGTGAAGTTGCTGAAGTCTTTATTTTAGAGGGTGTAACTTTAGTCAGTAAATTCTTACTGTTGACAGGAATTATAGCTTCTTCTGAAGACTCTTCCACCAAACTGAAATCCCTTTTCTCTTTATTTCTTTAATGGTTCATTACAGTGAGTTTTATTGCATTAATAAACACGGATATATAAAATATACTGAATTTGTAGATTTAATTCAATTTTTAGCAATTTGCAACATATGACTTTGTTCATTTCGTCTGTCATTTTGTCTGGACGCCAATGCCTGCAAAGGGAGATCAAACTGTTTGGGATAAGGTATGTCAAATACTTGTCTTTATGAGACTTTCTTCGTTTGGGATGGACGCTGTCCCATCCGTAAGCAAAAGGTTAAAGCCCTGTAAGGATATATATTTAGATTTTGGATCGAAATCTTACTTTTCAAAATGGCTTGCTGATAATTTTCATATTTGAATGTTTCGAATAGTTTTGAAAAGGTGATTGACTGCAGTTGGAAAGTGTTTCAAAATCAAAGCTTTATATGCATGATTGATCTTTCTTTGTTATTCTTTGTCCCAACAAATACGCTGTTAAGAACAGGTGCTCAACAACACGAATAAAATGAACTAGAGTGTGGCTCCACTCGACTTTCTCACACCAGAATTCAGTTTTTTTCTTCAAATTTTACAAAAAAATCATTTGAAAAATCAGTATCGTGGGACCCAATGATGACAACTAGCGTGTCACCCTCCACTTTAAAAGGCTTGAAAACATCTCTCGATGGATAGCATACTTGGCAATGTATCTCCTGGGGGAGACAACTTGACCTCCAAGGGGGGTTGATGACGTCATGAACAAAAAATATTGTATCGGGGCTATTTTTGCAACAATAATTGAAACTATTCAGTCTACTGATCATTGAGCCCTAAGTAAACTCTTTTATGCATGATTATGTCAAATTGTGTCGTAGGCTGCCATGCTAAAAAAATACAAAATTTCGAAATTTCACTCGAATTAAAAGCAAATTCTAGTTCTAGAATTTTTGATAACAAAGCCGGATCTATATAAAGTTTCGTGAAAAGCCATTAGTATGTGTGGCTGCCATCGTGTACACAATAAATCGACCACAGACATCAGACAGATGGACATCACTCCAAAAATAATCAAAGCGTGTTCGGAAAGTCTTAAAACATATATTGGAATTAAAACCTCGAAATCTAAGATTTTTGCGAAAATAATACTTTCTCAATACTAAGGAAATAAAAAAGGAAGTAAAAATTTTAGCACGATGTCTTTAAGTACGTTGGCACAATACATGTATTGACTCTAGCTCAAATACTATCTGTTCAATATTCATGAAATTTGGTAGTCAAAAGAAATATGCGTTTCTCTGGGTAGATTTTGGCACGAGTCAGAAAGAGTGCATCTAACCCTGTTTTTAAAAACATGACCTAAAAACTTCGTTAAAAATGACATAAAATTATGAAATATGAATAACTTCCCACAGAAAATGTTCTCTATTAAATTTTAGAAGAAAACAAAGCAAAAGCTCTACCTCACCTGTTTGCTAGTGTAAGCCCTACTTGTTCTACTTACTAGCTACATGCTTGCTAGCTAACAAGCTTGCCATTTTGCTTCACTTGCTAGTTAGGGTAAGCACTACTTTGCTATAAGATAATATTATATTTCTGTTGGATTACTGTGCAAGCATGAGGCAGGCTAAGTACCATATTTCGTTTAGTCAGCAAGTTGAGGATAAGCTTTCGATCGAAAGGATATTTACCAGAGTCTCAAACACAGACATTCTATTCATATGAGAATTACCTTAAGTTGCAAGGTTCATCTGGGGCAAAACATTTCACTCAGTATATGTGTTGGAAAATAACTGGATTGGTTATACTATCGTCTTATATGAGTACAATTTATAGTATCGGAATGGGTTAAAATATTGTGTGGATATGTTTGTTTAGAATGTAGTGATTTTGTATCATTTTAAAATATGACAAGTCTTTGTGAAAGAAAATATTTGTGTAAAAATTTTTTTGGATGGTCATTTCGATAAACAAAGATGTATAGCCGTACGAACGGAGCGCTAGTATGCTAAAGATAGTTGATTTATATTCAGGACCTAGAAACGTTGAGGAAAGTTCTGGAAAAAGTACGTAACTCGTGAAGTTCTTAACCCATCTGCAAAATTCGTGGTTTCCAGAACTCGCCAGAAGTCAATTTTGCAAAAGTCGGCACCAAAGCCACTCAATTTTAGATAATCAAAACAAACCAAGGTCAAGCAACCCGGATTTTTAAATAATAGCAGGGATTTTCTATAAATGTAATTTTTCCTCGGATACATGCAATATGCCGTGATGCTATTTTAGGAATTTGTAACAACACATTACAATGGATGATAATAACACTTAGAATTTATATTTTCTATTACAAATGCTTACTACATTAACACTTACTGCATTTAAAAGACAGACTAAGACAATAATTCTCATCTGCTGAACTAGCAACCTGTGTTTGTCGTATATAGGTTCCTATTTCACAGTTCATTTCATTCGTTTTTCTCTAGATATATTATTCCATTCAGAATGCGACCGAACAAAACATCTAAATTTCCACTTCATTGGAGTCTTTGTGTGTCCCAGTCGCAGGTTTATCTCATTACACGGCTGCTTTGTTTATGTGTTTATTTATGAATAAGAGTGGGCTTTATTAATTACGCAATGAAAGTTTTTGTTTCACACTTATATTTTGAATTCGAAATATATATGAAAACTCTCGTGTTTGCGTACTAAACATATTTGCAAAGGAATATTAAAATATATATATTCAAATGTGTTCTATTTTGTTTTTAAGAAATATCACCGAGGGCACAGCAAGTGATACATTGCGTCGTTTTTATTTCAATAATTCATCATCAAAACACTATCTCTCGATATATATTTTTGCCGTTCCTTCTATATTTCTATGTTTATAAATTAAGTTCCTTTAGCACTCTATTTTCACTGCAGTAGAGACCACCAGGTGAATATCATACATTATGCTTTGTGTCACTATACAGAGTGATTAAAAAAAGATGGGCCAAAACTTTACGAGGCGGTAGAACACACCGAACCAAGCATCTTTCGTCAAAGTTTACCGGGTCAGGAATGAAACGTAAAGGCGTTACGGGGCGCTTACTGATTGGGCAGCGGCCACTCTGCAAACTTAAAAGCGTCATTCTGGTTTTTATTTTCCGGTTGAAGAAGAAAACCATGCATGCAAATTTCATCTGGAGAAGAAGAAAATTTAAATTTTCGTAATTGAGTGTGAGGTATGGAACTATCTGGACGTCATTTTTCTGGTTCGATGGATTGGGCGAGGTGGTCCCATTGCTTGGCCCCTACGATCATCCGATCTGTCGTCTTTTGACTTCATGGAGATATCTCAAGAGTCTCGTCTATGATACTCCCCTTGAATCTGAAAAGGAATTCGTCGCCAGAATTTCGGCCGCTGCTGCCGAAGTGCGCGACATGCCTGGTCTGTTCGATAGAGTTCGTCAATCCCTCTATTGCCGCTGTGAGACGTGCATTCAGGTGGGCGGTCGATCTTTTGAGCCATTACTGTAATTATTGCTCATTAAATGTCATTTTATAACTTCTAAGTCATTCTTGTGTTTTCGCTTCACTTCATCGGTTTCACCATTAATTGCCTACAGGCCCCTTTACGTTTCATTTACGACCCGGCAAACGAAAAATGCTTGGTTTGGTGTGTATGACCACCTCGTAAAGTTCGACCCATCTCTTTTTGAATCATCCTGTATATAATGGTCTAACGGGAATTTTGTCTTTTCAGACCCTTTAGAAGTCCTCTGGTGATCCAGAGAGCCGAATTTTTGCATACTTATAGTATTAATAATAGCATAAAACTTAATGTAGTTGGATTATCGATTTCACCCTGTTGGGGCGGAGATTATGTTTTTTTTTTATGTCTTTCTAGACCCTTAAGCTGATCTCTAGTGGCTTAGAATGCTGAATGTTTGCACATTAAATATTATCAACCTTTGGATCAAACCTAACAGAGCTGGAATTTTTATTTTTCTTCCTGGGTGAACAAAATGAGGGGAAGGGGTAAAGTTAAAATTCGCAAAATTGCATTGAAAATTTTAGAAAATATTCAAAGTATCCCATAAAATATATATAAAAAAATTGAGCAAAATAGGTTCGGTAGTTTTTAAAATAAAAATTCAAATATTAATGACACGCATATTATATGAAGTGATCACGGGACTCACCCATCATTTTCCCACTGTCGAAATCATGATTTTTAAAGTTCTTTTAAATTTATAATGAGTGTTATCTCCGTTCTAAAGCTGCTTTATTTTCGCATATTTTTTTTTTTGCATC
>OX578145.1:10899609-10969609 GCA_951213105.1 Amaurobius ferox
TGGCGCAAAGCAGCACACTCTCCTAAAGTAACATACAAGATTCATATGAAAAAATAAGGGAAATGACCAAATCAAGGCATAAAATGGTAGAGGGGGATGGCGACCCCTCTTTCCCGTTTAAAAGACTGCCAAGTCAAAACGTCAAGTCAAAAGACGTCAAGTCAAAAACACTCGAAAAAGTGCAGAGTAAACAAATAGGAATCAACCAGGATTGCAAGGGAAGGAAAAAAATGGAAATGCAGCAAATGCCAGAGTGCCTTATATATAAAAGCAGTTTACGCATGCGTAATACGTTATTTTTACTTTCATCGTTCTATACCTCTGCCATATCCTTTAAGTAAGCATTTTCTCCCTTTTTTGTATTAAATAGGGAATTATAATAACATGTCAGGAAGCCAATTGGATAATTCCGTTTTATTGCCTCCTTCATAATATTCCTATTATGCATGATGCAATCTGACTTGAAAGTATTAATGCGTTGATTTCGTTTGAGGTGACCTATGACGACATTTCTGAAGATGTGTTTGGTCAAATTGGAACTCCAATCTATAATATGATTGATTTCCATATTGAAATTGTTTCTCTTGTCATATAAGACGGTATAAGTACCATATCTACTGTCATGTTTTAGTGTGATATCTAGAAAATCAACACTATCATCCTCCTTACTTTTATTCTCAATCAATTCCAGTTCTTTTGGATAAAAAGTAAAATCAAATTGGGGTGTATTCTTATATTGCCCAACAAGGACATCGTCAACATAACGAAAGTATGGCATTTCATGTAGTATATGAGTGCCATTTTCAAATTTACTCAAGTATAGATCGGCGAGCAGGGATGAACAACCCCCTCCCATGGGAATACCCTTAACCTGTTGAAAATAGCTGGTGCCATCAAATAAGATATTTTCAAATAACACAATGCGAATCAAGTCCTTGTATTTTCTGAAGGTAATATGCTCTTTTAAGTCATATATTTCATGTAGTTCCTTCAAAATTTCATATAGATTTTCCAGATTGATGTTGTTGAATAAATCACGGAAATCGTAACTTTTGAAACGTATATCCTTGTTATAAAATGGAAGTCGGTTGATGACATCGTGACTATTATTTATCATTACTGTTCCTTGTTTCTTGAGTATAATCAGAACATTTTTAAGTATAGTTAAAAGTTTTTCATTTGCAATTGTCAAATAGGATCCACATCCCACTGTCACCGGCCGGACTAACCGGCCGGTGACAGTGGGATGTGGATCGCTAAAAATGGTTTTTTCGTATTCTAGAGGTCTCGAAACGTGTAGATCCGTCGAAAACTCGAGTTGCGATTTTCGGCATGATTCCAATACTTTCCCTATACATTACCATGTATTGCAGGGAAAGTAAAAATTATAATTTTTAGCTATCGCGACATTCTTGGTCATAGGCAACTCAAAACAAAACCGTTGCTCGTACAAGAATTGTATTTGGACATAACAGAATTTTAAGAAACAATAGAACATAGAAATGACATATATAAGAATGCAAACGGATTGTTACATCAAAATTGTCAAAAATAAATTTAAATGAATTGAATGTGATCATTTTTGTATACGTCATTTCATGGTGTAACTTAAAAAGATTTTTTATAATATTTTATATTATTTTAATTTCAACGTATAAATAACATCTCAGAATCTGTTCAGTGGAATTTCAGCATTACACAATGAACAAAAGCGCATGAGGACATAACTTTTGTAATGTTTTTATGGCTGAATCTCTGATAATTGTAACTTTTTAGGTTCCAAAAGCATTTTTTTTTAACTTTGTAATTTTTAGAACCGTTTGCTTCGAATAAGTTCTTGGAAAGGTTTCTTTAGATTTCTAATGTATAACAGAGCTGTTTAACATGATTAATGGAATTCAAATGTATATCCATTACGTTTACGTGTCAGAAATGATAATGTCCGAAATGATATATGAACGTTTTTTTGTTTCGAACGAAAATCGAAACTAACATTGGGAAACAAAGTATGCACTGTGGAAACCCCAGGCCGTCCGACTCATCCAGAGGACTTGAGTAACTATTTGGACGACCGGGAAGAAAGTATGCACTGTGTATAACTCGCGTGTATGTGTTATAGAAGACATGAAAATGTTAAATTTAAATTTATATTAATAGTAGGTGTATAAAAATGACAGATAATTAAAAACTCATAAGAAATGAGAAATGAAATTGTGTTTCTCACATGTTAATAGCAGAGTTCCAAAACTTCAAACAGATGTGTATCAGAACTTTATTTAAATAGTGTAATTCAACTGATTGAAAATCTCTGCTGCCGCTATCTAGGGGAGGAAAAGGACGATATTTCGTACATCATAATGACACCGATTCACAGGGATAAATATATATCAGCCATTTCGCAAAATAATATCGTTAAAATGGTTATAAATAAGGCTTTTCTATGAGTTAAAATCGCAATGTCGCAAGCTTAACTTATAATTTCTCCTTATTTATGTTTTTACTTTCCCTGCAATACATGGTAGGGAAAGTATTGGAATCATGCCGAAAATCGCACCTCGAGTTTTCGACGGATCATTTTGAAACCTCTAGAATACGAAAAACTATTTTTAGCGTGACGTCTCTGTGTGTGTGTCTGTCTGTCTGTGTGTTTGTGTATCTGCATGTCTGTATGTGCAATGTATGTATCCACTCTAACTCAAAAACTAATAGATCGTATTTCATAAAATTTGGTAAGTATGCCACTTGGATGTGACCCTGGTGGTGATTAGTTTTTGGTGCGATTTGGAAAAACCCGCCTTTGTTTGCGAAGCGGCCCGTAAAAATTTCATGTATCCACTCTAGCTAAAATACTAATTGACCCAATTTCACAAAATTTGGTAGATAAGTCACTTGTGATGCTGATTAGATTTTGGTACGATTCGGAAAAGAACAACTTGCCATTTTTTACGAAATGACCCCCCAAAATCGCCAAAATTAAAAAAAAAAAAAAAGACTACGTATGCTCAAATGCATCCATTAAATTCTTATTTTATACGCAATTTTTAACGAGGAAAAGAATATAGCCAACTCCATTACTTCATAACTAATCGTTCTCAAGATATTTGAGATTTCTTGCATTTTTGTTACGCCGCTTTCGGAAAAATATCCAATTACCAAATAAAAACAAAAATTGAATTAAAAAGTCAAATTTAGTGTCATTTTGTACAATTAAACGCAATCTAATGAATCATTAAAGAAATAAAGAAAAAAAAATGAATGAGTCTGCAGAGAAAGTCATGTGTTGCCCACATTATGGTTTTTACTGATGTAATTAGGAGATGAAAAATTAAACTCTTCACTGGGGGACAGTGACATACTAAATTAAAAATTTGAATTTTTATGAAGTCCAAACTATATTTAATACTAGTGAGTACGGTATATTTAATACTAGACAGTAAAAACTCACAGGGAAATATTTATTCAATGAAAGACAATAAATAAATGTAAAAGATTTTTAAGTTTGACTTTTTATGTTAAAGAAAAAATAATATTTTTGTTTACATTGTATACAGTATTATTTACCTTAGTAAAATGACTCAAACTGATGTCATTCAATCGGTTTTGATATTCTCTTCCTCAAGCGAAAGGAGAACAATGGCACAAACGCGAAGTGTCGGTTAGGTCTAACTGCACACTTATGGAGAATCTTCGGCGAATAAATGGAACGTTTACTTCGGTTTAAGATTTAATGAATCAGCTAAAAGTTGCAAAGACAAAATGTGTCGAAAACCCAGACCACTCAACTGACCCGAGGGTTTACAGCAGCTGTTTGAGTGGCCGGGAACAAGAACGGGACAAAATAGTGTTGTTGTTGTTGAAACCCAGACCGTCCGACCTACCAGAAAGGTGTAAGGTAACTGTTTGGACGGTCGGGAAGTGCCACCCAATTTAGACCGGAACCCAGTGGTGGAGGCATCCACAGGGACCGTACCCTCCTTCCCCTACCACCAACCTCTCGGAAGGACTTTCGGACCCACATGTTTAACGTGATCGTACTCCGCATGAACACGGCGGCAGTTTTGGCAGTGGCTGGAATCGAACCCGGGCCTACCGAGTGCAACTCCAGCGCGCTAACCAATGGGCTGCCGCGCCCGGACAAAATAGTGTTGTTGTTGTTGAAACCCAGACCGTCCGACCTACCAGAAAGGTGTAAGGTAACTGTTTGGACGGTCGGGAAGCGTATTAATCTGTGTGTAAAACCCTACACAACAAACAATCCTTACACAATACAATGGTCATCACACACAACTAACATCCGACAGACTGACATACTTAAAATCAAGTAATGCACAAGAAATTCAAAGAGTCTTACACCAAAGGGGGAGAACCCAGGAGCAAAAACAGGATTAAGAAATTCATAGATCACCAAAAATTAAGAGCAGAGAATACTCACAGAAGTGTCACTTAACAGAATTTGAAATCTCTCTCGCAGTTTGAATACAGTCCTTCAGTTTGTTTATTAATACTTTATTTCTGCGGACACCGGAAAACCAAGCTGCAGAGTGGGCAGGGGAAGGTTTGACGAGGTGGAATTTTTTAGAAAAGGGACAGGAAAAAACATAGTGATCAGCGTCACCAAAAGCATTACAGGGACAGTTAGAAGAGGTTTTGTGCTTAAAGAAAATGAGGTAATCAAGGAACGGGCCGTGACCGGTAATAAAATAAACAAGAAATCTGTTACAAATAAGAAGAGAAGGGTCAACCAAAGGGAGGAAAGAAAGAATACGGGCCGGGTCGTGATTACGGGGAGAGATATAGTCGTTTAAGTAAGTTTGCCACAGATTATTTAGGAATATTTTACAATGACGAGTGAGAAGAGAATAAGGGAAAGGGACCGTAAAAGGGGAACCAGAAAGGGAGGCAGCTTTGGCATGAGAGTCAGCAACTTCGTTTCCCAGTATTCCAGCATGGGCTTTAACCCATTGAATGTTAATTAATTTAGATGCCGAAAGGGCCAAGAGTTTAATATCACATAAGTATTTGGATCTATTTTTAACAGATTTTAGAGCCAGAATGGAGGACAAACTGTCCGAAAAAATATTGACCTTTGTATTGTTGTCCAACGCCCATTGAATAGCGACTTTAATGGCAGAGATTTCCGCTTGAAAGACCGTGTTTCCATGAGAGAGCTTAAAAGAGAACGATTCGACCAGGTCATCTTTTTTAAAAATGCAAACTGCAAATCCAATATTTTCGTCAGTTTTAGAGCCATCTGTGTAGATATTAAAAGGGGAGAATGAATCAGGGTCAAAGGAGGGAAGATTAACAATACGATGCGAGGGAGGGAGACTGGAAAAGGGAACGTTTGTATCAAAGCTGGAAGGGTCAGGAAGGGACGGGGATGAAAAAAGGTCAGTTTTAAGGCGCCAGAAATGAAATTTTTTGTAAAGGGTCTGTATAACAAATTGAACAGGGGGGATACCAGTAATTGAGTATAGAGAAATGCTCGAAGTTGTTCTAAAACCGGAAGAAATCTTCAAAAGGAAAATCCTTTGGAGAGAAATGAGACGTGAAGTTTGATCCCCCGTAAGACATTTACCCCATATTCCTGAGCTGAAAGTGATAATTTTTTCTATAACTGTAAGGTACCAGATTTTAAGGAAAGACCTGTTAACCCCCCAATTTTTACCCGCGATTTTCCCGAAAGTAGAAGAGAGCTTGAAGCATTTCTCTTTAAGATAAAATACATGAGGACTCCAGGTTAAGTTGTCATCTATTATAATTCCGAGATATTTAAGATGGCGGGTAATTTTAAGGGGTTTGTTTAACATTTTAAATCTTGGGTTTTGTTTTCTCTTGGAACGAGTTTTATTGAAGATAATACATTGTGATTTTTCGGGTGAAGGAGAAAGTTGAAGGGAGGACAAGGAGGATTGAAGGGAGTCCAGGAGGGAATTGGTTCGGAGTGTAAGTTGTGAGAGGGAATCACCAAATGTCACCACTGCAAGATCATCTGCAAAGGCCTGAAGATAGAAAAGGTCATTATTAAGGAGGAGAACTCGGTTGAAGTAAATGTTCCACAGGATAGGTGACAAGACCGAACCCTGTGGAGCACCGAAGGAAATGACTTTAGAGGAGGAATGGATATCGTTTGAAAAGGTAATGGACCGTGAACTGAGGTAAGAAAATATAAAAACTTGAAATTCGACGGGAAGATGAATGCTTTCCAGTGATGAAGGAAGGATATGCCAATTAAGGGAGTCGAAGGCTCCACAGATGTCCACAGTGGTGAGTGAAACAAAATGACCTGGTCTAAAGTCTCTAATAGAGGAGACAAGTTTGTGAGTAGCATCTTCGCAACTGACCATTTCCCGAAAACCGAATTGGAGCTGATGAAGGGCGTCATTGGTTTTAATCCAAAAATTAAGTTTATTAGCAAATAATTTTTCGAGTATTTTTCCGAAAGTAGGTAAAAGACAAATGGGACGGTAGGAGGAGCAAAGGGCAGGATCTTTACCAGGTTTATTAAGAAATAGAATTTTAGCGTTTCGAAGACAAGCGGGGAAGTAGCAATATTTAAAACATAGGTTAGCAATTTTTGAAAAGATGAAGGGGAATGAAGTAAAAAGTGATTTCCAGATTTTAAAATCAATAGAGTCGAGACCAGGGGCTTTACCGTTTGGGAGATTGTTAATAACCAATGAAAGCTCTTCATCAGAGACCGAGCCCAACCCATCAGAAGGAGGTGAAAAACAAGGAAAGCTGGTAAATGTGGGATCATCTTTGAAACAGTGGTCCAAAAGACGTTGAATTTTTGTTTTATAGTCTAAGTTAATATCATCAGAGAAATGCAAATTAATATGATTAAATTTGTTTTGTTTCTGAAAAGCAAATTTGAATAGTGTGCCGAATTTAGAAGAACAGTTAGTACAAAATTTACGCCAGGATTCCGTTTTAGATTTATTAATTAATTTTTTGTATTTGGCACGATTTAATTTATATTTAATCTTTGCCTCTGTAATAGTTTCTGAAGAGGCGGAGTTTCTCTCGAGTGATTTTATTCGTTTGCCGAGGGCTGTTACGAAGTTTCGGAATTTTGCTAAATTAGGATTCCACCATTTAAAGCCAGAGCGAGTAGAAGTTTTCTTTTTCCTGATAAATTTGAAAGCACATGATTGGGTGGTATCAATGAAGGATTTTACGAAGTTGTTAAGGGAGGTGGAATCAGAAATTTGATCAAGGGAGCGGGAAAGGGAAGGAATATGAGATCTGAAATTAAATAGAAATTTACCTAAACTATAGTTCGTTTTAAAGAAAAAGGAGTTGTCTGAAGGAGGATCAAGTCCAAGGGTTAATTTTATGTATTTGTGGTCACTGAATGTATCACAGGAGAGAATCTCCCATTTTTGAATAAGATCATAAAGTCCAAAAGAGACAAGAGTTAAGTCGGGGAATCCTTTACCTGAGTGGGAGACGAATGTTGGACCAAGTGAAGGATCATTTACCACAATTAAGTTATTATTCATACAGAAGTCAATCACACTGTATCCCCGGTGATCTATGAAGGAGTAACCCCACATCAGGGCCCTGGCATTAAAATCTCCAAGTATCAATGATTCTGTTGCAAAAAAATTCAGATTTGAGAGTTCGTTTAAAATATCTATGATAGGATCATGGGGGGGACAGTAAATAGAAATCAAGTTAAGGGATTTATTATTTGGAAGAAAAATTTCAACCACCACAAATGAGTTGGATTGAAATTTAAGGGAGACGGGAAAAGACGAGTTTAGGATTAAAAGGGAAGCTTTATTGGACAATGAATTAAATTGTTTAATTCCGAGAGGAGGGCGAAGTACCGACCCCTCGGAAAGGAAAGGTTCTTGTAAGCTTATAATGTCCAAGGATTTCTCAACTGCAAACTGAAGAACATTATTGTGTGCAGAAAGCGAATGATTAGTATTTGTTTGTAGAATTTTCAGAACCATCGCGGGAGGATCAATGCCCGGGAGCAGAAGTGGGGAAAGCAAGGATAAAAATAAACAGATATATAATATACAATAACAATTTAATATTTACAATATTTACCATAATGGTGAGTTCAGATTGATTTTTGAAGTTCCCTTATTCTATTTAGTTCACTTTGCATCGAAGGGCAATTAGCCCGGTCTCTGGCATTGTGATTAGTTTTCCAGTTTAGATTAGCGTTCTTGACGTTTGCCGTTGAGCAGTTAATGCATGATGGAGTTTTTACCTTACAAGTCTTGAAGGTATGATCATCATCGCCACATTGCGAACAGTTACCAGTAACCCAGTGACAGGCTGCAGCCGAGTGACCAAAACCTTGGCATTTGTAGCATATTTGGATTGAGATGTATTTTTTAATGAAATAGTACTGGAAATGATGATATAGTTTTTTGGTGTTGATGAGGATTTTAGCAGAAGAGATGTCCACAAGTATAACCCAGTTGATTGATCCCGCTCTGTTTCTGAAGTTTTTGATGATTTTGAACTCCTGAGGTTCGGATGGAAGGTTTTTAGTCAGAAGGTCTTTTATATCCTGTTCCCGGAGAGTTTCTGGAATATTGAACAGGATCAGTGCTTGCTTACGTATTGGTGGCTTAAAGATAGTGAATTTCTGACCAATTTCGGAGTTTGTAAATTTGGGGATAAGATTGTCTGCATCTTTATCTCTGCATGTTATCTTGAGTGTTCCATTTCTTTGAGATGAGACGTTTTGGATGCGGATGCCCGGAGGACACTGGAAAGAGAGAAGGTCTTTATGCAGTTGTTCCATATTTCTAGTACGGTCCTTTCCCTGTAGCAGGACACTGGCAAAAGATGGTTTGGGGGGAGCAGGAGGTGGTAGATTGGTTGATTGAGTCAGATGTTCCAGGTTTTTCTTTACTGCCTCATCGACCAGGGAAGGCAGATCCTGCGTCAAGTTCTTGGAGAAGTTTTCTAGATTTGTGGCGATTGCATTTTTCAGTTGGTTGAGGTCTTCGTTAAATGACGTTCTGATATTTTGCAGGGTATTTGAAGCTTCCTGGTTTTGAGAGAATATGACTGAAGGGATCTGGTTTTCAAAGTTCAGGCAAGCTGCTTTCAATGCTTCAAATTTATCGTCCAAGTATTTCGTTTGCGTTGCATTAGGTTTTACATATCTAGTTAGGTAATTCTGGACCTGGTTACAATGACGCTGTACTTTAAGGAGGAAGGTGTTGCAGAATTCTGATTTCTCCTCAGTCATGTCTGTGGTTGCAACTGAAGTGGTATCATCTGGTTCGTCCGTATTTGATGTTGGTTCTGGTAGAGTTGGTTTACTGGATCGAGACATAGCCAAAGGAGGGTTGGAGAATACAGTAAACTGCGTTTTCGGTGTTGAGAGGACTGATGAGCGAAGAGGAAGAGGGAAATTCGATGGAGAAGAGCGGGAAAGCACTGTTGAGAATGATGGAGTTGTTGAAGAAGCAGAAGCTTTTAAATCAATCAGTTTAGCAGTGGGTTGCAGTAGTGGATTGAATGAAGATGATATGATGGTAGAAGGCAGAGTTGATGAAGTAGAGGGGTCACCAGGCTGAGCCTGAGCACAGGAGTAATTCGATGTTTGAGACCTTCTATTATAGTTTGATGCCATAGTACGGGATTGATGAGATAGGTCACTGAGAGAATCAGTTGTGGGATTTGAAGGATGATTAGGAGAGTTTCTGTTATAGTTGGAGGCAGAAGAAGTTGATGCATTGTCAGGAGATGTTCGAGGAGAAAGATGTTGGGAAACAAGAGGAGGGAAATCTGGGATCGGAGATGAGTATATGTCATTAGTATCCATGATAGAGGTAGTGAAAAACTGGTATCTCTTAAAAAGTTTCTTGTTGATAATATAAAATGCAATATTTCTGATAATTCGTGAGTATATAGTATCGAATTTCACTAATAATCTTAAGACACTGAGTAATACACTGTTTCAAACATAACATTAATTTTAATACAATATGTATATACAGTATCACAAAAATCACCAAAATAACATATAATAATATATAGATTGTCCATTTTCTGTCATATAATTTACAAAAGTGAAGGGTACGACAAGTTGTATTTAATATCAATTACAGGAACGAAGGCAAAATGATGCGACGGGTGAAAACAATAATAAAAAAAAAAAAAAGCTAAAACAAACTAAAGACGAAACCGGTCAGCGGGAAAATCCCAAATCCAAAAAACTGTAAAAAAATCCATGATAAACAAAACAACCAAATTTTGAGACGATAGCAAAAGAATAACCGGAGAAAATGAGAATAAATGAAAAAAGGGGATGGGGAGCAGAAAAGAGCAAAATAAAATTTATAAATCAAAAGAAAATAAAAAACAAAAGAGTGCAACCGCAAAAATTGGAGCTCTAGCACCTATGGGACACAAGATATAAAGAAAAAAATGAATACTGTTAAAAATTACAAGTCCCACTGGGACAATATGCTAATTAGAATTAAAATTAGATTTAAAAAGATATCAATGTTATCCATAGCATGAGATTCAATAGGAAAGTACAATATGAATTTTACAAAAGGGCTGAAAAACGAAGAAGAGGAAGAGCGCAGCAAGCTACGAAGGCAGGGAGAAACCAAAGCCGGGCGAAGGGGTGATTCGCCGAAATACCACTACAAGGAACGAGCAAAATACAGGGAAGGGGGGGAAAATGAAATCAAAAGTGTGAAGCATGAAAACAACCAATTTTAAAATACATAATACATATCGAAAAAATGCTCCCAGGTTCTAAAATTTTTACAATAAACAGAGTTAAAACTTCAAATCATATGAATATATACTTTAAATTAACAAATTACATAGATTACAATAGGATTTACAGTTGTATAAACGGTCCAATTTGGACCGTTCAAGGCAGGATCTCCATTACAATTGCATACTGGAACCAATGGAATATTTATAATTTATAAATTGTATTATCTCACCAATGAGTAGACGTACAGACAAGCCACCGGTATGAAAATGAAGCTACGGTGAGGGGCAACAAATAATACGCAGACTCAAAACACACAACACAAGAAATCACGCCACCACGGCTCAAAACACCAGAGCTCGAAAAAAGCGTCTAAACAATGCTAAACCGCCCGAGTTCTTTCGGACAAAATAGTGTGTATAAGGTGTTAATATTACAAAAAGGTATTTTAAAATAACTTAATTTCTTACTATATTAGAAGCGAATAACTTAAGCAAACCCATATCGTCGAACATGGGCCTAGACTTGTTGCTATTTGGTATACGATATTAACCAAGGTAAATGACTCACACTCGAAATGGTTGTGTTTGATAATAGACTAGTTGCAAATCGGTAAACGTTAATAATGTGAGTAAAATACTTACACTAGAAATTAAGTTGTTTGATTAATCAACTAAAAGTGTTAAAATAAGAATATCTTCGTACCTATATGCCATATCGTTGAACATGTACATAGGCTTGCTGTCACTTGACAAACGACAATATAATGCATAAATTACCCACACTCGAAATTATGTTTGATGATAATATGCATCGTTTTCGTTCGACAAACAATCATAACATACGTAAATTAACACTCGAAATGACGTGATTTGATAATTTACTCGTTGCCATTCGGCAAATAATAATAATGTGCGTAAATTACCCACACGCAAAATGTTGTTGCTTGATTATTGAATAACATATTTTTGTTGAGAGATACGAAGAACAGATTATATTCTAAACACAATTACTGCAAAGTTATCTATCATTATTATTATTTCTACCGCTTAAGGGACACCAAATGGACGAATAACAGATATTCAGTCTTATATCTATTTCTTACTCGTTTCCTTATGAAACACAAAAATATCACTCATTTTCTAAATTGTCGTAAGAACATTATACGACACATCACGGAACAAGAAAATTGTCTCGGATGAATAAGATATAAATTGAAGTTGATTATTCATTTTAAAGGGAGTGCGTTAGATGTTTTCACATGAAGACTAGCACATACGGAAGTTGCAATATTTAAATATAGCTAAATTACGCCAGAATTTAATGATATTTAATTATTCTTTGGAAAAATATAGACTAAGAAATCATGCCTTAACCTGGCATTCGAAATACATTTTTTCGATCCAAAACATATCCACCTGGCCAAACGTTTCAACTCTCTATCCTAAAATCGTCAAATATTGCCAAATTTGTTGCCAAAATTACGTAGTCAAATGCCTTTAAACAGTCAAAGTCTTTACACAGTAATACTAATATATATAATTTTCATTTGTTTATTAAATAAACATTTAATATTTTATATACGCATCATTTTAGGCTTCTATACAAAGCATTTTTTAATATAAATTTCATGCGAAGCTGCGAAAAGTAACCATAATGTTTATTCAATAAATCATTTTTTTTTCCTTTCATAATGTTTAACCAATAATAGGTGTAAAACATTCAAAGAACTTGAAATGGGATTGAACATCCAAAACCATTGAAACTTAATTAACATTAAAAATACAAACTTGTTTATACCTTTAAAAAACCGCGGCTAAAGTTTACTTTTGAAGTAGAAAGCCTTTAGTAAGAAAAGCTGGAATTTAATAAAATGGCATTACATTTAACAGAGAACAAAAATCGACAGTGGCTCCAGTAGGATGGAGCCGAGACTGTGTTGTGTGAATACCATTTTTCTTTGAGGGTGGTTTGTCGTCTTTAGACAATTTTCTAAACAGTTAAAAATATTAAAATATCGAAGTTAGAATCATATTTTCAAAATAGTTCACAATATAAAAATATTGAATTTATAACCACTCTATTTTGAAAACTGAAATTCTGATCCAAAATAGATTTATATCGAAATTTAATAAAAAATGTTGTAAGTTTTCACAGAGCAACACATTACTCGCAGATTTTTAGTTTTCGCTCCGCTTCCAGCCGGATATAATGACCATAAACATCTGGTTAAAATATCAAATTATTTTTCTACTTTTCTAGACGGTATATAAACCATATTTATACAATATCTCTGACAGAATTTAAGATTCGGGGTCATTTAAAAATTTTCCTGGCGGTACACATATTAGAATTGCTTACTTGTAATTATTCTTTTCACGCGTCATCCATCATTAAACCTATTTTGAATCCTCCTATTTAGAATCTTTCTCAAGTGCATTAATTATATTTCGATTCAAGATTATTAAATTAATACATAATTCCCACGAAACAGCAGGTATTATCAAATGAATTCAACTTACTTATCCAAGATATCGAATTTTCATGGCATTTTCGAAAAGTAACCAAGTTGACGATATTTCCCTAAATGTTTCGTCAAGGTGACCTAATGGTGACTCAAGGGGATTGCCAAGTGAGACAAACAGACAGAAAGAAGCGCTCGTGAAAAGATAGTCGCAAATTGGCTTCTCTACAGTGAAAGTCTCTTCACCGTAAACAGTCTTTTACAGGGGTAGGCTATATAAGTAACCAAGCATTTGGTCCTGGCGATGGATTTGTAAAAAAGGTTGGCTGAATGTCTCAAACTCAACGAGTTTGATTAGGTATCTGCAAATAACCCAGAAATGATATAAAAATGCTTCAGAGCACATATGGAAGACGCTGTAATAGGCCAGCTTGGCGGAGAAATCAGCCAGTTCGTGGTTTTTACGGTCAGCGAAAGCAGTTCCTCTGTTGCAATGCTGCTGATACTTTATTTAATGTTTATCGAGCGACGTTGCTAAACTTTTAATCGTTGCTGACATCTGTCTCAATGTGTGTGATACCTCACCTCCGCTGTAAACGTTTATGCTTGTATTGGCAAAGTGAGTGATCTACATTATCAATTTGCTTTCTCTGCATTTTCCTCTGCATTATGCAGTATAAGTGTGGTGCACAAAAAAGTAACTTAAAGTTACATTTAAGAACCCTATTTAATTAATATTAGAACACGGCCGTAAATCGTAAATCGTGCAACTCATTAAAACACATTGCGTTGCGTGCCGCTTAAACTCACCCTTTTTATCTTCAGTGCGAGTCCAGGAATAGAATATTTATTAACATAATGCTACTCATGTAATTGCACCATTTTTTAACTTTAAAAATAACATTATTCATTAACAGGATTTGTTTAATTATTAAATTGATTACAATACTTATCATATTATTGCGGAGGAGATAGGACATGTGAGATTGGACATGTGAGATTTGGCATGTGAGATTGGACACATTAACCAGCTATAGGCACCGACCCGAAGGTTTACCGTAATGACAGCCTATGGGGTAGGAATATCTGCCAAAACCAGAAAATAAAACTTAATGCCAAGATAAAAATGATAAACAATTATATACAATATGCTTATCTATACTAGATACAGATAGTATTTCACACATATTTCACATCCATAAACACTTATATGCAGAACTGTTTCAAATGGGAGCAACTATATATGAAAATATTTCTAAAATGGGTTATTACATATACAAAATGCCACGAATCATGTTCAAAGATATATACATATATATACAAAAAATATATATACAAAAACTACTTATGCAAACATCCATACAAAACTATATATACAACATATACATACATATCTCACAGATTACCATGGCTTTCAATACTATATTGATACATACAATGATATTTGCAATGATTAAAACAGATGTGAATGTAAAATTAATTTGATTGCGGTATTTATAACAAAATTTACAAGTACTACAAATAAATATGCAATAAACAGTGAGGGAATATATGGAGGTTACCAGTAATAATTCACAGAATATGTTCGTTTTCCTCTAGGAATTGAATTATAGATTTTATTCTCTGTTTAGCCCAGCTATTACCCAGAAGGTTTTGGGCAAATATTGGCATATGTTGTCTACTGGGCCTTTTAAGGTGATAGTTCTTTGTAAGTTCGCAATAAAATACGAAATGTTTCGGGGATTCTATTTCACCACAGATACGGTTTTCGGTGTCTTTCCTTTGGATTTTGTAAAGATAGGTTGGGAAACTGTACCCATTCTCTGCTGCAAATCAGTTGCTCTTGAGATACTCTGGGAAGATAGTTGAAAGTTTCTCTTCCTTTCTCACCTTCATTCCACTGCTGTTGCCACTCTTTTATGGTATTAATATTTAGATGTGACTTTAGCGATGAACAGGGATATGGTAAGTTTGTACTCTGAACACAGATATCTGGCGTCGCCTCAAAAGCTAAACAGTCTGCAACTTCATTTCCCAGAACATCCGAATGACCTTTAACCCGTCCTATTAAAAACTTTTGATGGATGCTGTTGGTTATGATAGTTATAACTGGATGAGCAATAGGATTCTTCGTTTGATATTGTTTAAGAGTTTCGATAGCCTGTCAGAGTAAATAATGAAATCCGTATGCAAACTTTGGGTAGTCCAAAATACAGCTTCCTTTATTGCGAGCAGCTCTACCTGGAAGAATCTATTTTCAAAGTGCAGACGAGTTGACCACTTGTGGACACACATGCCATTGTAAAATTGGATTGGACATGTGAGGCCAGTTAGTTATTATTACCAAGATGTTCTATGACCTATTACAATAATTAATGGGCACATACCTTCAATTTCGTCTTTGGCCATTGACCCCAACTCTTGCATCAGTGTGTATCGCACTGGCACTAACTCTAAGGACTGTGCTTCTACTCGTACTGCATCTGCCCATTTCGTTGAAGTCTAAATCAGGACAATTTTTGTGGACTAGTTGTGGAATCTCTATGGAACACATTCTTACGGAATTATCATGGCATTTTGCCGAATTTCTCCTCTAATCTCTGTGGCTATCTGAATCTTTGTGGCTATATATCTGAATCTCTTGTCTAATCTGTCGTCGAATAACTCCGCATTACTTTTGTATAAAGTGTATAAACTCATAATGTATTTCAAGTCATCTAATTTATGTAAAGCTTTTAAATTATTAACACTTTACAACAAAGTTGAAAAGTGTTTATGACTTTGCTCATTCTGTTTGTCTGTCTGTCTGTCTGTCCGTTAGCGCGATAACTGCCGTAAAAATGACTTAATCAAAATGAAATTTTAGTATGTTGTTTAGACGGTCTGTAGGACCTATGGGAATATAAATGAATAATATCACCCAATTAGTTTTGGATTGAACCCGGGTTGAAAAAATGAAATACATTGAGCCCTATGGGACCTCATTTTTCAAAAATTTTTTAAGCGGATTTAAAATTCACAAATTGCTTCGAAAATTTTAGGTAATAGTCAAATTGTTCTATAAAATATATAAAAAAAAATTGAGCGAAATATATTCAGTAGTTTGTTAAATAAAAATTAAAATAATAATTACACATCTTATATGAAACGATCACGTGACCATGATATGAAACGATCACATGACCCACTTCAAAATGATATATGGCATCCATCTTGTTTCAAAATCGTGATTTTTTAAAGTTCTTCTTAATTCATATTGAGTGTTGTATCCGTCCTAAAACTACTTTATTTTTGCTTAAATTCTGTGCATCTACATACTAAAACAACACAATGACAATATATTTGAGTTTAAATTCTCATTCAAATTTGATTATTTCTACAACGAAGCCTATTTTGCACAGAATGAGTTGTATTAGAATTACTGTATTTCTTTAACACAAAATAATTCAGTCCATGGAGTCTGCATGGCTGATATGAATGAAATATTAATTGATTTTACAAAGAGAAGGATGATTTTTTTCGATGAAGTTTTACGCATAGAGTTTAATTACTTGTAGCTCCATGGTCTTAATTTTTAAATAAAATAAATTATTATAGTATTGTGATGAATGGCATGAATGGGAAATTATTTATGAATGAAATTCTGCTTTTATAGAGAGAGCCAGGCGTGTTATTTTTTCTATGACGTCATATGAATGAATTTCAGTTGTTTTCGATGAAGTTTTCACATAAATTGTTGTCGTATTGATAATTCTAAAATTATTACCGAGGAATGTATAACATTTTAGAGATGTTTAAACCAGGCAATTTATATTTCAATGCCGTCATTTGAATGAAGTTCATTTTTTTCGATGAAGGTTTAAGTTTTCAAATATAATAAATTAATGTAGTATTGTGATAAGTTTTAAAATATTACCGACGAATGTATTGCATTTTAGACATGTTTAAATAAAATTACATTGAAGTTGGAAAGTGTTTCATAATCAATGCCTTAAGCATGATTGATCTTTCTTGTTTAATTCTGCTCTGAAAACCCTCTTGTCATTCATTTATGCAATTGATATGTTTCAGAAATATTTAACTCTTTAAGTCACAATCTGAATCCATTTTTAAAAGTATTATTTCGAGCGTACTAGCATTCGGAGTTCCTTTTCTTCCGTTGAGTTCGGGGTCATTTAGGCTCAAATCCACACAGAGATGGACTTTCACCCCCACTCAAACCTCTAGAGATGAACCTCTACACATTCTTCACAGCAGAAACATATACATCGCATATAAAACTAAACTTGGCACTTCCTTTTCGCCAGCCAAAATGACCTCGAACTCAACGGAAGAAAAGGAACTCCGAATGCTCGTATGTTCGAAATAAAACTTTTAAAAATGGATTCAGATTGTAGTATACAGAGTTAAATGTTTCTAAAATATATCAATTACATAAATAAATGACAAGAGTGTTTCTAGAGCAGAATTAAATAATTTAAAAGCTTTAAATAAATTAGATGACTTGAATGCATTATGAGTTTATACACTTTATACAAAAGTAATGGGGGGTTTAGAATCCCGACATTACACCGCCCCCTTTGCCTGAGGTCTGTAACGCTCATTCGGCTACTATTGGCCGACCTCAGAGAACCCCGATCAGACATCATCCATATTGGTCAACGTTTTTAGCCAATCTCGCGGCTATACTTTAGCCTCTTAGGTTTATGGCCTAATTGACCTCTTGGGGCAAACTGTTGTAAAAACGGGCGTCTTTACGTCTGCTGCCATTGTCCAACATTACAGCCTTAATAAATAAAGGGCATAAAACTGTTTCAGATATTCCTGATCTTAATCTGGTCTCACAATATGTAAAGGGAAATTATTGTGCAGCCATCGAAAGTTAAACACCTGGATATAGATTGTGACGCTTTTAGAGAATCCATGAATATAAATCGACACTTTTTTCTTTTTTGCAAGTTTGTGAGCCGTTTGTAGCTCTCGAACGATTGGAATGTTTTTAGTACGATTATTGCAATCATTAAAAATAGGATAATATAGATTCACAGAGATATCGGACAAGTAGAATTAGCAAAAAAAAGCATTATAAACAGTAATTATGTTTAAATATACTAAATAAATGGCCATTGTATTAATTCGTTAGTTAAAAGCAATTGACAAAAATAGGCGAAATTATAAAAAAAAAATAAATAAATATTTTTTAATATACCCATTTTTATAACTTCTTAAAAAGTAGAAAATAAATATTTTCACTTGAAGCTTTTAACAATTTGGGTCAGCAGATTAAAAATGGGTGGTTGAGAGCAAACACTTTCTAGTATATTAGCTGTTAAAATTTATATGTAATCAGCTACTTTTATTGTTTATCTGCATTATGATTACAAATAAGTATGATCTGAATGAAAGCTATGTTTATAATATCATTTTAAATAGAAATATTTTAGTATAGTTTTTAAAACTAAAGAAGTTGAATATATTAGATTAAAAATGGACGGTTGAGAACAATTTCCATCATATTAAATTATTTGTAACCAGAATGCAGATAGACAAAAAAAGTAGCTGATTACATATAAATTTCAACAGTTAATACATTGGAAATTGTTCTCAATCAGCCATTTTAATACAATATATACACATTTTTTAGTTTTAAAATCTTTATTTAAATCTTTCTATTATAATTTTTATTATAAAGATAGCTTTCAGTTAAATCATAAAATTATTTATTTACATCCATATTAAATTTTTATCAATTTAAAGTCATTTTCTTTCATTTTAGCATCATTTTTCTAAATTTAGTGACATTTTCAAAATAGCGCCAAATTTGAATATATAATACCACATTTGTGGCGAGGGTCGCCATATTAGTTTTTATTTGAAGTAAAATGTAACCAGACTTGTAAAAGGTGTCAAAATGAACATACAGGCATCTTTTGATAAAAACAACAAGTTTATTCTTAAACTGTAGAAATCATAAAATAAACTCCCTTAACGCATTTTACAAATAATAAATCAGAATGTACATGGTCCATCCTTCCATCGTCTGCATCCACCATCGTCTGCCAACGGCATACCAACTCGTATCATCTTTCACCTTCTCCTACTATCCCGTATATAGCTCTCATGCTTCGCTCTTCGCCTTTTTATAACCTGGTTGCCAGCTCTAATTTCCGTCCGCAATCTGCGCGGCTGTTATTTAAATTTAGACTCCTCTTTCCCTGCGGAAGACACTGCTTGAAAAATAAGAAGTCGAGAATAGAAATTGTTAATCCTTACAAGCTTCCAATTAAACGAGAATCCATCGGCCGAAGTTAATAGAAAGAGGGTAAAAACAGTAGATTTGTTTACAGATATGCTCAAAACGTTTAAATCCATTAAAAAAACCACAGTTCTCTACCGATATATGTACCATGCATTACAGATAAAGTAAAAATGAGTGAACTATTCAACAACTTCAACATTTCTTTGAATTTTAATCAACAATTCTAAAGACATTTTTAACAGCGATCCACATTTACTAATCACCTCACAGGTAAATACTTTAAAATCGGAACGTTTCAATATTTGAACAACTTTCCTGAACAATGCTTTGCAAACAGACCCAAGGAACTTGAGAAACAAGCACTCATTTATTTGAGCGTCTTTTGAATCTCAAGAGATTTGAAGAACTTAAGAAGTTCGGAAATTAAACGTCTAGTTGGAAACGGTCCCGGTTTATGCTTTTGTTTCATTCGCAGTTCTGCTATAATGGTTGGCTGTGAGAATAAAAAGGATTCCTATAATTTATTCTTATAAATGAAATTGTGTGTTGCTGCGAAATTTACCTATAATTTTAAGTCAAAGAGGTGATATTTTGACTTTTAGTATAATGTATAAAGTAGGTATTCAATTAATTTTCATCATAAGGCAATTAGTCTAGTTTCTTTCTATTGTCCCTTTTCCTTTCTCTTAGGGGTTTTCTTTTTTTCTTTTAGGATTTTCGTCTGGCAACACCTACGTCTGGCAACACCTTTCGTCTGGCAACACCTATTGTCTCTTTTCCTTTCTCTTAGGTTTTTCTTTTAGGATTTTCATCTGGCAACGCTTACCTTCTTCAGTTACGCCATGCAACTATTTTCATCATAAGACAATTAGTTTTGTTTCTTTCTATTGTCCCTTTTCCTTCCTCTTAGACGTTTTCTTTTAGGATTTTCGTCTGGCAACACTTACCTTCTTGAGTCAATCCATATAACTATTTTTCAACAAAGGCGATGCTGATTTTGTTGGTACTGGTGCTCCTCTCACATTTAACCTGACTAAAAAATATCTTGATTGCTTTTAAATTCTTTTCAATCTTTATACCCTATGTTTTAAATAATTTTTTTTTAACATATACAACAAAATAAGGCAGAATAATCGCTGACTTTAACTCAATTCCTAATCGCACTGTTTGATGGATTTCAATTAATAATGAATGTCGCCAATTATCCAAGGTTTCCTTGTAGGCAGCGTTCACATCCGGTTCGAAGCATTTCTCTTTCCAAAGTCGTTGTCTTGCGTGGAAAAAGAAAAGTTTTGAAACTTTCTTAAATGATTCAAGGATGGCTTTTTTCCCTTTCTGTGAAGTTTGTAACGGAACTCCAGACGGTTTTTTACTATAACAAAAATTGAAATTTCGGCTTCTAATAGCTGATCCTATAGACTAGGCATCTCAACTTTACTTTGTAAGTCGCTCAAACTGCCGCTAAAGTAACCGTAAACACTTCGTTAAAATAACAGGATATAAAAGGAAATCTGACGTGACCAGCACAGGACTTTCCCTGCAGACTCATACTGCCGTTTTCTTCATTTCTTCAACAATTCACTGAATTGAGTTTAACGGCACAAAATAACAGCCATCATTATTTAAATGACACTGAATTTGCATTTTTAATTGAATTTTCGTTATCACTGGGTAATTGGATTTATTTTCTATGGTGGCATAGCGAAATTGAGGAAAAATAAAAATATCCCGAGAACGGCTGGTTCTATAATGGGGTTGGTCTTATTCTTTTCCTCGTCCAAAATTACGTATAAAATAAGCATTTAATTGATATATTTGATCATACGTGGTTTTTTATTTTTAGATTTAACGATTTTTGAGGACCATTTCGCAGCAAAAAGGCAGGTTCCTTTTTTTCCGAATCGTACCAAAATCTAATCAGCGTCAGGGACGTACCAAATTTTATGAAATTCGGTCAATTAGCTTTTCAGTTAGAGTGGATACAAAATGTGCACACACACACACACATACGTTAAGCTAAAAATAACATTTTCGTGTTCTAGAGGTTCCAAAACGTGTATATCCGTTGAAAACTTGAGTTGCGATTTTCGTCACAATTCCAATACTTCCCCTATACATTGTCACATATTGCATGGAAACTAAAGAACGAGTGACGACTTAACCATGTTAAAAAAATGATCAGGTCAAATAAACAGAGCAACCACACCAGCGAACGAGAGTTAGCGCTCCATTTGGTCTTGGATGGTGTTGTTGTTGAGACCCAGAACGTCCGATCTACCAGAAAGGTGTAAGGTAACTGAGTCTTTGATGGTGTTGTTGTTGTTGAGACCCAGACCGTCCGACCTACCAGAAAGGTGTAAGGTAACTGTTTGGACGGCCGGGAAGTGCCACCCAATTTAGACCGGAACCCAGTGGGGGAGGCATCCACAGGGACCGTACCCTCTTTCCCCTACCACCAACCTCTCGGAAGGACTTACGGACCCACATGTTTAACGTGATCGTACTCCGCATGAACACGGCGGCAGTTGTGGCAGCGTGCAAATCTAGCGCGCAAACCACCGGGCTACCGCACCCGAAATGTGCCAACAGCACGCGGTGTTCCCAGGTGGTCACCCACCCAAGTACTAACCGCGCCCGATGCTGCTTGACTTCGGTGATCTAGCGAGAACCGGTGTTTTCAGCACAGTACGGGATGGTGTGTCATTTTTTAGTCTCACACATATTGACCTTTACATACTTGTTTCTTGTTTTTTTCTTTAGCAAAATGTTTCTTCATTAGTTTAACAGCATACAAGGTAAATTAAAAATGTCAACCTATTTCGGAGACAAAGAATAGCTTCCCTTTTCAAGAAATAAAGACAGAGCATCAGCACCAACAAAGGCAATAACGCAACTGTTAATGCTGCTGCTTCGTCGTTTTGGTCTTGTCGAAGAAGGTTACAAGATCGGTTGACTTCTTTACTATGGTTGAGGCATCCGGCTGAAACTAGAGCGTTACGAAAAATGTAAACACTTTGAATGCTTATATCTCCGAACCTAAGTGGTAGAAATATAAACAATTCATATTCATCTCATTGAAAATAGGACACTATTTATGAACACATAAAAATAACTTTAAAATGTTGAACTATGTTTTCGAAAAAAAATAAAAAAAATAAGTAAAGCGTTTTTGTCCCAGCAAGTTTTCGCTTCAATTTACTGATTTTCACTCGAAATAGCTTTTAAATTATAAAAGAGAGATCAAAACATTAAGTGAAAAAAAATGTTCAGTAGGCAATAGACATTTTAGATTGAAAACTTATTTTTGCAAAGCTGTGACAAATTTTGAACCATTGTCTTGTCAGGTGGACAGGAGGAAGATTATTGAAAGATTTCCGTTTTTAACACTTTACAACAAAGTTGAATAATGTTTATGACTTTATTCATTCTGTCTGTCTGTCGGTCTGTCCGTTCGCACGTAATTACCGTAGAAATGACTTTATCAAAATGAAATTTTAGTATGTTGTTCAGACCGTCTGTGGGACATATGGGAATATAAATGAATAAGATCACCCTATTGGTTTCGGATTGAACCCGGGTTGAAAATGTGAAATACATTGAACCCTATGGGACCTCATTTTTCTAACATAGTTTAAGCGAATTTAAAATTCAGAAATTGCTTCGAAAATTTAGAAAATATTCAAGTTATCCCATAAAATATATTAAAAAAAAATCAGCAAAATCAGTTCGGTAATTTTTAAAATAAAAATTAAAATAATAATTGTAATAATTATATGAAGAGATCACGTGACCCACTTCAAAATAAAATAGGGCATCCATCTTGTGCCAAAATCGTTATTTTTAAAGTTCTTTTTAATTTATATTTAGTGTTGCATCCGTCCTAAAACAGCTTAATTTTTTTAATTCTGTGCATCCATATACTGCGCCAACGTTATTACAATATTTTTGAGTTTAAATGATCATCAAACTTTGATCATTTCTACAACGAAGCCTGACTTTCACGTATGGGGACTGCAAACACATCAAGCTGTAAAATGAGTTATATAAGAAGAATTGCTGAATTTCTTTAACGCAAAATTATTGAGCTCTGGAGCCTGCAATATCTATATAATAAAAGGCAATGTCTGTGTGTCTGTCTGTGTGTCTGTCTTATACACTATACGTTTCGCGACCGGGCGTCGGAGAGTTACGAAATTTGGCAATCGGAGACCCTGGGGGGTGGGAAGGGGACACGTGAAAACCGATTTTCAAAATTCTAATTATTTTTTTATTTATTTAATGTTTTATGCGATTTCGACCTTTTTTTGATATTTTTGCCCTTTTTTCTCCTCGATCCAGACATCGTAGAAAAAAACAAATCACACCATCGGAAAGAGCAGAGAATTTCGAGTAAAAATATATCAATTTCAAATCTCAGAGATAAATTCTAATATTTTTTTATGATTTTAAAGCAAAAGTCACTTTTGACTCAAAAAAACGATTTTTGGTTTTTAAATTCTCGCATAGTAAAAAGTACTCATAATTTCGACTAATAATTTACATTTTTAGAAAGCTGAAATATCTGGCATTCTTACAAGTCTAATCTGGTCCAGAAATAATGAAAATTGCCTTCAGGATCGCAATTTTAAAGACGTCATGATTTTAAATTTCTCGGCGTTCCGTTCGTTTCTCCCCCGCTGAAGCAGGGAAGGTGGTGGGTGGGGACGTCAAGGTGGAGGTGACGTCACGGTTCTGAATAGAGCTAGCTCCTTTGCTCTATATAAATTATTATATTTATATTTTAAATGATGGGACGATCTGGATTTTTTAAATGTATATTTTAACTTTTGGATATTTTAAATGGATATTTTAATTTTATGGATATTTTAAATGATGGAACAATGAAACAATGGAATGAGGATGATGGAATTAAGCATATGGTCATTTTAAATTGCAAATTAGCGCGCGGGAAGTTAGCGGTAGGCCCGGGTTCGATTCCCGCCACTGCCAAAACTGCCGCCGTGTTTACGTGGAATACGATCACGTTAAATATGTGGGTCCGTAAGTCCTTCCGAGAGGTTGGTGGTAGGGGAAGGAGGATACGGCCCCTGTGGATGCCTCCCCCACTGGGTTCCCGTCTAAATTGGGTGAATATGTAGAAAGTTATGGAGATTGTCGCGGAGGGCGCGGCAGCCCAGTGGTTAGCGCGCGGAATTGCACTCAGTAGGCCCGGGTTCGATTCCCGCCACTGCCAAAACTTACGCCACGTTCACGCAGAGTACGATCACGTTAAACATGTGGGTTCGTGAGTCCTTCCGAGAGGTTGGTGGTAGGGGAAGGAGGGTACGGTCTAAATTGGGTGAATAAAAAGAAAGTTATGGAGATTGTCGCGGAGGGCGAAGTAGCCCAGTGGTTAGCGCGCGGGAATTGCACGCGGTAGGCCCGGGTTCGATTTCCGCCACTGACATGGAGTACGATCACGTTAAACATATGGGTCCGTATGTTTTTCCGAGAGGTTGGTGGTAGGGGAAGGAGGGTACGTTCCCTGTGGATGCCTCCCCCACTGGGTTCCGGTCTAAATTGGGTGGCACATCCTGGCCGTCCAACCAGTTACCAGGCCCGGGTTCGATTCCCAAAATTGCCGCCGTGTTTACGCGGAGTACGAGCACGTTAAACATGTGGGTCCGTGAGTCCTTCCGAGAAGTTGGTGGTAGGGGAAGGAGGGTACGGTCTAAATTGGATGAATAAAAAGAAAGTTATGGAGATTGTCGCGTAGGGCAAAGTAGCCCAATGGTTAGCGCGCGGAAATTGCACTCGGTAGGCCCGGGTTCGATTCCCAAAATTGCCGCCGTGTTTACGCGGAGTACGATCACGTTAAACATGTGGGTCTGTAAGTCCTTCCGAGAGGTTGGTGGTAGGGGAAGAAGGGTACGGTCCCTGTGGATGCTTCTCCCACTTGGTTCCGGTCTAAATTGGGTGAATAAAAAGAAAGTTATGAAGAATATCGCGGAGGGTGAAGTACCCCAGTGGTTAGTGCGCGGGATTTGCACTTGGTAGGCCCGGGTTCGATTCCCAAAATTGCCGAATAAAAATAAAGTTATGGAGATTGTCGCGGATGGCACGGTAGCCCAGTGGTTAGCGCGCGGGAATTTCACTCGGTAGGCCCGGGTTCGATTCCCGCCATTGCCAAAACTGCAGCCGTGTTCACGCGGAGTACGATCACGGTAAACGTGTGGGACTGCAAGTCCTTCCGAGAGGTTTGTGGTAGGGGAAGGAGGGTACGGTCTCTTTGGATGCCTCCCCCATTGGGTTCCGGTCTAAATTGTGTGGCACTTCCTGGCCTTCCAAGCAGTTACCTTACACCTTTCTGGTAGGTCGCGCCAACGAGTTTGCCACGGTCAGAATTTTCAAGGGTAGCGAACAGGCTGGTCGCCAAAGGCGGCTAGTAGCTAATATTAATGAAACATTCATTGATTTTACATGGAAAAGCAGACGATTCCATATTATTGCTTTTTTGATGAAATTTTAGGCATGGAGTTAGAAGTAATTTTACCTCCATGGTTTTACGTGAAGTAAAATAAATTATTGTGGCATTATTATAATTTTAAAAATATCGCCGCTGAAAAAAAGGAATGGAAAAAAGAGTATGAATGAAATAGTCACAGCTTTTATATAGTGAGGCAGGCGATTTATATTTCGATGACGTTATTTGAATAAAGTTCATTTGTTTTCGATGAAGGTTTCAAATATAATAAATTATTGTAGTATTGCGGTAATTTTAAAAATATCACCGCTGAATATATTGCATTTTATAGATGTTTAAATAAAATTGTATTTCAGTTGGAAAGTGTTTCATAATCAATGCTTTATGCATGATTGATCTTTCATGATAAAATTTGAAATACTTACTTATACCTTGAAAACTGAAAGTGCCAGCTATGAACAGCAAACGAGTCACTTGTAGTTATTTGAAAGACTTACAAGGATATTATTGGATTTCAAATGGGATTCATAGTTTTCAAAATATGATGGTTGTAAATTTGGAAATTTTAATAATTTAAGCTGTTTTAAAAAAAGTAGTTGTACTCGTAATTTCGATATTTTAACATGCTGAACTATTTTGAAAGAGTAGTTATGATTTCAATATTTTAACACTTTGATCTGTTTTTGAAAAGCAGATATAATTTTGATATTTAAACTGTTGAACTATTTTGAATGTAGAAAACGAGAATTACGCAAAACCATTTCGGCTCCATCGAACTGGAGTTACCGCCGATTTTTTTGACTCCCTTTTGTATATTGCTTGTCAATTGAAGTATTTATATTTCAAATGGATTCAGTCAAAAATCTGAGCTATTTTTATAGTTTTAAGTGTAGTAAACGTTAAGATATTGCTGGGTTCAGGAATTCGAGTGACCACATTTAAAAAAAAAAATCAAGTTTTCAAATGAAAACTAATTTAGTTATTGACTGAAAATTCAGTGAACTTTGAGATTATTATTCTTTTCTTGTACCATTATGCGATAAAGCGAATACATCTCATTTGAAGAAATATAAATACAGTATTAAGAGAGAGCAAGAAAGATCAATCATGTATGAAACATTGATTATTAAACACTTTCCCACTGATATGCAATTTTATTTAAACATCTCTAAAATGCAATACATTCAGACGTGATATATTAATTATTACAGAACTACAATCACTTATTTTACTTGAAAACTTAAAACTTCATCGAAAAAAATGAACTTTATTAAAATGACGTTATCGAAATATACCTCGTCTGGCACTCTATATAAGAGCAATATATATTTCATTCATACATTTTTATTCCAGACTCCAAAGTTAAATCATTTTGCGTGAAAAAAATTTAGCTATTATAATACAACTCATCTTAAAATCACTTGCTTACATTCTGCATCCATTAAAATTAGGCTTCGTTGTGGAAATAATCAAAGTTGGATCATCATTTAAACTCAAAAATAGTGTAATTGCATTGGTGTAGAATATATATGCACATAAAATACGCAAAAATAAAGCGGTTCTAGGACGGATGCAAAGCTAAATATAAATTTAAAAAAACTTTTAAAATCACAATTTTTACTCTGGGAATAAAAGATGGACGCCCTATTTTATTTTGAAGTGGGTCACGTGATCTCTTCATATTATATGGGTGTCATTATTAATTTCATTTTATTTTAAAAAACTACCGAACTTATTTTGCTGAAATTTTTTATGTATTTTATGGGATAATTTATTTCCTAAAACTTTCGAAGCAATTTGTGAATTTTAACTTCGCTTGAAAAATGCGTGAAAAATTAGGTCCATAGAGCTCAATGTATTCAATTATTTTCAACCCGGATTCAATCCAAAACTAAATACGTGATATCATTCATTTACATTTCCATATGTTCCACAAACCGTCTCAACAACATACTAAAATTTCCTTTTGTCATTTTTACGGCAGTTATCGTGCGAATGGATAGACAGACAGACAGACAGACAGAATGAGCAAAGTCATAAATACGTTTCAACTATGTTGTAAAGTGCTGAAATGCAATTTGGGTCTAGTGGTAAACTTTCCCTGCTGTTCACATTACAAAATAATTAAAAACTCACCCCAATTAAATTCACTCACCCCAATTAAATTCATATTTGATTAGTTAGATGGATTCCAATTAAAAACGATTAAAAATGAATGTGACTAATTATATGAAGTTTTTTTTTATTCAGACATCCATTCGGTTGGAAAAAAGTTTCTCTTTTATGTAGCAATTATTTTCAGTAAACCTTTTCTAAAAGAGACGCCTGTTTTTTACTTTCCCTAAGTAAAAAACAGGCGTAAGTATTGGAATCATGAAAGTATTGGAATCATGTCGAAAATCGCAACTTGAGTTTTCGACGGATCTACACGTTTCGAGACCTCTAGAATACGAAAAAACTATTTTTAGCGTGACGTCTGTGTGTGTGTCTGTCTGTCTGTCTGTCTGTGCAGATTTTGTATCCACTCTAACTGAAAAACTAATTGTCATAAAATTTGGTAGGTATGTCACTTGTGGGCGAATCTGGTGCTGATTAGTTTTGGGTACGATTCGAGATAAAAGAACCCGCCTTTTTTTGAGAAATGGGCCGCAAAGGCTTGTATCCACTATAGCTAAAAATCTAATGGACCGAATTTCACAAAATTTGGAAGATAAGTCGCTTGTGGGTCACGCTGGTGCTGATTAGATTTTGGTACGATTCGGAAAAAAATAACCTGCCTTTCTTTTGCGAAATGGCCCGCAAAAATCTTCAAAATCTAAAATAAGAAACTACGTATGCTCAAATATACCCAATAAATGCTTGTTTTATACGTACTTTTTAACGAAGAAAAGAATAAGACCAACTTCATTACATTAAGACTAGCCGTTTTCGAGATATTTTAGTTTTTTCGTATTTTCTCTACGCCACCTTTGAAAATAAGTCCAGTTACCAAAGGAGAACGAAAATTGAATGAAAAGTGATTTCAATTTAATTAAAATAAAGAGAACGTGGATATAAGTCTGCAGGGAAAGTCATGTGCTGTCCACATCAGATTGTTTTCTTTCTCTTGCAATATATGGTAATGTATAGGGAAAGTATTGGAATTATGCCGAAAATCAGTTTTCGACGGATCTACACGTTTTGGGACGTCTAGAACACGAAAAATCTATTTTCAGCGTCACGTCTGTGTGTCTGTCTGTGCAATGTATGTATCCACTCTAATTCAAAAACTAATAGCCCAAATTACACAAAATTTGGCAGGTAAGTCACTTGTGTGTGATTCTGGTGCTGATTAGCTTTTGGTACGGTTCGGGATAAAAATACTTGTCTTTTTTTGAGAAATGAACCTTCAAAAATCGTCAAAATCTAAAATAAAAAACAACGTATGCTCAAGTATATCCATTAAATGCTTGTTTTATAAGTAATGTTTAACGATGAAAAGAACCAACTTCATTGCACTAGGACTATCCTTTCTTGAGATATTTTAGTTGTTTCGCTACGCCACCTTTGAAAATAAGTCCAGTTACCATATGAGAACAAACATTTAATTAAAAGTGTCTATTCAGTGTCATTTAAAATAATGATGGCTGTTATTTTGTGCCATTAAACTCAATTTAATGATTTATTGAAGAAATAAAGAGAGCTTGAGTAAAAGTTTGCAGGGAACGTCATGTGCTGCTCACATCAGATTTTTACTTTACGTACAATATACAGGGTTACTAGGGAGTCCTTAAGCACTCCAATAACTTTGTAAGGAAAGGAGTGTCCACACTACGTCCGGGGCCTGATCCAGCTAAAATGGGACCCAGGATATGCTGTTAATTCGGGGTCCCCATACACTCACGGCATATCAAGCACATGCAAAACATCAACATAGAACATATTTAGGATAGGGGGGGGGGGCTGGATCATAATCCCAAAGGTCCTTTTGTGATTGTAGGAAGTTTTTATTTTAAAGTTATATGTTAAGACTTTAAAGGATGTATAGTATTTAAAACTATAAACATATTTTATAATTTAAAATAAAAACTAATAAATTACCAATTTTAAATAAATTTAAAAATATATTTCTGGTTTAATATTTTATAACATACAAAATTTAAGGACCCCTTCACATTTGGGGGCCCAGGGCCATGGCCCTGGAGGTCCGTGCGTTAATCAAGCCCTGACTATGTCTATCTAGAGTAAAGTGACCCTACCCGAAGGATTGCAGCGTCCTCTAGCGGAGAATGCAAGAAAACAGGATGGCAAACTCTATAATAAATCGAGATAGACGACAAAATCCAATGATGAAGTTGTAGAACCTTCTCCAACGAGTAGGCATCATCGACACTAGAACTGCTATAGAAAATATTTACTCGTAACAATGGGGTTATTGGCGAATGGCATTCTCATTCAGGAATGCTAAAATAAACAATACTTATATACACAGAAATTTAGAGTATGACCTGTTTAAAATGCCCTCCATTAGCAATTATGCACATTTGAATTGGAATATAGCGTATTTTGATAAGCATTGCAGGTGTCACCGTGTTACAGGCTCTGATAATATGATTTTTGAGAGATATGTATTGTCTTATATACGTGTTTCGTTCGTTCTGGTGTCGATTTTTATCCCTTATAAAATACTTTACAACATTGTTATTGGCTTTTTTCGTCTTTCTCGCTCTGTTTCTCTCTCCCTAGTTCACTCCTTTACTTTTTGATTCTCCGTTAAGGGTACCGAAATCTCTTTTATTCGACCAAAAAGGGGTTACTTACGTGCATAGTCCAGGGCTGTAGTTAGGCAGGGGCCAGAGGGAGCTGACTCTCCCCAAGGTGTATACTCAGCCCCCCCCCCCACCTCCCTTGATAAAAATATTTAAATTTTAGTGGTATGAAATCCTATACTACATGTCATCTCAAAGTTTACACCAAAAACTGCTTTATCAGATTTTTTTTGTAAATTACATCGTTTTGTATAGTACAGAAATAAAAGATTTTAGTCGCTGAATTTCTGGTTATATTGATGATCATAAATTTATTTACATATTTAATTTTAAAATATTCAATAAAGTTTTACAGTTAGACAGTCTAGAGTTATGTATTATCAACTGATAATGTAGTACTCTAGAATGTATAACTCTAGAACTTTGTTATATAGAGTTATATATTATCATGCTATGATAAATAGTGAAAATTAATATTATGTGAGGTACTGTGTTTAGTTATAACTAAAATACCTTTTTAATACAACGATTTATTTAAAGACTAAAATTTATTATTTTAGTGCATTTCCACCCACCCTATTCTCCCTCCCCCTCAAAATTTTTTTTTCAAGTGAGCCCCTCGTTCAGAGCTGTTAAGACCCTCTTGTAATTCACTCCAGCTCCTCTTGGATTTAGTTTCTCACTAAGACCTTGGTACAGTCACGGATCTTTCCTTACAAAGTTATCCGAGTGCTTAAAGATTTTCCCAGAAACACTGTATAGCATGTATATGTAAAGAGAAAACTTTGGGATGAGGTCAAAAATCCGATTTTGGATTAAGATAGATTGACACGTTTGGAGTATACCTGAAATCGAATATAAACAATATTATAATGTAACTGTATGTCTATTTATAAGCATTACCTTTCTCGACCCAATTGAAACAATCAAAATAAATCGATTACTGCAATTAGTACACGTAAAAGTCCTATTGCTTTGAGATAAGTCGGACAAAGCAATCTCTCTTTCGAACATTGTCTTTTTTTCGAAAATTGAAAAATATAACATTATGTTAAGATTATTACAGCAAACAGTTATTTTAAACGTAATTTTTCTTTTAATTTAAAAGCAAATATTTTCATATATAGAACGCCGATATGTGACCTTTTTAATCGACATTTTTAATTCAAAATGTTTTTGATCTAAAATAGAAAAAATGAAAAGATGAATAGGAGCCTATTTTGCATGATGAGTATTTTTGCAAGTCATTCGAACACTGAAGAAACAGGCTGGTTTATTTTTCTACGAAACCGGTTTATACTTTCAATCAACCTTGTTATTCTTTTAACTAACTTAAGCATTCGTTTTTAACACGTTCAACATAGTTGAAAAGTGTTTATGAATTTATTCATTCTATTCGTCCGTTCCCACGATAACTGCCTTAAAAATGACTTTATCAAATGAAGTTTCAGTATGTTGTTGAGACTGTCTGTGGGACATATGGGAATGTAAATGAATATTACCTAATAATATCACCTAATTAGTTTTGGATTGAACCCGAATTGAGGAAATGAAATGCATTGAACCCTATGACACCTTATTTTTCAAACATTCACGTGAAGTTAAAATTCATAAATTGCTTCAAAAACTTTAGGAAATATTCAAATTATTCCATAAAGTACTTAAAAAGAATTTCAGCAAAATATATTCGGTAGTTTTTTAAATAAAAATTAAAATATTAATTACACTCCTATAGATCATGTGACCCACTTCAAAATAAAATATGGCATACATTTTTTTCCTCAGAGTAAAAATTGTGATTTTTAAAGTTCTTTTAAATTTATATTGAGTGTTGCATCCGTTCTAAAACCGCTTTATTTTTGCGTATTGTCTGCACCAACGCAATTACAATATTTTTTTTTAAATTTAATTGATCATCAAACTTTAATTATTTCTACAACGAAGCCTCATTTTAATGGATGCAGAATGTAAGGAAATGATTGTAACATGAGTTGTATAAGAATTGATGAATTTTTTTCATGTAAAATTATTTAATTCTGGAGTCTGGAATAAAAGTGCATGAATGAAATATTCACTGCTTTTACACAGAGAGCCAGACTCCGGCCGCCCACCTTGCTGCTCCATGTCTTTCGACGAGCCGGACGGTCTGGGCTTTCGACAGAGAGCCAGACGATTTATATTTCGATGACGTCATTTGAATAAAGTTCATTGTTTTCGCTGAAGTTTCAAGTTTTCAAATATAAAAAATGTACTGTGATAATTTAAAATATATCAGCGCTGAATGTATCGCATTTTAGAGATGTTTAAATAAAATTGCATTTCAGTTGGAGTGTTTCATAATCAATGCTGATCTTTGATGATTGATCTTTCTTGTTATTATTATAGGTTAATTTAGACGGCAGTTTAAGCGGTATAAACTTCATGGCAGAATTGCACTTAGTAAGTTAAATATCATTTCCCAGTGGCATCATTAAATGAATGATGGGCGATTTGTCTTACCTGAAATAAGCACCCCCGATTTTTCAGTCTGAATCTTTAAAGCTCACGTTCCAAACATATAAGCAAGCAGTTTGAGTGGACTATTTGGCAAATTCTTTCACTTTCCAAAACGTTTAGACGCCGCAGAAAAAATAATGGGCGTGTTTAAATCATATTAGCAAAAACGTTGGACTATTAATAGACTCGCGAGTGTGGAGTATGCGAGGCGTTGTTGTTGAGACTCAGACCGTCCGACCTACCAGAAAGGTGTAAGGTAACTGTATGGACGGCCGGGAAGTGCCACCCAATTTAGACCGGAACCCAGTGGGGGAGGCATCCACAGGGACCGTACCCTCCTTCCCCTACCACCAATCTCTCGGAAGGACTTACGGACCCACATGTTTAACGTGATCGTACTCCGCATGAACACGGCGGCATTTGTGGTAGCGTGCAAATCTAGCGCGCAAACCACGGGGATACCGCACCCGAGATGGCCAACAGCACGCGGTGTTCCGAGGTGGTCACCCACCAAGTACTAACCGCGCCCGATGCTGCTTGACTTCGGTGATCTAACGAGAACCGGTGTTTTCAGCACGGTACGGCCGTTGGCACGAGTATGCGAGGTGTGAAAGATTTCAAATTAAAATTTGAAATCTTCCACAACTTGCGGCAAATAATTATGAAATTGTATAAAAAAAATTAATTTCAATATTTGAAAATCCTAATACAACAGAGCCTATAAAGTTTTATGAATTTGATTATTAAAAGAAACAAATTAAGATACAGGGAAGCAATGACATCGGCACATCGGAGCGAAAATAATGACATCGACAATGACATAAAGTACAGTAAAAATGTACAATATTTTGTGAAATTTACAGTATTGAACACTATTAAAAATGCAGGAGAAATGTGTAGTAGAATTTTACAGTACTACTGTAAAATTTACAGCAAAAAGTCCTGGTGCCAGAATTGCCAGGACTTTTTACTGTAAAATTGCCAGTGCTTTTTATTACAGTGGATAGCACATATACATCGCAAAAAACGCATGTAATAACGCAGGGATACGTTTAAATGACGATGTATACAAGTGCAAGCGTTTGGATGAGCTGTTTAAAAGCTGTTTGTTTGTTCTTTGTAGAAAGAGTAGTAAGCACTTGCGTATTAAAAATGGGCGTTTCCTTCTGTTACAGCTCGTTTTAATGATTTAAATTGTAATTCTGCACATATGTGTGCAATTTTACATATGTGCGCACATTTTCATCTCGCTACCTATTGTCGTTTTCAAATAAAATGGATCACAAAATTCGGGCAAATGTTATTTTCGCTTCAATAGGACTAAAGAATAGACCATGGTATAGTAGAATAGACCATAGATTAAAGTAAGGAGTTGAAACTTCATATTAAGAAAACTCCGATATCGTTTGAGCCAATCATTCAGATAGTGCTTGGGATAAGATAAGGAGTCCTGCATATTACGCATTTTTATGGCGAAAGACCTAAAATGTTTATTTTAATTGTCCATAAAAAAAAATTATTAGCGTAATGCAAAGTAGAACTGAAGCAGTAAATATATTCCTAAAAATTAAAATTTATTTCACCTTTCAATTTATTTTTATCTTCCTATATTCTGCACTCTATCCAACAAGTATGAAAAAATACTGGTTAATTATACTCATAATGAGGGAACCCTTAATTTAAAAATAATCCAAAATACATGTACTCAATACTACTCCTTTCTGTTATATTAGCTAACAATAGCAGATACTTTAGACTAACAACACCTAGATATAATTCTCAAAGCATTATGGCATTTTCAAGCGTTTCATCCGTAGGAGTTTTATCTCCTTCTTTCTAACTTCATGGAATGAACTTTGCTTCGCTCGTTCATAATGAAATCAGTAGCCATTTACACCCGCGCAAGAAAAACGGCTAGTGGCTAGTTTCTGAATAAAACAACGGCTAGTGGTCACTCAATGGAACACCTATCTCGTACTTCAAAGTTTCAAATATCAAAAACCGTTTGAAGCGAACGCATAAAAATCGCCCACCTTTTACAGTTTTGTTAACGTGAAAATGTATGTCAAACACTATTTCATTTCCGATTACAGTACGTTGATTTATTTTCAACGTTATCAAGCATTTTAATTTGAAAATCAACCCTTCATACAAATATTTCCAGTAGTTTGATCGGAAAAACAATCAGGCGATTTCGGTATTGGAAGCGTCCTTCGATGACCATGGATGAAAATGAAACTCAAATCTGCGAAAAATTATAATATATAAAAGTATCTGCCGTAATAACTATAAATGAAAATAACTCGATGGAAGGCTACATACCAATAAAGTTAATAAAGAAAGCTTTGGATATTTGCTTTCCTGCGTAGGATGGTCTATAAATGGTCTGTTACGCATACAGCGGCGGTTCTCGAGTCATCGCTGATGGAACAATGTTGGCACACAAAATTCCGACATTTATGATTTTTTCGAACAAAATTTCAAGATTTTAAATGTTTCTCACGACTTATAGGCCAAGTGTCGCGTGTATGAAAAGTTTCAAGTTTAAACCTTCATCACTTTGGGCATCTCTTACTCAGTGAGGCCCACTTGGTTTGTATGATATTATTCTGTATGATCTTCTTTATTCGGGGAACGGTTATATTTGGATCGGTCATATCATTGATTCATTGCTAAAATGAGTTTAAATTTTAGATCCAAATTTCTAATTCATATTCATGCATTTATATCAAACAAGAGATCAATCCTGCATAAAGCATGGATTATGAAACACTTTTCAACGTCAATGCAATTTTATATAAACATCTCTAAAATGCTATACATTCCTCGGTAATATTTTTAAAAATATCACAATACTACATTAATTTATTATATTTGAAAACTTAAACTTCATCGAAAAAATTAAATTTCATTCAAATGACGACATTGAAAAATAAATTGCCTGGTTTAAACATCCTTAAATTGCGATATATTCCTCGGTAATATTTTTAAAATTATCATAATACTACAATAATTTATTATATTTGAAAACTTCATCGAAACCAAATGAACTTTATTCAAATGACGTCATCTAAACATAAATCGCCTGAATCTATAAAAGCAGCATTTTATTCATAAACTGTCTTCTATTCCTTTCATTCATCACAGTACAATAGTAATTTATTTTATTTAAAAACTTAAGACCATGGAGGCACAAGTAATTTATCTCTACTTAAAACTTCGCAAAAACCGTTTGATTCTCTCTATAAACTCAATGAATGTTTCATTCATATCAGCTATATTGAAGACTCCATGAGCTAAATAATTTTGCGTTAAAGAAATGCAGCAATTCTTATACAACTCATTCTACATCTTTTACTGTTTACATTCTGCATCCTTTATAATTAGGCTTCGTTGTAGAGATAATCAAAGTTTGATGGTCATGTAAACTCAAATATATTGTAATTGCGTCGTTTCAATATGTAGATGCACAGAATTTAAGCAAAAATAAAGCGGTTTTAGGACGGATGCAACACTCAATATGAATTAAAAAGAACTTTAAAAATCACGATTTTGACACAAGATGGATGCCATATTTTATTTTGAAGTGGGTCATGTGATCCCTTCATATAATTGTCACGTGATCTTTTCATATAAAGGGTGTCATTATTACTTTAATTTTTATTTACAAAACTACTGAATACATTTTGCTGAAATCTTTTACATATTTTATGGGATAATTTGAATATTTGCTAAAACTTTCGAAGCAATTTGTGAATTTTAAATTCGCTTAAAAAATGTTTGAAAAATTAGGTCCCATAGGGTTCAATGTATTTCATTTTTTCTACACGGGTTCAATTCAAAACTAATTATGTGATATTATTCATTTATATTCCCATAGATCCCACAAGCCATCTGAACAACATACTAAATTTCATTTTTACTTTTACGGCAGTTATCGTGCTAACGGACAGACAGACAGAGAGAATGAACAAAGTCATAAATACTTTTCAACTATGTTGTAAAGTGTTAAAAAGGTTAAAAACGTAACTCTATATATTATGATATTACTGCCCTAAGTTACGAGAAATAATTTGAATACATTAGTTTTGTAGGTTTGAAAAATTAATGAAACATCTCATGAAATTATAATTGCAAAAAAATCGCATTTAATCATTGCCAAGTTATATAATTGCTAAGTTCATATAATATAAATTTGTTTTCACTTTAATGCCCATCGTCATAAAAATATGTAATACAAATTTGTGAGAAAGTCGACTAGAACTTACAACTTAAGATTTTTTCAATTTAAATAATAACTCATTTATTTAAATTTTACATGTAAACGCTTTTACGTATAAGGAATATTTTAGAGTTACACACAGCCATTTTTCTTAATATAAAATTCAAAAAATTGCGACCGTGTCTTCGCAAAAATACCCACTTTTTTTTCGCTCTGTCGGTTTTAAATATACCGCTAATGTGATGCAGAACTGTTTTCCTTCTGTTATTTACAATAACTTTGCAAGTAATGTGGATGCAGAAACAAACATCAAAAGGAACGCGCCTGCAAATCACAAATGCGTTGAAGGAAAACAAAAGGGAAAAACAACTTTTGATGTTAGATCTTGCCGCATTTTCCATCGAAAATGAAAATGTCTCCAAAAATGCGCTGTTTTGTCGATAAATAGATATCGAGACAAGACAGAAAATGTCAAGTACATAAGCGTTACACGTTTGCTATGAATAAAACGATAAAGTTATTGGTAATATTTTTTATAACCTATTTTCTTGCTAACACTTTCCAACATAGTTGAAAAGTGTTTATGAATTTGTTCATTCTGTCTGTCTGTCCGTCCGTTCGCACGATAACTGCCGTAAAAATGACTTTATCAAAATCAAATTTTAGTATGTTTTTGAGACGATCTGTAGAACTTATGGGAATGTAAATGAATAATATGATCCAATTAGTTTTGTATTGAATCCGGGTTAAAAAAATGAAATACATTAAACCCTATGGGACCCCATTTTTCAGTCATTTTTAAGAGACTTTAAAATTATAAATTGTTTCGAACATTTTAGGAAATATTCAAATTATTCCATAATATATATATATATATAAACATTAGCAAAATAAGTCCGGTAGTTTTTAAAATAAAAATTAAAATAATAATGACACCCATATCATATGAAGATATCACGTGACGCACTTCAAAATGAAATAGGGCATCCATCTTTTTTCCTAGTGCAAAAATTGGGATTTTTAAAACTCTTTTAAATTTATTGAGTGTTGCATCCATTCTAAAACCATTTAATTTTTGCGTATTTTCTGTGCATCTATATTCTGTGCCAACACAACAGCAATATTTTTGAGTTTAAATGATGATCCAACTTTGATTATTTCTACATCGAACCCTAATTTTAATAGATGCAGAATGTAAACAAGTGATTGTGAGATGAGTTGTATAAGGAGTTTTTTTCAAGCAAAATTATTTATCTCTGGAGTCTGGAATAAAAGTGATACGGATGAAATATTTATTGCTGTTACATAGAGAGCCAGACGATTTATATTGCGAAGACGTCATTTGAATCAGTTCATTTTTTTCGATGAAGTTTTAAGTTTTCAAACATAATAAATTATTGTAGTACTGTGATAATTTAAAACATACCAACGCTGAATGTATCGCATTTTAGAGATGTTTAAAAAATTGCATTTCAGTTGGAAAATGTTTCACAATCAATATTTTATGTAATTAATTGCTCTTTCTTGTTATCAGATATATAGGTCGCCAATGCGGAATAAATTCTTTACGTTTTAGGTCATTCCAAATATTTGTCAAACGATTTAATTGAAATAAAGCTTAACAGTTCTTTATTATAAAGCGGCCATTTCAATAGTATTTTTAGTAAGCCAATGATGACAAAAAAAGTAACAGACTTACACACTCCCGTAACGGTAAAATAACTGTAAATAGTGACGTTAGAATTATAGATGTTAAGTGAAGGTATATTAGAACGTTTACTATGAAAAGCGAATCAATGACGGTGATTTCAGAGCCCCGTGGTGTTATGTTTCCGAACTTACCTTTATTATTTTCTATAAGTTTAATTTTAAGTTATGGCAATCGATTACAAAGTAGTTACTGTGAGACCAGAAACAGATCTCACATTTGATGAGACACTTTCATGCAAAAATTTATGGTGGCCAAAACGGCAGACAAAGCTTGTAGTCTGGCTGGCACCGAAGTTTATCACTCCATGAACCTAAAGGTCAGAAGGCCATAAATTTAGGGGGCCATGACAGAACAGCTGAGCTGGGCCTTACGAGATGTGGAATGGTGCCATTGGGTAAAGGAGTAACCATTAAGCGCCAAATGGAAGAAAAGGAAGAAAGGAGGAATAATAGAGAAAAGGGGATAGTAATAGGGAAATTTTGATTTTTTAAAAATATAGCACGTCCTAGTCAATTTTAAAGGTACAATAACACAATGAGAGTCTTTGAATGTGAATTTTATAGGGTAATAATCTTGTAATTGAATATAATGACCTAAAACCAGAATGAAAGAAAATAATTTTATCAAATTCCGAAACAAAACACCAGGGGCTGGCTCTGCCATCGCTTTCATTGATTAATGATAAGACTTTTAGACTTTCCCGCATAAGACTTTCCCGCATGTAAATTTAGACTTTCCCGCATGTAAATTTATAACTCTAGTATTATTATTTACATAGTCATTTTGGTCCAGGAATTTTCTAGGAAAATGGACGCAAAATTACGTTCAGCAAAATTATTGAAAAAATGATAGCATGTTATTAAGCAATGGAATAAAATTCAATGTTTTTATACAATAAACGATTTTTATTCAATATTTTTCGATTTAAATAATAAAAAAATGTTTACACATAAATGTTATCGGAATTGCATTTTTGACTGGATTATTTATATTACGGTCTTCGAGTTTAAATATTACAGGAATTATTAATATTTTCAATTTCTTACGTCATCTGTTTTATTTGGTCATCTGCTTTATGTTTTTTCAAACTCAAATATTGTTCTTTACGTCATCTGTTTTATTTTGTTTCAAACCCAAATATTTTACTGCGGGAATATCTTCCAATACACGGGTATAATCTTTTAATTTACGAAAATGTAAGTAGTATAGGCATATCTTCTAATCTACGAGAATATAAGCAGCACTGGTATATCTTCTAATACCAAATTAGCGCTTTCATTTTGACATACATGGATGCAATTTCATGTTTTCTGTAAATCTGTTTAGAACCGGAACCAAGATTTTTTATTCTTCCGAACTGTACCTGTGAAGGTAATTTTGTACAGCGAGAACAGAGATTCTTTAACTTGTTTTGGGAGCATTCATTTAAATATTTTAATAAAATGTTTTGAATAAAAATGTCATTTAGAATATCATAGGAATTTACATATGATTGTGATATTTAAATTTATTTATATTGTTACGAACGTATCCTCTAGAATCGATGGTGTATACACAGAATACAAGAACGAGTCCAAGTTTCTGGATAACTTACATTTATTCACAAGCACAAAGTAAACAGGAACAGTATACAATCAAACAGCACTTAAATGCTCCACTCATTTCGCAGAATAAGAGATATTATTCATAGAATATTGCGAAAGTAATTTCACAAAACAGCGGCTACTATTTTCAAAAGATTGAGAAAAATTATAGTCCAACGTAACTCGTGTCACGTCTATTCGCCAATTCTAACTCCAACGGAAAGTGAGTCCTTTTTATAGTCTCTCCATAGAAACTTCTAAAAATATCTGTATCTCAAAGAATAATCGTTCTATCGAAAAGTTTCTGGAACATTCCGGAAGTGGGCAAATGTCGCCCAAATTGGTGAAAAATCGTCAAATATGGCAACCCCTTTTTCTATCTGGGAAATTCTGGTAACCCTGGGCTCACGTTATGCTGACGTCATGCACTGTATTTTTTTTCGCCAGGCCTTCCAGATAGACGAAAAAGAAGGCGCCAGACGGAACATTGCGCTTTCGCAATAATATTGTATACAAGGTAGGATCAAAAAGTTCGGAGACTGTGCTGATATCTCCAACCCTGATTGGAGGAGAGGGGAACTATTTTACCGTGGCGTAGAGGCACATGTGACGCGAGATGTGAAAAGGAAGACTCTTTTCTGGACAATGCGTGTCAGTGAACTGTAATCATTCGTGTTTGTCGAAAACGGAAATGGCGTTTGAAGAGCAACGTACGAATATCAAATTCTGCCAGCGTTTGGGGAAATCTCCGACAGAAACATTGCACCTGCTGCAGCAGGTCGCACATTGTTCTTCAAATGCCATTTCTTTTTCGACGAACGTGAATGACTACAGTTCACTGACACGCATTGTCTGGAAAAAAACCTGCACTGCGGATCTGCTTCTTCCTTTTCACATCTCGCGTCACATGTGCCTCTACGCCACGGCAAAATAGATCCTCCCTCTCCTGCAATCAAGGTTGGAGATATCAGCACAGTCTCCGAACTTTTTGATCCTACCTTGTATTTCGTACGAAGAATGGATATACATACTGCTAGTATACAATATGCCGTTAAAACATTTCAGATATTCATAACACTATGCAATTCTACCAAAAATTCGATTTCGTTTTTTTTTTATAGCAATGCGATCCCTGTACAATCACTGTTTTTTAAGATAAATAAGAGTGTTTTGAAGTTTCCTCATCTTATTGTTTAACAAACTTTAGACGATATCCAGCTAAGTGCAATCCGTAGACAATATAAGCGTAAAACTAATAAAAATGCCGCGAGAAAACTTGATGAGGAAAACGGGATTATATCTAAAAAATGCCCAGATAACCAAATTACTTGCGTGATATATTTATTGAAAACTAAGACGTAATTAAACCTACAATATAAAAAAAATTGTTGTTGTATCCGCGCACAGGTTTAACAGAGCCTCCTTTTGCTCCAGACTTTCCCCCAAATTAAAAACTAATGCATTGATTACGTTTAGAATAACGAGTTTTTTGAGTTGGTAAATAGTTGAGCATTAACTATAGAATTAAAAGCAGTATTTATTTAGTTTGCCAGAAATAATCGCTATTTTATCCAATTAAAGAGATCGTTTTTTTTGTTGGAAAAACACTGCTTTTGTTTTTTGTGAGGCTATGTCTCCGTTTTGTAAGTGCGAGAAGGAGATACGTATGTCAGTTACATATGTAGATGCGAGCAAAAACACATCATTTTTATGCTGATTTCTAATTACTTTTTTGCGTTCTTATATCAAGGAGATGATCTTTTAGATGATCCGCCCTCCTCCCTCAAATACGAAATGTATGAAAGACGGAAGTGTTTAATATTTACGGAATACATTTGTGGCTAGACTATAAAAGTGTTATTTCTTATTCTCTCAGCCGTCTTATTACTTATCCTGTTGTTTTTTTTAATGGTTGTCTGCGGAGTAATTTTGCATATTTCACAGGTGGCGCTTTTGAGTCCTTTAACGACCGTTATTGCGTACATTTATGCAATAAAAGCTGTAATTAAATTAAAAAATAAGACACGTTGCACGATATTTAGAATGTTGTCTTTCTGTGAGAAAATATTTTACGAGTAATGTTTTTGTTATTAAGACGTTGAGGAATGAAAAATTAAAGAGTGTGTTCTTATTTCCGCATGTATGTTGATTTTCCCGGCGTAATCTAAGTTCATAATCTAGTTTCTATTTTAAAAATGTGAAATAATTTTTTGTTAGGATTTCAAACTTTGCTACGCATCGATTACTCAGTTATATATTATAGAATGGACCGTTGGAAAACAGTAATAACACCGTAAAAGGTCAAAACGACATATATAAAGTAAACGGCATATATAAAGTAAACGTCTTTAAAGACTGCAATAACATTGTAAGGAAAGGCCCATGAGCATATACATTAGATCTATCTAAAGTCATGCTTGATCGCAGTATCCAGAATTGGAGAATGTAAAGAGTTAGTATAAAAAACTCGGTAAGAAGACGAGAAAGATAAAAAGCAAGACAATTACACAGTTCAATACCATTGTTTAATGAGTAAAATTTGACTCTAAAACGCTTAGAGAAAACATTTATTTCACACAATAGGGTTATTGTCGAGTGGCTACCCTATTCAAAAATGCTAAAATAAACAACACTTTGTAAAGAGCCTTGCTGCCTCAAATGGGAATCGAACCCTGGATCTCCGAATTGGTCAGTCGGCGCTCTTGCTTTGGGACGAAATTCAAAGTTCTTATTGTTGAAGTGGACTTTGCATTCTCCACCTTCTAACGTGAGATGGGGGTGCAACTGACAATCTGATTGATCACTTATTCTATTTTTGCCTCAGGTTAGCCTCCTGCTACAACTATTTTTACCCAGGATAGTATCCTGCGTGGTCGTTATCCTCTCAATTTGAAATCGGCGCTCCATCTTCCAGAGCTCATTGAATCCGCACTAGTCGTACTAGGGTCACTTTTGGACCTCCAACATCTGTGCACCAACCTACAGGGTTGATTAGTTCGGGTGTCATTGTAAAGAGCCTTGCTGCCCCAACCGGGAATCAAACCCTGGATTTTCGAACTGTCCAGCCGACGGACGCTCTACCGTTGAGCTACTGGGACGAAATTGAAAGCTCTTATTGCCGAAGTGCACTCTGCAAAGTAATGCAAAGAAATTTAATGTGTAGTCTGCCAAAGAAAAACCCGAATGTCGCTCTTTATTCAGTTTCCTCGTGTGGTATAGTAAACCGAAATATATCATTATACTCGGAATAATGTCTTTTACAAATAAATGTGCATCAACATTCAATAAAAGTTCGTCTTCATGCCAATTCTTCTTCTTTGTAGCAATTCAATATTTTCAAAGGGCAACACACACTTTTGATAACAGATTATTTTCCTCCAGGTCGAAACACCTTCAATTCATTTAAAATATATATATATTTTTTCAAGGCGTTGGGAGAGCTATGGTTGCTTGAAATTTTAAGCACCTGATGCTAAATGGGTGCTCTTAATGTTAAATTTAATTCATATTTAGCATAAGGCTGACATGGATTTTGACATTTAAAATTCTGAAAATAATGAGCAACTAAGTATATAAATATAAAAGTCATTCGCTCGACAAAACCCTCAGTAAAGCATTAATTATTCAAAAATGTTCATTACAAGAGGTGCTGAATAACAAAAATATTCGAAATGATAGAAAAGTACACTTTGCAATGAGATAGCGGTTTTAAATTGGGCGTAAGGGTAAATAGTTTCAAATGAGAAAAGCGGACAATTTCAGTTTTTCCATATTTGCTACTCTAGGGGTGCCCTACATCAAAATGTTCGATTCATCGAACATATGAGAAACGTTTTCTTGATATAGGCACTTGAAATTTGGTATATGGGTTAATCGTTCTATAAAATTCCCCGGTAAAATGAAATATTTCAAAAATATTTTTAGACGGGCAGGAGGCTCAGCACCAAAATGTTCGAAAGGTGAAAGGATAGAAAAATACACTTCCAGATAGAAACTTAAAATTTTGTGTAAAGGTAGATCGTTTCTTTGGGAAGATGTACAGTTTTAGTTCTCCTATATTTGTTACTTTAGCGTGACCAAAATGTTCGATTTGCCAAACCAATGAGAAACGCCTTCTTTCAAGTGAAATAGAAGCTTAAATTTTGGTACATGTGTCAGTTATTCGCTAAAACTCCAGAGAAAAATCGAAATATCTAAAAATGTTCAATAAAGGGGTGCTGCATATCAAAACGTTCAAAAGGTGAAATGATAGAAAACACACTTCGTGGCGAGACAGAAACTAAAAATTGGGTGCAATGGTAGAATCTACGAAAGAGATAAAATGCACAATTTTAGTTTATCATTATTTGCTCTTTCAGAAGTGCCATACATAAAAATGTTCAGTCTGCCGAATAAATTAAAAACGCCTTCTTTTAAGTGAGATAGAGACTGGAAATTTAATACGCAAATTAATGGCCCAATTAAACCTTGGAAAAATCAATTTTTTTAAGAATGTTCAGTTGACGCTATGTTTTACACCAAAACGTTCGAAAAATTAAATAATAGGAAAATATACTTTGCGATGAGATAGAGATTTTAAATTTAGTGTAATGGTAGATTCCTTCAAAGAAAAAACTGCACGATTTCTGTTTTTCAATACTCGATACCTTATGGGTGACACTAAAATGTTTAATTTGCAGGATAAGTGGATAGAAACACCTTCTTTTAAGCGAGATAGAGACATAAACGTTGTCGAACGGGTTAATAATTCAATACCACACACTGCAAAAATAATTTTTCTGAAATTTGAATTTGAAGAGGAGAGGCTGTTTGAACTAAAACGTTTGAAATATGGACTGTTTGGAAACATCACTTAAAAATGAGATAGAAACTTGAATTTTGGTAATAGTATAGGTCATGTGATTGAGAATTGGAAGAAAATGGCCGTATAGCAATATTTGGTATTTTTGGGGTGGCGAAAATCAAACTTTTCAATTGCCAAATAAATGAAAAATGTCCAGTCGTAAGTGAGATACAGATTTGAAATTTGGTGCATGGGTGAATAATTTGAAAAAGCCCACTAGAGAAGTCGAATTATTCAAAAATTCACTTTGTTCAGGCTTTTCTGAATACCCATAAAGCTGAATACCCATTCTGAATACCCATGAATAGCATTTTCTGAATACCCATATTATAGCTGAATACCCATTTAAGATCTTTGATTTTAAATGGGTATTCAGCTAGTAGTATGTAGGATGATAATAGTATATAGAAGTAGTATATAGGAAGATAGTATTATATAGCTACCTAGTAGTATATAGAATCGTTGTTCCTGCAGACAAGATCAAGACCACACCAGGAGTCTGCGAGAGGGTGAGGCTGTCTTTCATTCGCCGGTGTTGATTGTGACGCCATTTTGACTCCTCGGACGCCATTTCGAGTCTTTCTCTGATGCGAATGGAAATGTGAAACTCTTAAATTAGCTAAATTTCTTTTTTTCAATGTTGATGGATCAACGTCGATATGTAATTTTACTCTTTTCTGACACTATTCGTGGAATGCGACCCGAGGTTCCATTGCAAATATTGTTCACCTTGATACGTACTATCACCTCTTTTTTTGTTGATAGAGTTTATGATCACCCTGTGTATTAGGACAATTCAAAATCATCAAACGATTCCCCTGTGTATTAGGGCAATTCAAAATCACAAAAACGATCACCCTGTATATTAGGACAATTCAAGATCATCAAACGCTCACCCTGTATATTAGGACAATTCAAAATCATCAAATGATCCCTCTGTATATTAGGACAATTCAAAATCATCAAACGATCACCCGGTGTATTAGGACAATTTAAAATCATCAAACGATCACACTGTGTATCAGGACAATTCAAAATCACCAAACGATCACCCTGTGTATTAGGACAATTCAAAATCACCAAAAGCTCACCCTGTATATTAGGATGATTCAAAATCATCAAACGATCGCCCTGTATATTAAGACAATTCTAAATCATCAAACGATGATTTTGAATCAAATATAATTTATAATATGAATTTTATTATAAAATTATCCCATTGAATTTAGAAATTATATTATTCGCCTATCCTAATATTAATATTTTCTGAATAATTTGATAATTGAATGTCCTACTTTTATCTGAACACTGAAATCTCATAAATTTATATTATTAAAAATTTTAAAATTGTATTTGCTGCTTCAATGGTCATCTTCTGGTCTCTTACATCCGCACATAATTTTTTTCTATATTATACAGAAACTAAACATTGTTTTTATTCCTGAATATGAGATTACATTTTAAAGTTTTATGATGATAGCTTAAAAAAATGTTCATTATGTCTTTTTAGAAGTTCATTTGTAGTAGATTCTCTGTGATTAATGTTGATATTTGTTTACTTTGTTTGGCGAGTTTGATAAAATAAATTACTAACGAAGCATTAATTTTTTACCGCATGACTATATTACTTTAACGATGAATAAACACTACAAACTTATGAAGGTATAATTTATCTCAGTCTTAATTGTTTCTTTAGAAATATTTATGGGATTAGAATTTTAAGCAAGCGTGATAATGAGATTCTGATTATAAGAGGATTTTAATATCACTAAAATGCTTTAAATGGATAGAGGCATTGCGTTTAATAGTTTGGGTGATAATGATATAGGGTGCATTATGCAAGTCCCATTATTTTAAATTAGGAACGAATTTCTAAAGTTTGTTTTATTTTTAAAAATATTATTTTTACTTTTAGCTCATAGAGAAAGTATTGATTTCATAAGAATTTTTGGATTTTACTTTCTTTTAGAATATAGTAATATGAAAAGGAAAAGGTACTGTGCTGAAGTCAAAAATTTGAATTTGTTATGATTACAATAAATCAAACTTTGTTTTATTTATCAAAAAACTTTTTTGATCAATCAAATGAACTAAAACCGCCCTCACCTTACTGACATGTGCTTGCTTTATTCAAGGAAGTTATACAAGCTTTTTTTAATACTTTCTAACATAGTTGAAAAGATCGACGCAGTGGTCAAGCGGTCAAGGGCAGGCGTTTCCTTGTGGTCGCTCGGTTGCCGGGTTGTGGATTCGAGTCCCACCTGCGGACATGGATGTTGTGATGTTGGGTGCGGTGTGTTCCGACTTCCACTGGTGCGCTGGGGCAACGTTATGTGCGGCTAACAGGTTCACGGCTCTGGCCATTGTTTAGGAGACATTCACTGTTCATGTTATATGTTCGGGATATTTATTCTGCTTGTATATAATGTATGTTTAATTCTCTGCCATTTGGAAAAAAAAAAACATAGTTGAAAAGTGTTTATGACTTTGTTCATTCTGTCTGTCTGTTCGTTCGAATGATAACTGCCGTAAAAATGACTTTATCAAAATGATATTTTAGTATGTTGTTGAGACGGTCTGTGGGACGTATGGGAATGTAAATGAATAATATCACCCAATTAGTTTTGTATTGAACCCGCATTGAAAAAGTGAAATACATTGAACCGTATGGGACCTCATGTTTTAAACATTTTACAAGCATAGTAAAAATTCACAAATTGCTCCAAAATTTTAGAAAATATTTAAATTATCGCTTAAAATATATAAAAAAATTCAACAAAATAGGTTCGGTAGTTTTCAAAATAAAAATAAGAATAATAATGACACACATATTATATGGAAATAATATTATATCAAAATAAAATAGGTCATAAATCTTTTTTCCCCAATGTAAAAATCGTTATTGAAGTTCTTTTAATTTTATATTGAGTGTTCCAACCGTCCTAAAATCGCTTTATTTTCGCGTATTTTCTGTGCATCTATATTCTGCGCGAACGCAATTACAATATTTTTGAGTTTAAATGTTCATCAAACTTTGATTATTTCTACAATGAAGCCTGATTTTAATGGATGCAGAATGTAAACAAATGATTGTAAGATGAGTTTTATAGGAATAGCTGAATTTTTTTCATGCCAAATTATTTAGCTTTGGAATCTGGAATAAAAGTGATGTGAATGAAATATTCATTGATTTTACATGGAGAATCAGACGATTTATATTTTGATGACGCCATTTGAATAAAGTTCATTTTTTTCCATGAAGTTTTAAGTTTTCAGATATAATAAATTATTATAGTACTGTGCTAATTTAAAATATATCAGCGCTGAATGCATCGCATTTTAGAGATGTTTAAATAAAATTGCATTTCAGTTGGACAGTGTTTCCTAACCAATGCTCTATGCATGATTGATTTTTTTTTGTTTTGTTATGATTAGGACTGAATGAGACATGTATTATATACCATATATCATCATCACGAAAAGGGGGTTCAATTTGTAAATTGAAAAACTGATTTTCAAAAAGATTAAACTAGGGGAAGATTTCCAATATTTAAAAAAAATGTTTACATGAAAATTTCTAAAAATAATCATGTTTAAATATGTTAAACGAATAGCCATTTCATATGCAATTATTTAAGTAATAGCGAATGACAATATTTATCCTCAAGAGAGGGCGCAAGTTTTTGATCTAAAATGAAAAATCTTAAATAAATGAACACGCACATTATTATTGTATGATTCAGTGTTCTTTGAAGTATACAATATGCATAATAGTGATTTGAATATAGCGTGAGTAGTAATTTAAATATTGTTTGAATAGTAATTTAAATATAGCTTGAATAGTAATTTAAATATAGTGTGAAAAGTAATTTTGATATAGCTTGAAAAGTAATTTAAATTCAGTGCAAAAAGTAATTTTGTTTGAACTTTAGAAGTTTGAAGTGCACATAAGTACTTTACGTCAAAAACATAAATAAATTGCCAACATTGCTTCAGATTTATTGTGAGTCGTTATAGAGGTATTAGAAGAAATTTTACCGTTGGTTGGTTGGTTGGTTGGTTGGTTGGTGTCCCTAATATATTTATTAAGGAAGAATGAAATTTTACCGTTCCCACACGGGAAAAATAATATCTTCTGAGCGATTTCCATAGAACAAGCATTTATTTAAATAACTTAATATGCTTTTTTGGTGCGATTATTCTAACTTTCGTTTATGAATAAATAAAATTATTTCGTTATGAATAAATAATCCGTATTTAACTAATAAAATCAAAATATTTTAAGTCAATGGTTTTCTTTTCCAAATTTTCTTACAACCGAAAGCGCCTGTTTTGTTTCATGGTCAGAGGGCTTCGCTGCGAAATGAATCGTTTTCGTCCGATGAAGAAAGCCTGTGTGATCATTTTTGAATTCGTTATCTCACCCCATACTGCGAAGTTTTCAACAGCGGCAACAAAACTGCAGATCTCATTTTCATGACCAGTTTACTAGAGGAAATAAATAATATAGGGAAACATTGTATATATATATGATACTAAAATACCGCACGCACAGATGTACAACACGTTAAAGCTTCATAAAAGTTAGAATTGCGCCTAGGGCTAACTATATCTATGACTATATTCGAATTTAATATTCACGCAAATGTTAAATTATTATTCATTTTATATTCAAATTATTATTCACGCCATATTAAAATTATTATTTACAGTTTTTAAATTACTTTTTAGATTACTATCCATGCTATATTTAAATCACTATTCACGCTATATACAAATTTAATATTCACAATATATTCAAATTTTCTATTTACACACTATATATTTAAATTACTATTCATGCTATATGTAAGTCACTATTTACGCTATCTACAAACTTAATATTCCCAATATATTCAAATTTGCTATTTACACACCCTATTTAAATTCTATTTACACTATCCTTTTTTGTAAAATATTATCTCATAAGACTTAAATCCTTCAGTATTTTATTTATTCGGATAACTGCTTGGGGAATATTCCATGTATGATAAAATACCGAAATTTGATAAAATATCTTGTCGAAAAATATTATCATTTTGTTGAACATTTTATGTTATTTTTTAGGTCCAGAAAAATAAATAACATGGTGTTTATTGTAACGTATTATATTTTTTGAGTTTAAATTGCTACGGGTTATCTCTTGAGGAAATTCAACCATCGCAGTCTTCTTTTCAAAGTTAATTTGTGAGAAATTTAACAGAGTGAACGAAATGGTTACGAATTTTATTTTATTTTTTTTTTATTTTTTTTTATATTCGCACAATATAAAGTACGATTGAAATATTAATTTTACAAATTTTTTGTCGCTTTGACTATATTTCACTTGTTGCTAGAAAAATATTTTAAGACCATTTTTTTCATAATAAGTCATCTTTGCTTCAATGTGTTATATATTAGATTTATAGTATTTTAGAGATTGGAGTTTTAAGCAGGCATAACGCTGTAATCGTGATTTTAATTCAAATACCACCAGAATACTTAAAAGGAATATTATCACTTTTATATGTAGCTTTGTAGTATGATTTTGTGAATACATTTTATGCTAGTTAATGTATTTTTCGAAACGGGTTGCTTTCTTATTTCTTCCTCCTAGGTTTTTCCTTTCATGTTTTCGAACTTTCGTTTGCAAAAGATTTCCTTTCAAGTTCATGTGATACAAATTGACAGAAGCGTTTTTACTTTTTCTAACGTTGTTGCTTTGTCTTTTATTCTAAAGAAGGAGGAGGTCTTTTATTCTAAAGAAGGAAGGAAGGTCGCTTTTTATGTCTTGGAAACTCATTAATATTTTTATTCAACTTTTTTATTGCTACTAATATAAAAATTTTTTTGTAGAGGAATTTAATTTGAGCGAAACTTTATACTTCCTCATGTATTTTAAAATTACTATTAATCAATCTATTTCAGATATATTTAGTATGTGAAAAATACATACTTTATTAGTAAATGGTATATAAAATTTAAATAAGATACCAACCGGTTTCGAAGACAAAAAAATCGTCTTTTTTGCCAGGATAAATCAGACCGAGCACTCGTGTCAACGACTGCAAGGACGCGTTTGCTGATGTCTTAAGAAATACTTTTTATTTTCAGATTTTTGTTTTTTAGAAGTCAGAGAGGTTTTTTTAAAATATATTTAGATGTTATCGATTGTATCACTCTTTGAACAAAAAATATTGGGATTATATGTTGTGAACAACGTTATCCATTTATTAGGCACGGAAGGAAATATGTTAAAACTTACATGAAAAAACGCACAATATAATGCAAAATTAAAAGATAAACCAACATTTTTTGTCACAGATTTTAGTGATATTTTCTGTTTATATATAGTTATATTTATTTAGTGAGACCATATGTTTAAAAAAATCAGCGGTGGCTCCAGTTTGATGGAACAGAAATGGTTTTGCGCGAATAACATCTTGTAAAATAAAACTTCAGTAAAATTCGATAAATTTATTCAATTGTTTCAGACTCATTTATTTCATTTACAGATTTCTAAAGCGCTACAAATGCTTCATTAACTGTTTATAGCTAGCCCTTTTAGTCTTCGTTTCGATTTCATCTGGATAGTGTAACGCCATAGACTTTCCGTCAAAATATCGAATTATTTTACTAACTTGCTTTTCGATATATAAATGAAACTTATACAATATACATGACGAGATTTTACATTCAAGTTAATTTATAAAGTGGCAGGCGGTACATAAATACGTACTTGAAATACGTTTATTTTCACCTATTCTGTTCAAACCTCACCTAGTAAATATATTTAGAATCCCTAAGTTGATGTAACCTTCGAATTTTTTTAAACAAAATAAAATGTCTCACGCTTATGCGTATTTCACGGAGGAGTAACTAAACAGCGTAACTAAATACGAAGGTGTAACGAAAGAGTCATTAAACCTGAGCTGTAACGATCGTGACATCCATCTTTATCAGCTGTCATAGACGTATTCAGCTTTTCCACCTATTGAAAAACCCAGGTTAAAATACTAAAATATACAAATTATAACTCTATTTCAAAAAGTAAGAGTTCGATCGAAAATCCAATTATATACGTTTATAGGGATCCCATAAAGCTACACGTTCTTGCTTATTGTTTAAAGATAGCTTTTTTTGTTTTTGATATAAAAGCAGTACAAACTTGAAAAATGGAATTTTTTTCAATCTTATTCAACTTCACAAGACGGTAACTCGAAAACTGTAACAGTTTTTTTATTAATAAATATAGATTTGAATACTAAATTTTCTAGTATATATTTTTGTTGCCTACTATTTATCTTTACTAACCTATCTTTTACAGTTTATTGCATATTTCGAGTGAAAACTAGAAAAAGAAAAAAAAAAAAAACTCGCTTGGAGAGCTAAGTTTTTAAGTTTAAATAAAATGTTTAAAATATTGAAATTATTTTTATATTTTCGTAATCTAAACCCCCTTTCCGACACAACAAGCAAAATGTCTGTTATTTTTATCTATTAGGTTTGGGGATATAAGCGGCCAAAATGTTTACATTTTTCGTAATGCTCAGTTTTTCCGCCAGAGAAACTTCAACCATAGATATGTGTTCACATAAAAAATAATGCAAATAAGTTAAAATATTTTGTTAAAGAGAATGTAGTGAGATATGATTGAAAAAAAGTAGAAAAATTATTCTTTAAAAAATAACTCAATCTATCAAACACATCTCAAATATATCAATAATCTTTGGAAGCATAGTATTAAGCAATATTTTTTACTTTGTCGTGTGTATTCTTTGGGAAAAGTCGAGTTTAAAGACTCAGATAACTCCTGCTTTATTCAAAGCGGCGTGTTATTCAAAAGTGTATCATTTTCAGAGAAAAAATATCTCATATTTAGAAAAATATTCTATATATATTAGGAAAGTCCTAAAAGACTCCCCAAAAAAACTTCAGAATAAAAAATCTCGAATTTAAAAAATATTTTATTCTATATATATTAGGAAAATTCTAAAAGACCCAGAAAACTTCAGAATAAAAAATCTCGAATTTAAAAGATATTTTATTCTATATATATTAGGAAAGTCCTAAAAGACCCCAAAAACTTCAGAATGAAAAATCTCGATATGTCAATCTATGAGTGACTATGATCTAACATGCTGACTATTTATCGATTAATATGCTGACTATTTATTCTAATAACTACTTATTCTAATCATTTATTCTAATATGATGACTATTTATCGAATTTTACGAAGTTTTTATCCGAATATTAAAAAAAAGTCATGCAGTTTTAGATTTTTTTATAAGTCGATTATAAAGTTTCGCTAAAATCCATTAATATTTATAGCAGCTATTGTGCCCGCAAGAACTTAATTCCAGACATATATTCATTATTCTGAAAATAGCTAAAACATATTCAGGATGCAATGAAATATACATCGGCATCAAAATCTTGAAATCGAAAATTTTCGTGAAAACAGCACTTTATCAATACTTCGTATGAGAAAGTAAAAACGATTGCTACTTTTTTAGCGAAGAATTGAAGAAGTTAAGAACAGGAATTCGGCGACAAAACAAGATGGAAGAAAATTTTCCAATACAAAGCTGTAGATCACACTCTAACGAGTATAAAACGATATCACGACTGCGAAGACTGCATACGTGGAAGGCAAAAAATACAAGTCCTATTTACTGTTGATAGATACTTACTGTTGATAGATATTTACTGTGATACGGTGACCTCTTCTATGTTTCTTAAAGTACGTCATAATATTCTTTCTCAATTTCAAATGTTTCCAGTCACTGAAGAAGGACACTTTGAACCCTAGACTCCTATGCCTGTAAATCTTGTATATTGCATCATTCTTGAATAGGACAACATATTTTCTATAACCCTATAGTGTTAAATGAATACTTTCTGTAATAGATTGGGTGTCGATTCCTACTCAGACAGTATTCTACAACTTTGTAGTTGACATTTTTCTTTTATTTCGCTCCATTGCAGAGTTCGACTTCACTGTTATTTGATCGGGAACGGTTACTTTAATATAGATATATCTAATGTATACACTCATATTAGTGTAACTATCCTAACAGCATTTTTCTCACAGTGACGTAACATTTACGTCACACTATGACTTTGGGACGTCATAGCGAAATCATTTTGGGCATTTTCAGGGTACTTTGTGGTTAACTTGTTTGTAATGTCATATTGTAATATCTCTGTACCGTGATCTCGTAACATTGCTGTTACGTCATTGCTGTTACGTCAAAGCTTCTGCAATGTGACATTCACGTCACAATGAAGTTATGAACGTGATTTTCAATGAGTCTACACGTTAGATAATACAGACAAAATACGTTACGGTAGACAAAAAAATGACGTACACGTTAGATAAATAAATGAAATAAAGCTACATGATGAGAGGGTTTACACCTCATATTAAAACTTGTGCATTGTACAAGTATAGCATATTTTCCTATTCTTTATAAGACATGTTTTAAATTACGTTTATTTCTAATATATTGAAAATAAAAGCAACTTAATTACTTAAATAATAAGATGAGAATTGTAAATCAATAACTTTGGGGGTCATCTTACTGGAAAGGTTCAGGGGACGTTTGAACTCGAGACCAATAGTATGGTACACCCGTGCTATAACGATTTGACCAAAAGATATCTTCGGGCACGAGCGCATAACTAGGGATGTGAATAATAGCATAGGTGGGTAAGGTAGGTAGGTAGATAGGTGGGTGGGCGAGTATACAGATAGACAGAGAGAGAGAAAGATATGCAGGAACCGTCTCCCACAACTTCATACAGACCCATTCAAGTTCCAGTTTTAGGCAAAATGTATAAACAAATCTGCCGTTTCCAACACAACTTTCCCTACAAATAAACACACTTCGATAACAAAAGCCAGTTATGCAAATTAGATCTTCCTTATATCGACATCTCGCTGAAAATAAATAAGCCTTTTTTTATTACTATTTCAAATAAGCATACTCAATTTCATAAAATTCGCATGATTGTTTAGAGAATTTTTTTTTACTATTTTTTGTCTATTTTGCTTTGTTGCCGAGTCCGTTTTCTAAATTTTAAAATGCTTCGCTAGGGGTGCTGAAATCCTATTTATTCTGACAGGCATGGTCATTTTAGCATATACAAACTTTACACATACACTTATGAACTTTTTGTTGGATCTTTAAGGACATTTCTAGGGATCCAGAAAAAAGGAGTACTTGACGAGTGAATCATGCGAATGTTGCGTTCTTACATTCAGCATAAATACTTTATTGAAGTTGGCATAATCTGATACAATCCCTCGAAAATATAAATAATTTAATTTCCCATTTTAAAATTCGTGGTTCGTGCGTTCATTAAAATATATATATATATATATATATATATATCCTTAAATTGAATAAAAAAAATGCCTGCATTATTTTCAATCGACCGCAACTTTTGAATTTTGATGAACTTACTTTAAAAGCACACAGCATCATTACAAAATAATAAGCGCAGGTTTTCTCTTCAGATGAGAACTAATGAAAGAAATAGCGGAGAGAAGAAAAAAATCCCTTTGGAATTGTTCATTTTTTACGTATCGAATGCGTAATAAGTATTAACTGCTCATTAGGATGTAACGGACTGAAAGTGAAATTAAGCAAAAGTAAGAACTCTTTGTGTTTATTTAACGAGCTCGACTATTTAACGAAACAATTAATGATGGGCGAATCCTTTTCCTCGAATTCGAATATTCGGAATATTTATTTTAAATTGTTTATAAATAATTCTTAAATTTATTAAATACTAGCAGTATACCTATTCTTCGTACGGAATACATACTAGAAAAATTTTAAATTCACAATCATGTGTACATTTCTATTGTATTCTAAATGTTATTGTTATTCAAAACATTGTCATAAAATGTTTAATATAATTCTTATAAAAATGAGTAGAAGAATTTTTGATCTCAATATACAAAACTATATTCATAGATACATGCGAAGAACCAAAACATCCCGGTCCAGTTTGACGACAAATTTACAAAAAATATAAATAAGTATTCTATTAAAATATTTAATTCTCCTATAAAGAAGAATAAGAATATATGTTTTTGTAAAACAAAACTATCTTCACGTGCAAATCTGAAGAATAAAATATTCTGATCCCGTTTATAAACAAATTTATAGCAAATATGAAGTTGGATCCATATATGCCCAAATAAAAGTGCTAAAATAGTATTAGAAGATATAACATCACTACTTTTTTTCTGTTTTAACAATGGCTAAACGCAATATATGAGTTCGAAAAATCTTTGCCAAAACGAAACAGATGACGTAAGAAATTAAAAATGTCCATAATTTTCCCGTAATCTAAATCCAAAGATCTTAATTGGATAATAATCTAGTCAAAAATGCAATTCTGATAAAAATTTATTTTTATATGCATTTTTTTATTATTTAAATCGGAAAATCTATATAAATAAAATTGAAAATCTGTCTGTCTGTTTGTCCCATCATCACGGGAGAACGGCTGAACCGAATTTGATGAAATTTTATGGGTAGCCTGAAAATAGCCCCACTTAAAGTTTACTCCATGTTTAGAGTTTCTACGATCAGTGGCTCTCGAGATATTAGTAAAAAATAAAACTTTTGGGAGAACGGGAGAACGGCTGAATCGAATTTAATGAAATTTTGTGGATAGCCTTGAAATAGACTCCCATAAATTTAATCTGAATTTTGAGTTTCTATGTCTAGGAGTTGTCAAGATATTAATGAAAAACGAAACTATTTCCTAGGAGTTCTACTCTCTAACCCCGTGGTTTATCCAAACGAAAAGGCTGAAAATCGTTTGAAAGTGTATTAAAACTTTATCTCTGAGTTTGGTGGGTGATTTTTTGCGCTAATTAGTCACTTTCTTAAAGCATGAATTGTTTGAAACATGAATTTAAATGGAAAATATATCTCCATGGTTTATTTTTCCCAAGCTTTTACTCAACAATGCATAAAGAAATTGAAACAATGTATAAAGAAATCAAAATGGTTATTTAATTTCACAGTTTATGAGAAAAATTATATCTTATATCATGTTGCTCAGAAACGCAATTAAATTAAATCTGTCTGCTAATTTTAATTATTATTTTTTCGATTTGAATAATAAATAAATGGATATAAAAATATATTTTAGAACGGAATGGTTTGATTTTTCTTTTAATTATATTAATTGCGGACTGCGTACATCACTTTTATTTATTTTGGCAAAGAGTTTTTAAGCTTATATATTGTGTTTAGCTAATAAACTCATATATTGTGTTTGCCCAATAAATTCATTTATCCGATTGTTGAAACAGAAAAAGAGTAGAACGAGTATATTTTCTAATACAATTTTAGTGTTTCCATTTAGTATATATAAACGGGATCAGGATGTTTTTTTCTTCAGATCTGTAAATTCAGAGCTAGGAATTTGGCGGAAAATCGCTAACTTGGCAACTTTTCTTAAACTTTGTCAAATTTATAAAAACAACACAAATCAATGAAATTAAATTTGTTTTTTTAGAAGAGAGTACTGAAATGATGTTTCGGTAGCATTTGTCTGTCAGTCCATTCATCTTACATAGTAACACATTTAGCGAATTTTCAAATTCACCAAACTGATAAAAATGTTTATTAATCCATAAAAATATCATGAAATTGATAAAATTGCGTTTAATAAATGAAATTAATTGTGTTTTGTTAGGGGATAGTATTGTGATGCTGTTTCGTCAATTTGTCGCAAAATGGGACTATCAGTTCTATAGTCCCACTTGGCGATAAATTGGACGATTTTTTAAATTATCGCCAAATTGACGAATATGTCGGCAAACCTTCCTTGGCGATAGCATTATTATTCAGACGATATGATTTCCATCAATTTATTTGAAGCAAATGATATCATGTTGTTTCGCAACGGATGTAAATCCAATGTGTTATGAGGCATACGATTTTTTCTTTCCTTATATACATAATGTATAAGGAAAGTATTGTGACGGGGTCGAAAATTCGAATTCGTGTTTTCGACGGGAGAGTACGTTTCAAGCATCCCCGATCACGAATCAAACATTTTTGAGGTGATGTCTGTGTGTGTGTGTGTCAGTGAGTCTGTGGAGACGATATCTCACGAACGAATGGAGCGATTCGAATGAAATTTGGTACAAAAATCACAATCCGTGAATACTGGAAGTCTATTGTTTTTAAAAGCAATCGAATGTTCAGAACCCTCCTAAATTTTCGAGTGAAATTTAGAAAAAATCATAAAATCAAAACCTTTAATAAATTTACACAAATAGACATTTCTTATGTAATTTTTCCTTAGAAAACGATTGACGTAAACTTTAGAACGCTAGCATGAACCGTTCTTGAGATATTGCACATTTTTCAGATAAATTTATAAAAAAATCCCATAAATTAAAAAAAATATATTAACTGTTGAGAAACATGTTCACTTTTCATATGTAATATCATGCGATAAATTCGGTGACATTTTCTTGGATCTAGCTCGTTCCATTCATAAGAAAAGATACTTTGAGTAATACATTTGTATTTGAACGCCAATAGTCATTTATCTGCTATAAGAATAACTTATTTTTCCGTCCATAACGCTTGGCGAGATTTTGGCGACGAATTTGGCGGAATGTCGTCAATTTGGCGACTTTTTTAAATGTTGCCAAATTAACGAAAATCTCGCCAAATGGATAAAAGTGACGCTAAATCGATGAAAATGATGCCTAATTAACGAAAATTCAATACCTTGGATAGAATATAAGTATCTACTATAAGAATAACCTATTTTTTTGCTGTAAAAGTAGAAAATTCTTTACATTATATAAGGAAAGTCATGTGCTGCGTACATTAGACAGTACATGTAACGTACTAATACAGGTTATATCTTCTAATATTCGCGTATATAAGTAGTACGGGTCCTATGCAATTTTAATGCTTTCATTTTGCATATATTGATTCAATTCCTTTTTTTCTTTTTGTAAATTTGCTTACAAAAGGAGCTAGGATGTATTATTCTTCAGATCTGTCCGCGAAGATAATTTTGTAGAGAGAACAGAGATTCTTAAACTTCTTTTTAGGAGCATACTATTAAATATTTTAACAGAATATTTTGATTAAAAATGTAATTTAGTATACTATAGGAAAAGACCCGAGATATGCGTCCAAATGCTTCTTCATTGTTTACTTTGTTATTTCGCAACTGATATTTAACAACAGAGAGAAATTTTTGACGACTTTTTAACGCTTTCCAACATAGTTAAAAAGTGTTTATGATTTTGGTTATTCCGTCTGTCAGTCTGCCCGTTCGCACGATAACTGCCGTAACTGTTGACTTTATCAAACTGAAATTTTAGTATGTCGTTGAGACGGTCTGTGGAACATATGGGAAAATAAATGAATAATATCATCTAATTAGTTTTGGACTGAACCCGGGTTAAAAAAGTGAAATACATTGAATCCTATGGGACCTAACTCTTTATAATATTACATTTTTACTCTATAACACAACGTCACATTTTTTAAGCGAAGTTAAAATTTGCAAATTGCTCCGAACATTTCAGGAAATATTCAAATTATCCCATAAAATATATAAAAAAAATTCAGCAAACTATGTTCGGTAGTTTTTCAAATAAAAATAAAAATATTAATTATACCCATATTATATGAAGAGATCACGTGAGCCACTTCAAAATAAAATAGGGCATCCATCTTTTTTTCTCACTGTCAAAATCATGATTTTTAAAGTTCCTTTAAATTTATATTGAGTGTTGCATCCGTCCTAAAATCGCTTTATTTTTGCATATTTTCTGTGAATCTATATTCTGCGCATTTACAATGTTTTTGAGTTTAAGTGATCATCCAAATTTGATTATTTTTACAATGAAGCCTAATTTTAACGCATGCAGAATGTAAACACATCAAGCACATAGCATGACAGATGAGTTGTATGAGAATTGCTGATTTTTTTTAGCACAAAATTATTTTGCTCTGGAGTCTGGAATATAGGTGATATGAATGACACATTCATTGATTTTACATAGAGAAGCAGACGAGTTTTTCGATGAAATTTTAAGCATAGAGTTAAATGACTTGCACCTCCATGGTTTTAAGTTTTAAATAAAATAAATTATTGTAGTATTGTGATGAGTGAAAGGAATGGAACAAAAGCGTATGAATGAAATATTTACTGCTTTTACATAGAGAGTCAGGCTATTTATATTTCTATGACGCCATTTGAATAAAGTTGATTTTTTTTTCGATGACGTTTTAAGTTTAAAATATAATAAATTATTATAGTACCGTGATAATTTTAAAAATATTACCGCTGAATGTATCGCATTTTAGAGATGTTTAAATAAAATTGCGCTGCAGTTGGAAAGTGTTTCATAATCAATGCTTTATACATGATTGATTTTTCTTGTTATGACTGCACCAGGCAGAAGCTTCAATACCCTTCATAAATTTTGTCAAAATGGAATTTGATATGTTTACAAATCTGAGAACCATTTAAGGTTACTGCTTTTAGTATTTTTCGATATTCAATCCAGGGAACGACGTGCAAATGTATTTGGGGCAATACCCATCTCTCTTCGGGAAGTATTGGGGGTAAAATCATAATATGAAGGGTATACAGCTTGCATTTTCTGACAAACTAGAGTCAATGTAGCTCATTTTTCATGATTTAGCACCCCCCGAAATACTCAAACTATTCAAACATATTTTGCAACTTAATAAAAGTTTTTTTCTTAATTTGTCTTGTGTGATAGAACTAGAAAAGGGTAAGCCATGCGCAACTTAGAAAGAAAATCTGATGTGGGCAGCACATGACTTTCTCTACAGACTTCATTTTCTCTTTATTTCTTTAAGAGTGACTGAGTTTTATTGCACAAAATAACACTCAAATTTATTTGAAATGACACCGAATTAGCACTTTCAATTCAAGTTTTGTTTTCATTGGGTAACTGGACGTATTTTCAATGGCGGCGTAGCAAAAATGCTAAAATATCTCGAGAACGTCTAATCCTAATAGTGTTGGTCTTATTCTTTTTATCGTTAAAAAATCAGCATAAAACAAACATTTAATCAACACGCTTGAGCATATGTAGTTTTTTATTTTATATTTCGGTGATTTTTACTGGCCATTTGAAGCAAAAGGCAGGTTTTACTTTCCCGAATCGTACTGAAATCTAATTAACACGAAAATAATCCGCAGATCCCAAAATAATTTTATAATAATCTATAAAATTTGGGGAAATTGTTGTAATTAGCTTTTAAACTAGAGTCGATACATGCAATTTTTTCAAGACGTTTCACATAAAAAGGCGAGTTCTTTAAGTTCTTTTATGCCGAATCGTACAAAAATAAGATCAGCACCAGGATAACCCACAAGTAACTTACCTATAAAATTTCATGAAATTTTGTCAATCAGATTTTGAGTTAAAGTGGGTCATTGCACAGACACATCCACGGACGTCACGATAAACATAGTTTTTACTTTCTCTGCAATACATAGTAATATATAGGAGATAGTAATGCATAGTAATATATTGGAATTGGTATTCGCAACTCGAGTTTTCGATGGATCTACAAGGTTTGGACCTCTAGAACACGAAAAACTATTTTTAGCGTGACGTGTGTGTGTGTGTGTGCAGTGTATGTATCCATTCTAACTCAAAAATCAATGAACTAATATTAATAAAATTGGGTAAGTCACTTGTGTGTGACCCTGGTGCTGATTAGATCTTGGTACCATTCGGAAAAAGAAATTCGCCTTTTTTGCGAAATAGTCCGCAAAAATTGACTATATCTGCTCTAGCTTAAAAAACTAATAGATTAAATTCTACAAGATTTGGTAGATAAGTCTCTTGTGAGTTACTCCAGTGCTGATTAGAATTTGGTACTATTCGGAAGAAAATCACCTACTTTTTTTACGAAATGGCCCGCAGAAATAGTCAAAATCTAAAATACAAAACTACATATGCTCAAATATATCCATTAAATGCTTGTTTTATACATAGTATTTAACGATGAAAAGAATAAGACCAACCCTATTACACTAGGGCTAGCCGTTCTCGAGATATCTTAGATATTTAGCATTTTGGCCACGCTACCTTTGAAAATAATTTTCCTACCTTTTAGTCCAGTAACTAAATGACAGCGAAAATTGAATTCAAATTGCACATTCAGTGTCATTTAAAATAATTATTTTGTGCCATTGAACTCAATTTAATGAATTATTTAAGAAATAAAGAAAACGTGAATATGAATCTGCGGGGAAACACATGTGCTGCCCACATCAGATTTTTTTCGTATTCTAGAGGTCCCAAAACGTGTAGATTCGTTAAAACTTCGAGTTACGATTTTCGGCACGATTCCAATACTTTCTCTATGCATTACCATGTATTGTATGGAAGGTAACATTGTAGGGAAAGCAAAAAGAAACAAAATGCTTTCTTCCGCCGGGAGTTTAGCAAAAACAATTCGATCGAAAAGCGAAATACTCACAAGTAGTAGTGAGGGTTTGTTGATTGCAAGAAAGCTCTTGATAATAGGATTCATTCATTTTTAATTGGAATCTATTTAACGAAGCAAATGGGATAGGAGGGAAGAAAAACATTTAATAGGAGGGAAAAAAATGTTTTGGATCATTTTGTGCGCAAACCATTAAAATTAGAGTTTTATTTTGTGACTATTTTAAAAATATCATCGGTGTTAGATTCACTTTATCGGCTCTATTTAAAAGAATTATTCGTAATGATAAAATGTGCATGAAATTTTGTGGGTTGCAAAAATCTTTGTCATACTATTGTTATGACTGAAATTTTTTTCTTGAAACAAATATTACTCTGGATCTACAATAGATATAGATTAGATGGTGGCCGATATAAACTCAGTATGCAATTCTGGAGGAGGTTGAGGGGTTTACTAAGGCTTTCCTCCTTCGTTTTTCAAAATTTTCAATTCACTTAAAACATCTATTTCGCAAGATGGGCCATAGATAAAGTTTAGACGATGGTTGGTTGATTGGAGTTTTATGGCACATGATCCAAAAAGGATATGCTGCGCCAAACATACGACATAGATCTAACAGTATGAGCAAGTTTATCCCAACAAGTGTATAATCTAAAATGCGATAAAAGTGGAAATAAAACATGACAATTGAAAAAGTGTAACAGCTGAAGCGAGATAGCTGGTTGAATGTTCCAATTTTATTGCTGAAATCATAGCAATTCACCAGTCTCTAATTTCCAACTCCCATCCAAGGTTAAAACAGCACATTATATTATATACAGCTTCACTAGGTTTTTTGCAATGACTGTTATCCAAAATGGCCATGAACCACTTCAGTGCCTTAGATATCCTGCAGCTTGAGTGTCTCCTGAAGGCACTTGGACATCCTATTTAATTTTGTCGGGTTGCGGGACATGTGGGTATTAAGGGAAACGAATTGGCAGATACTGTATTTGATTGATAAATATGAATTCAGCATCTAATTTCAGAGGAGGTGAAGGTTGCTAAGTGTTACTACTTCCGTTTTTTCCACTTCTGGTTATAAAAATTTCCTCGTGACATCCATTTCTAAGGAATGGCTGTAGACAGAACTTAGTGGATCCCTAAGAATTTCCTCTTTCAGTTCTAGAGATGTAACTTTCAATTAAAGCATCTATTTTTCAGGATTCAAATAAATAGATCTAATAACTGATATAAATACAGCATTGAATTCCAGAAGGGGGTAGCTTCATTAAGGATTTCACTTTCAATTCTGGAGGTGGCACTTTCTGATTTTCCGAAAATTTACGTGACAGTGTAAAATAAGTATGCAAAAGAGAATAAAAATGGTTTATAATTCCGTTCAAAATGAAATGTTCATACCATTTACCACCTTGTGAAGAGGCTCCTTCATAAATTTCTTGTTGAATTTGTTTCACCACTAATATCAATGTTTACTCTCTCTACAATACATAGTATATGTAAAGAGAAAGTATAGTGATGGGGGCGAAAATTCCAACCATAGGATTCAGATGCATTTAAAACTTTTGAGCATCTTATATTAAGTTACTTTTCTCAATGATAATGGGTTATGTGTCCCTATGTAGCGGTAATATATCGCTTCGAAAAAGTCAATGAAATTGTGTACATTTATTTCAATCGTTGTAGAAATTTTTAATAAATAAAACTATGTATAAAAAAAAAGGTATTTACGTCAAAAAAATGTTGCAGAAATTAATTTGTTATACATGAGATTCTTTATATAAAAGTCATATAAAATATTTATAGGATATTAATATGCGCCACTCAAGCGATACGGCACTTTTTTAATCAAAAATAGAAGAAATCATAAAAAAATAACTCTTACCAAATGAGTGAAATACTTTGCAAGCACTTTTAATCATTAATAAATGGACGCCATTGCTTAGTTATCACGAACCTCTTTCAAAGTATTAGGAGTCTTTTGCTTATGAGAGAACGTGTAACAAACCTGTTTACTATCTGCTCGAATTTCCCCATACGATTTTCCAGCAGAGATACTATACGTTCAGAGAACCAATCATTTCTTCGATTCTTTATACTCATCATGCCTGAACAGTAAAAGCTTCCTCGGCCTTTATTCTGGCATTTCACAAAACCTTGTTAATGCTCTGAGTGAGGTACTTGGAAGTATTTTCTTACTGGAAATCATGGTATAATCCATCGATTTTTATGATTTATCGATTTATATTTATTATGATTCAATATATCGATTACATATCGATTATATATCAATACATATCGCTTTATATTTGTTTAGTTTTATATCGATTATGATTTAACGATTTATATTTATTTATATCGATTCTGATTCAATATATTGATTATATAACGGTATATATCAGTTACATATCGATTATATATCAATATATATCGACATATATTCATTCAGTTTTATAGCGATTATGATTTAACGATTTATATATATTGCTATTGATTTATATGATATAATATTCCTTCTTTGTGATTAATTTCTATTTTGCATCATTAAAATTATTTTATTTCACCTGGCACATTTTTTTTATAGGTTGGCCGCTTTGTTTCTGCTAACTCTATTAATTTCTTCAAAGATCAATCTTCTGATATTTCTTGCTTTAGTCTTTATATTCTATTTCATCTTTGATTGTACACAAAATCATGTGCACAATACTTGCTCGTCCTTCCAACTATTCAGTACTAATATTTTCTCGAAGTGAATCCCGAGAAAGATGATTAGCCATGTTTAAATTTCAGTCGGGAACAAATTTTAAAGTTAAACTCTATCTCATTAGTCTTAAAATTATTCTCTGCAATCTTGGTGATAAATTTTCTAAGGGTTCCCAATAGATGGTTATTATTTACGTCACAATTACGTTATGAAATATATGGGGTTCTTAAGCATTGCAATTACTGTGTTAGGAAAGATCCATGAGTATACGTCTAGCTATAGTAAAGTGATCCTGCAGGATGAAATAAAAGAGATTGCAGCGACCTTAGCAGAGAATTCAGAACAAATCAGGATAACGAAATCGACAGCAAAGTGAGATAGACGAAGAAAGCAAGTTTCAAAGTTGTAGAGCATTGTATAATGAGTAGGAATCGATACCAGGAACGAACGAAACGCGTTTATGGAAGGCAATAAATATCAGATGGACTTCATCGGTTGCTACACACCCAGTCGCGCCACAACACTGTTAAACGTTACCGATAATTCACGAGTGTATGCAAAGAATGCCAGTAATGTTTCACACTCCTGCGATATAAAATAAGTCAGATTCTGTGAGGTATTTTAATGTGTCACTCCCGGATACGAAGCCAGTCGCAATAACTACACTGTGTCAAATAAATATTTTTAGGTATAGCAGCTACCCCAACGGGGAATTTAAAAAGTTAGAATTTCGAACTCAGCAAAGCGAGACGGGCGACAAAAGTCAATTACGGAGTTTTACAACATTGTCCAAAGATTGGGATTCAACACCAGCAACGCATGAAACGCGTATATAAGAAGCAAAAAGTACCTCCATTACCAAGACCAGAATGGTGGGGTATTATTATATATACATACGACCCAGTCAACCCCCGTCGACCCAGTCCGTCAGACCCTCCCGAATGACCCTATGGGCAACAGGTATTCACATATAGCCATAAAATGTTTGATATTATTGATGTATAGGAGAATAGGTTTAAAATAAAATGTGAAACATAGTCATTCACTATGTTTATGGCACTTTTAAGACTCATAACACCGCTTAATGATTATAATCATGAGCATTTCCTTACATAGTTATCGGGGGGGGGGGCTTTCCTAGGAATTCTATATAATATATAGAGTAGGGAAAGTAGGAAATGGAAGTAAACAAATAACATTTTCGTTGCAGAGAAATGTTTCTCATCATGAAATCTCATGCAATGGAAAGGATTCTTTTATCCGAAATATTTAAGCGGAAGTGATTCATCACTGAAGAGTATTCACAGACATTTTTTGGATGTCATTTTTTTTTTTTTTTTGAGCCGTGGGAACTTTTTGCTCTCCATGACATCTGGAACTTCGTGAGCTTTCCTTTCTATTCGGCGAAACAAGTTTTGGAACGAACCAGATTTCAAACTATTTTTTCACGATATTTAGATTGTAAGAGCGTTCGGGAAAGTGTTTTGTTTTTCGCGGCAATTTGTTTTGCTCGGTTCTCAAATAAATTTCTAGATTTTGAATATCCTTTCATATGTTTTACAGCAAGAGTAATAAGTTCTATTTTATAATGAATGGTTATAAAAAAATCTGATGTGGGCAACACATGACTTTCCTTATATAATGTAATGAATTGACTACTTTTACAGTAAAAAAAATAGGTTTTTCTTATAATAGATACTAATATTATTTCCAAGATATTGAATTTTCGACAATTAGTCATCATTTTCATTGATTTAGCGTCATTTTTATCCATTTGGAGAGATTTTCGTTAATTTGGCAACATTTCAAAAAGTCGCCAAGTTGGCGACATTCTGCCAAATTCGTCGCCAAAATCTCGCCAAGCGTTATGGACGAAGAAATAAGTTGTTCTTACATCAGATAAATGACTATTGGCGTTCAAATACAAATGTATTACTCAAAGTATCTTTTTTCATGAATGGAGTGAGCTAGATCTACGAGAATGATGTCACCCAATTTATCGCATGGTATTACGTAAGCATGCGTCTTGGCTTGGCACATGAAAAGTGAACATGTTTCTCAATAGGAAATATTTTTTTTTTCATTTTATATGACTTTTTGATAATTTTTTTGAAAAATGTGCAATATTTCGAGAACGGTTCATGTTAGCGTTCTAAAATTTATGTCAATCGCTTTTTAATGAAAAATTACATAAGAAATATCTATTTGCATAACTTTATTAGTGGTTTTGATTTTTTGACGATTTTTTCAAAATTTTATTCGAAAATTTAGGGGGGGTTCTGAACATTCGATTACGTATAAAAACAAGAAGCTTCCAGTGTTTACGGATTGTGATTTTTGTATCAAATTTGGTTCGAATCAGTCCATTCGTTCGTCAGATATCGTCTCCACAGACTCACTACACACACACACACACACACACACACACAGACATCACTTCAAAAATGATTGATTCGTGATCAGGGATGCTTGAAACGTGCTCTCCCGTCGAAAACTCGAATTCGAATTTTCGACCCCGTCACAATACTTTCATTATACATTATGTATATAAGGAAAGTAAAAAGTGAATGGTTATAAAAAAAATCTGTTGCGGTCAGTATATGACTTTACACACTACCTCAAATTCATTTCAGTTCTCTTTTTTAACACTTTTCAACCTAGTTGAAAAATGTTTATGACTTGGATCATTCTGTCTGTCTGTCTGTCCGTTCGCACGATAACTGCCGTAAAAATGACTTTATCAAAATGAAACTTTAGTATGTTGTTCAGATGGTCTGTGGGACATATGGAAATGTAAATGAATAATATCACCCAATTAGTTTGGGATTGAACCCGGGTTGAAGAAATGAAATACATTGAACCCTATGGGACCTCATTTTTCAAGCATTTTTAAAGCAAAGTTAAAATGAACACACTGTTTCAAAAATTTTAGAAAATATTCAAATTATCCCTTAAAATATATGAAAACGATTTCAGCAAATTAGGTTCGGTAGTTATTTAAATAAAAATTAAAATAATAATGACACCCATATAATATGAAGAGATCACGTGATCCACTTCAAAATAAAATATGGCATCCATCTTTTTCTCCTAATGTAAAAAATCGTGATAATTAAAGTTCTTTTAAATTTATATTGAGTGATGCATCCGTCCTAAAACCGCTTTATTTTTGCGTATTTTCTCTGCATCTCTATTCTGCGCCGACGCAATTACACTATTTTTGAGTTTAAATGATGATCCAACTTTGATTATTTCCACAACACAGCTTCATTTTAATGGATGTAGAATGTAAACAAGTGATTGTAAGATCAGTTGTATAAGAATTGTTGAAATTTTTTCACTCAAAATTAATAAATTCTGGAGTCTGGAATAAAAGTGTATGAATGAAATAGTTATTGCTTTTACATAGAGAGCCAGACTATTTATAGTTCGATGATGTTATATAAAAAAAGTTCACTTTTCGATGAAGTTTTAAGTTTTATAAATATAATAAATGATTGTAGTACTGTGATCATTTAAAAGATATCAGAGTTGAATGTATCGCATTTTAGAGATGTTTAAATAAAATTGTATTTTAGTTGGAAAGTGTTTCATAATCAATGCTTTATGCATGATTGATCTTTCTTGTTTAATACTAGGGGACTTCGACCCTTACTCGCTCATACTCGTTAATCCCCATCTTAAAACCTAAAGCTCCTAAATATACAAGCTGGAGCAGCAGCCGCCATGTTGATTTCCAATTAAAGCGATGGCTGTACATTGCCAAAATAGGCTTATTTTCTAGTCCTTTACACGGCATCTCGAAAAAATTAAAACATTCTAGATTACATTCTAGAATGATGGGTATAGTTTTTTGAAAGCATAAGAAATTATTTTACAGCTAAGGTTGGCTAAGGTTATTTACAGCTAAGGTTATTTTACAGCTAAGGAATGGTTGGAGTTAAAATCGTGGTTGCGTCAGCCTATATATTAAGGAGTCTTACCTAAACCTGTCGGCCTACTAACAGCTCTAGTGTTTTCTGTTTCTATTCCTAGTGCGATACGATGGTTTTCATTTTGGAGGAAATTCATAATAATGCAAGAAACAGAATCAAGGGGTGGGACAACTCAGTGCTTAGCGTGCAGGGAATGTAGTCGAACAACCCGAGTTAGCTTCGTCCAAACAGTCCCCGTGTCCACGAGGACTACGGGCACGTGAAATAGGTGGGTCCGCAAGTCCCTCCGAGAGGTTGGTGGTAGAGGAAGGAGGATACGATCCATGTGGATGCCGCTC